>OZ010583.1:44428539-44488539 GCA_963932145.1 Acanthosepion lycidas
TGTCTGAAAAAAAGAAGAGACGTTATTAAGCAAGCCAAAATTGCATGACATGGCACTCCATTTTCTTGTTAATCTGATTGGTTTCAAGTAGTGAGAGTAGTCCTTTCCCTAATATTCGACAGGGTGGCTAGAAACTTATCATACCTCACTGTATACTCAATCTGAGAATATTTACACCCCCCTACACACACACACACACACACACACATATATATATATATATATATATATATATATATGTACAACAGACTATTTTCCGGGGTCTCTTATTCCAAAACCATACCGAATTAACTGGTTTACCGGCCCAATAGAAGTTACCTAGCAACAATTCAATAATACACCTCTGATTCAATAATTGTGCATCTTTTGTACTTGTACGACATAATCGGTTGTTAGAAACTTATAACGCACACAACGCCACCTGTGGCCACCTGGTGAATTAGTCTGCCAATTGTTTAAAATTCAAATGCTAGCTCATAATTTTGCCCTAATTAAAAGAGGCGCATTACGATCACTTACCTGAAAATCGGTGGTGAATTAATGTGCTTGTATACATAAAGAGTGGGAACGTAGAAATCAACCCTGCCTGCTTTCACCGCCTGGTGTCAACTTAAACAATCGTCATACTGTCAAATAGTTTGATGAGCTTGTGAAACGACCAGTTACCATGCCACTTTGGTTTCTATGTCCGCACTGTTTAAATGTACAACCCATCTATCCCCGATAGTGAGCGTGTTTCCCCATAGATATAGTTAATTTAAAACAATATCATTATATATATATATATAAATATATATATATATATATATTAATTTTAAACAATATCATATATATAATGGACTCTCCCGTAGGTTTCGACGTATGAGGATCTAACAACTTAATTGATTCAATTATGAAATTTTGTGCGATAATCTTAAGTGGCACTAAAAACCCGCTAGTGATTTACAAAGAAGGCCGCATATGGAGCAAGAAACTTGTATATATATAAAGTTTGATTGAAATGTGCTGACAAGGTCTGTCTGTTTAATTTTTTATTGATTTTTTTCCTATTGTGGGCGAAGTTGTGGATAAACTGTACGAAGTTCATATTGAGTTATTGGTTTGTTCAAGTAATTTCGATCATCTTAGTCATATTCAAAAGTCAATATGTTGTTTGTGTGGTAGGCAGAATTTCTTTGCCTACATACTGATATTCTTTGTAAAGCGGCAAGTTTGAAGCTTCACGGAGACGTCATGGGTAACGGATACTTCGAACAGATCCGCACCAAAAGAATGCGATTTATTTTTAATTAATTTATTTTATTATTTTTTACATATAAATATATGCATATATGTGAACTTTAAATGCATCTGTGAATGATATTTTATTTAATATGGACTGTTCATTTTGTATAAGAGCTTCTAGAGTTTTGAGTCTTTCTCTGCTTTTGACACTGTAAAGTATTTTGGTATTATCCACTAATATTTGTCCTATATATTTTGGTTGTTTATGTTGTGCTGGTCGATATGTGTACGGATTACACTGAATTACGAGAAGTCGATCTGGTCAATTAGATGTTATAGACTGTTTGATAGTAGAGGATAAATCTTAGGTGTTTGTTAGCATCATTGAGTGATATGTATTGGCGAATTATGAAAGGAGAATGGGAGAAATTTCCAATGAGAAAATTTGAACTTTGTTCTATTCAATACCACATAGAATTGAGGGAATTATCCGAGCCAAAGGCAGCAAAGCTAATTACTAACTTCATACGATGACGTTTTGTACTTACTGTAATAATAAACATCACTTTTTGCAAGAATAAATTAATTTTTAACTCAAGTAAAGAGTTGAAAAATTAAGTTTTCATTGGTGGCCCCTGTATTTTCGTATCGCCTTTTTGTCAGAAACACTATGCTTAAGATGTTCTAACAACAACCATACAACATTAACGAAAATGCAATAACTTTTTTTCTGGTCCACAAAGATCATAAAATATATTAAGAAAAGAATACTGTTAATGACTATTGATTTTCTGGTAAAAATAACAAAAGTAATTAATTTGCCAAGATGTCCCAAAAGCTTTGCACACTAGTGTGTGTATATATATATATATATATATATATATATATATATATATATATATATATATATATATATATATATATATATATATAAGTGAACATTGAAGTCAACACTCATAGGCGACAGGCTGTTTCATGCATCAGACGATTGCGTCTAGCATCAAACATCCTGTCGCCTCTGAGTATTGACTTCAATGTTGACTTTTAAATTTACATGCGGTCTATCTCTGATATTGAGCACTTTATCCCATAAATTCAGCACACCTTAATACTATATTTCTTCATATATATATATATATATATATATATATATATATATATATATATATATTACTTTTTTTCGTACGGGCGGCATAATCTTTTACATCCAGGAAGTCCACATTTTTCAAATTTCTTTTAATTTTAATATTAAATCCTGGCTCTTGAAAAAGATTTAGCATTTCCTGCCATTGTAATCAATGAGACCTATGAGGTCATCATCCTGATATAACCATACACAGCTTTCCTCCATCAATTTAGATATTAAATAGAGTTCAACCATTTATTTACTTCTGCTCTGTTAGAAAAAAAAAAACAAAAAAAAACATGTTCATCGAAATCTACAAGTATTTTTTTCTAATTCACACGGTTTTATTTGAATTGATTTTTTTTTTGTTTTGTTTTTTTGTTTTTTGTTTTTTTTTTAATCATTTCACCCCAACCAAAGCGGGAATATCACTTGTATGCAGGTGGGTACAGGGAATGAAAGTGAGAGAAAAACTGATTATGGGTTGGGATGGGGAAAGGACAAAAGATGAATGGGATCCAAGAAGATAGAAGATGGCCATTGACGTTGCATTTCATTTTTTGAAGATTTTAGTTATCACGGAAGCGAATAAGCGGGAAGTGCGAGAAAAGAAACTGTTATTGTAGTAATGGCGGTTGCATTTAGCTATTTCAACAGTGAAAAGATGGGGACCTAGATCTAGTTTAAATTCATGTAGTCGGGGCAGAAGCGGAAAATCTCGTCAGAGCAGTTGACATGAAAATATTTGTAGAAAAGACAGAGGGAAGCCAAGTCACGTTGGTGAGAAAGTGACGGAAGGAGAGATGCCAAGTCAGGATCGATTATATTGCAGATCCTTATTTGGACTTTGTCAAGAACCTCTAGATGAATTGCAGGAGCACTAAACCAGATATGGCAGTAGTATTCAATGCACGGACGAATGGTAGATTTGTAGATGTGCAAGATGACGAGAAAAATCGTCTGGCACGGCACAGAGACCCAACTCTTCTTGCAGTAGATGTAGCTATTGATTCGATGTAGTCGCTCCACATAAAGTCAGTTAAAATAATGCCAATTTTCGGCAGTGCCTAATTACTTCCATCTGCTGATCATTGAGATCAGCGTACAACTCGGCCATAACTATGGCACTGTTGACTGTTTCTTGACAGTAAAGTAGAAATTTTTAAGATCAAATTGCGCTAATTCTATTAAACCAAAAGATGATAGCTTTGGTAATTTTCCAGTGGTTTATTTGTAACACTTCTCGTAACACACACGATACACTAACGAATAAATTTCTTTTTACTCATTCTTCCCAAAAGACTATAAGCAAAAGCTACCTGCAGGTTCCACTTCGAAATTTTCTTTATGATCTGTCAGTGTTATAAATGCCTGCCAGTTTCGCAAGGCGCTTAACTCGGTTAGCTACCCCCTTCAGTTTTATAGTTATATTCTTCGCTTCCATGTTTATATAATTGTTCACTATTACTTGGTTCATTTCTATAAATATTTTAATCTTTGTATTCTGCTCCTTAATAAGTTTATTGCATTCCGATCTTGCTTAAATCATTCACCTTCATTTGAACACTGTTAAGTACATTTCGGAATTTGAGTGTATTTCGCAATGCTATTTAATTCTATCTGTTGTTTTGGACATATATGTACATCTCCCCTGTAGGGGAAATGCTCCCCCTGTTGCCAGAATGAAGAAAATGAAATGTCTTCTATCTCAACCTATTACGAATACTTCACTTTTGAATAAATATGAGTTTTATGTTCGGGGTTTCCAGCAACCCGATATTCTGATAAGCTAATATTCCGGTAAGCTAACATTCTGATAGCCTAATATTCTCCAAACCTAATCATATCTTTCGATAATGTAATATTCCGGCCAACTAATATTCTGGTAAACTAATCTTACGTTAATTCAATATTCTGGTAAGCTGACAATCTTTTAAGCTAATATTAGGTTGGTGCAAAAATAATGACGTAATAATGTCGTTTTTTGACGTATTTTTTTAACGTCAAAAAACGACATTATTACGTCATTATTTTTGCCCCAACCTAATATTTCGGTAACTTAATATTATGATAACCTAATATTCCGGTAATCTGATGTTATGCTAACCTAATATTCTGGTAATATATATAAATTGAGATCAAATATGGATGAGAAACCCATAGAATGATAAGATATGTCAGGAGCTTCCTATTTATTCCTTATCTTATATATAATATATATATATATATATATATATATATATATATATATATATATATATATATGTGTGTGTGTGTGTGTGTGTGTGTGTGTGTGTGTGTGTGAAAATAAAGGAAAAATACCTATAACCATTTGGATACTTCTTGAATCGTCAGTTTGTTCAATTTCAGCTCTAAGCATAAGCTGTGATCTTCAGTGACATCTGTAAGGTTAGATATAGAGAATCCCTAAATATTAAAATTCCTCGTATACACCAAATGATCAGAGTCTAATTTAAAAAAAAAAATAAATAAAAAAAAAAGTTTTCTTCTCATCACCCGCGTCATTGTTATCTGGGAAGATCTAATTTTTCATTATTTCCTCAATATTTTTTCTCTCATAATTAAAAATGGAAAAATGATCTATCATTTATCAGCCACACCGAACGAATTGAAGTGTCATAACCCAATTAAAAAATATTAGAAAATTTCGTTATTGTCTATCCATCATGTCTGCAAAAAGAGAAAGTCTCCTTTAAATTTAGTGCATGGCAAACTTTGAGGTTAAAATTGGTTGTCTGCTGATATTAATCTGACTTCCTTTGTCATTTTCAAATCATCGAAGCCAAGAAACCTGGTGATAAGCGCCATACAAACCAGCTTTAAGAAAAAAGATAATGGAAATAATTCATAAAATAAATAATACGAGGCCTACACTGAAAGAATCAATTCATTTCATATAAATGGAAAACATAGCCTGTCTTAGCCCACAGCTCTTCCCCAGAACTTACGATGTGGAACAGGCACCGGAAAAGATGCTTCTCCAATTACTATAATCTGAAATTCTACAAGTCTAGAGTCAACAGTTAACATATCCCCAGACACTACACTTTACTTCCTCCTCTTAGGTTCATACAACAACTTTAATTAGTAACCCTCTAATTTGAGTGGCTCTTGAGTCATGTATTGTGTGATTATAGTATGAAAAATCTTCTAATATACTCTAATACACTTATCCTTGCGATTCTTCCATTGTTTAACATCTTCAAAATATATGTCATGGTCCGTCCATCTTTTTTTTGTTTCTGGTGAGAACTGCCTTCTGCACGGGGGTGCAGTTGGTATTTTCTTGACCCTCAACCTTCAGAGCAACCACTCAAGGAATGGGGTTCTATTGAAATGGTTATGATGAATGAGGTGCGTGACATGAAGAGTGTGTGGTTGGAAGTGAAGATGATGAGGATAAGATGAAAAATTGACGATTAACCTTTGACTTGAGGTCAAGGTAGAAGTGTTTCAGGAAGCACGCATGCGGGAGTCTGTTTCGTAAAATGGCAATTCGTGGGAAGAAAGTTGACTGGGACTTTACCCTTATTTTTGAAAAGGGGGAAATGGGGATGTTTCAACACCGTGGAAATAACAGAGTATCTCAGCTGTAAAGGTCTCAACTGATGGAATTAAAGAATAGAAAATAAGTATCCCCCCACCCACGAGACGCGTAAATGTTATTGAAGTCCATCCGGTAAGCTAATATTCTGATAGCCTAATATTCTCCAAACCTAATTATATCTGTCGATAACGTAATATTCCAGCAAACTAATATTCTGGTAACCTAATATTCTGGTAACTTAATATTATGATAACCTAATATTCTGGTAATATATATAAACTGGGAAAAAGATGATTAGTCTGCTGCAGCCCAAATAAGACAGTAATACTCCATTTTCGGTCTAATTTGGCTTTTAGAAAAATAAAACATGGCAGTACGAGTCAAGTACTTCCTGGAGCGATAGAATGAGCCGGACATTATTCCAGCATCTTTAGCAATTTTTCACTTGAGGTCTGGAGTGAACTAGAGACGCAATAGACCAATGTTTTCCTTTTTTTTATCGCAGCAACGAACTTGAACCTATTGCTAAACTTCCGAGGACACTTAAATTATGGTGATCAAAAAAAAGTTATACGCATTTTATGACTTACTTATTAACACAATAAAAACAATTTATTATAATTTGTAATGCAAAGACAATAACTAAAATTCGTTTGTTTGATTTGTTTTACGGCATATCAAACTCAATGGGTTATTTAATACTGACAAGATTTTTATTCAAGTTAATATTAATTTTCTTTTCAAAAATGTATTGCTAGTAATATTTTTTTTTATAAATTGTTTCTGGTATTAAAACCTATTTTTACACTTTCATAGTGTTTTCACCCCAGGTTGGGTGTTAGCTATTTGCCCATAACGGGGACCCTAACAGGTGCTACCACCCCGGGTCAACGTGGACCTGGGAATACCAGCAATTAAGAGGCGGTTCCACTCTTCTCAAAACCTCCTGATCAGAGGCCTTGCTGTTGGACATATTTTATCGTCTTACCCTGGAAACGGGTGTAGTTTATCGTCATACCCAGGACGGCCTAAAATTCGTAAAATTAAATTCATTTATTTTCCTTTTTTTTATAATTTAATATTTAATAAGATATACGAGCTTAGCATTTTTTAGAATATGTTCTTTGCAAGGCCGAATTGTGGACAGACACAATCTTAAAATCTTAAATCTTCTTTCAATGATTCTAGTTGTGATCGATTTTTGTTTTCAATATTTTTTATTGCAGAAAAGCTTGCTTCGCAATATGACGTTGGGAACGGAAGTAAAATTTCTATTGTTTTTTTGTTTTTTTTATTTGGAAATTTACCCTGAAGGGAAAACCAAAATAACGTTATATCTATAACAATGATATAATCATATAATCAGTTTAAAGAGGTTTTAATGTTGTTTTGTACACTTATTAGGTTTTGGATTTCTTCTTTCGAAAATAACTTAATTAATGAGCTTTAAAAATTTTCGCGGCACACCTACGATACTCTCCGGCTGAATAATTACTGCAATATTCAAAGTATTGAAGTCGTATTTCGAGTGAAACTGTTAATCGTGATTTAAAAATATATAGTTAGGACCTGAATGGCAATGATGCAAAGTTGCTAGCTAGGTTTTAAGGTATTGAAAATTACAAGCCAGTTAATCAATTCCCTGTCGAGTTTTCAGAGCTAGTTCAGAGGAGAGATCAGTTGCAAGGCTTCGTTCATGTCAACTTTTGGAATAAACTATAGTTATCATCTGCATAGATATTTTACTAACGATCCGAGAAAGTTTTCTAAACATTCGGTAATAAAAAAAAAGGTTAATTTGCAGTTTAGCATTAAGAATTTCCAGAATACTTACATTTATGCGTAATTATATATGCTTCAATCGAATCTGGCTCGATAAATTTGAAAAAAATTACCGTTTTGGAGTTATCAACAATAAAATTTCGGATTCATTCGTGTCGTTGGCGGCAGCCATTAATAAGGTTGTTTGCATACATTCGCTAAACGCGGAAGAATGTAGTTAACGGGCTTTTTCTTTTTACTGATTTTACTTGTCTCAACTTGTCTAAATTACTGCACAAGAGAACTATTTACGTACACACGTTCAATTGCGCGCAACGTGCCCAATAATCAAGACAAGAATATTACACTCGATAGCTATTCCGCAGCGAATGTATGCAAACAACGCCAGTAATGGCTGCCGCGACGCAAATGAATCCGGACTTTTACTGTCGATAACTCCACAACGGTAGATTTTATCAAATTTATCAAGCGATATTCAAATGAAACATGTACACTTACACATAAATGTATGTGTTCTGGAATTTTTTAATGCGAACTGAGCGTGGGTGCTAAACTGCAAATTAACCAATAAAAAAATACAGAAAAACGAGGACCGAGGATAGAAAAGACAAAAAAATATGCATGTCTTTATGAAGATAGACTTCGAAGAACTCTTCTTAAAATGCTTTTTGCAACCTCTCTTACTCTTGTCAAAATTCCTCCAAGTAGAATAATGTCTTGTCTTTGTTCAACAAAGAACAGTACACAGCTTTCTGAAAAAAAATTGTTGATACTACTATTCCAGGTCAAGTACTGTATTTCGCTCCACAGAAAATGGGGGAAGAAATCGGTAAAAAAGTTTTTCCCTTCTATTTATAGCTCTCTCCACTATCATCAATTTTTACCGACATGAAAACATGAGTAATTGTGACAAATTCATCACAAACCAAGAAGTACCAAATTTATGGTAACTATTTAGAATGTAATAATTAGAAGTTAGAGTGCATTATACCATTGAAACGTAAAACACTGTAGTATTATTCTTCAAATGTCTACCATAAGTGCTGCTGTTTAATCCAGCATTTTAAGAAATAAGGAAGTAAGTCACTTAAGTAGATCTTACTGTAGCAGAAATTTCGTTTCCTATCAATATCCCAGTATCTCAACTACGAAAATAGCTTCTCCCAAAATGTTAATTTAATTTTGAAACACTGGACTTGCTTTACTTTTAAGGGCTCAGAATCGGATGTAACTGGAGAGCCGACTCTCACCCTATACCCCAAATATATAACTTTCGGCACCGACCTTCGATTTATAAGACGATGCATGAATTTTAGATATATTTTACAGGGAAAAATGCGTTCTATAAAAGG
Organism: Acanthosepion lycidas; assembly: GCA_963932145.1. Taxonomy (NCBI): domain Eukaryota; kingdom Metazoa; phylum Mollusca; class Cephalopoda; order Sepiida; family Sepiidae; genus Acanthosepion; species Acanthosepion lycidas. Next base: position 44,437,592 of record OZ010583.1, read on the forward strand.
ACAAAATACAGGAAAATGCCGACTAGATTTACTTAGTTGAATTCGGATGAATGGCAGCACTAGGTTATAGATTTTGATTTTGTCATCAACCTGACCCAATAAAGTTACCTTTGTTTTAATATATTGATTTCAGCCTAACTTGAATGAAGTATTGACTCCGTGAACATCATTGGTCAGGGTGGAGACAGTATACGGTTGATGATGGCGGTTGACAGAGGTGAACGATGAAGTAACTATGAATGTAGGCTTGTGTTTGCCAACTTTACTTCCGCATACACTTCTATTGATTTACATTTTTTATCTAGTTCGTATCTGTTACTTCGGTAAGGACAAGATGGTGATTTTCTAAGCGTTGCTTAGACGTGGCACAAGGCCGAATAATTCAATTGTAATTGATTTAGCGAGGCAAGCTTGCTAACCATCACAAGTTGAAGTGCCCAAATAATTTTCGATATCTAGTTTAGATGGGGCACAAGGTTGAAAGTATGGGGCGCTCAGCGAGGATCGAACCCACTATTCAGTCGTGACTGATCTAGCGAGGCAAGCTCGCCATTACACAACGACAAGATTACCAGATTTCGTCTTTTACTCTTTTCTTATTAATCAGGAGTTGTTAACAGACACAAAAAAGGAAACTAAATCTCGCGATGTAAAACGTCTATTTTGATCAATTACGATCACTGAATAGGGAGTTTGATCCTCACTTGGTGCCCCATATTTTCGACATTGTGCTACATCTAAGCTACACTTAGGAAATCCCCGCCATCGGCGTCTATTTCAGTTTTATTTTGGTTGTGTGTGCGCATGCGTGCGCGTGTAGATTTTATTTCAATGACGGACATAAAATATTTTTTACAAAATTAAGAAAATGCTTTAAAAAATAATTCTGTTTATTACCGAATAATTTTAAAAAAGTTCAATAAAATCTTATAATTAACTGATTTTAATTATTTTTTTTAAGTGAATATATTTATTTTATGTGAACGTAGTCGGATGAGAAGATTATGAGGATAGGTTGGTTAGACAACGATTAACCCTTTACTTGAAGTGGTTAAGTCTTCAAGCATTCACACGAAACTCTGTTTCACAAAGTAGCAGTTCTTGGGAAGAAGCCTTCTGCGTGGCACGTATTTCTTATATTTTGAATATACAGGAAGTGTGGGAGAATTTGACAGACCGGAAGTACGATGGCATGGCCCAATAACGTTCTGAACTTGTGTATCATTTGCAGCGCGGTACAATATTCAATAAACAAACAATAGACGCTTTATTGGCAAGACGTAATTAGTAAATTCATCTCGCTTTAGTAGATTGGTGCTATTCCCAGGGGCTTGGAGGTAAGGGAATGAAACCAAGCTAAGCCGAAATTTGGACTCGGTTGACTGATTTCTAGCATAGGAAGAAGTATAAAAGTATTGAAAAGTAACTATTTTATGTATGATGGATTCTCTCATTTTGTAAAAATTATAGTTAGACAGGAGAGTCCGTCCAACATAAAATAGGGAGTTACTTTGCAATAATCTTCTATATAAATTCAAACCAAAACAAACAGAATAGTCCAAAATATCCAAAAATAAAGAACAAATCTTTACCCAAAAACGTTTGTTTTTTAATCAAGCTTAGAAATGCTACCTATATATATATATATATATATATATATATATATATATATATATATATATATGCCGAATTTTCCTATCTATAAGTCACTTTCAAATTAAAAAATGTAAGTATCCAAATGTTCTATAATTATAAATAAGCGATCGAGACTGAAAGATAAGTCAGTTTTTAAGCGTGCGTTTGATGTAGCAAAAGTAATATATATATATATATATATATATATATATATATATATATAGAGAGAGAGAGAGAGAGAGAGAGAGAGAGAGAGAGAGAGAAAGAGAGACAGACAGAGATGAAGAGAATTATATATATATACGTGTGTGTGAGCAGATAGATATACATATGCATATATATATATAATATATATATATATATATATATATATATATATATATATATAAAATTTATCTCTGTTCATACATAAATATGAAAAGACTGATATATATATATATATATATATATATATATATATATATATATATATATATATATATATATATATATATATATATATCGCTGTTCATAGTGTATCTCTCCTGCTAGCCATAAACATAGTTGATGTTAGGCTCATGGAGAGCAATACACTGCGGTTTCTTGTCTATAGCTGCATCTACTGCAAGGAAAGTTGTGTCACTGTGTCGTGCTAGAAATTTTTTCTCGTCATAGTCCATCTTGTAAATTTACAAATCGACCATTCGTCCGTGCATTGAATATTGCTGCCAATTCTGGTCTAGTCCTCCTGCTACTTATCTCGGGGTTCTTGACAAAATCCAAAGAAGGATATGCAATATAATCCAAGGCATCTCGAATTCAGTCTCTTTCTTTTCGACATGATGTGGTTCCCCTCAGTCTTTTCTACAAATATTCTGATGGCAAAATAGACAGACAGATATATAGATAGATAGATAGAAGATATGAAAAACAGATTATATGTGTGTCTGTCTGTGTCTGCATGTGCTTATGTGTGTGTGTCTGTGTCTGCATGTGCTTATGTGTGTGTTTAGATAGATATGAAGAGACAGATATATATGTGTATATATATATATATAAAGATAGATAGATCGATTGATAAATATGATGAAACATATATATATATATATATATATATATATATATATATATGCATATACATATACGTAGATAGAATATAGATAGATAGATAGATAGATAGATAGATAGATAGATAGATAGATAGATTTTCTACGTGATATTTTTATGTCTACTTACAGATGTATTGCAGCGACATAGGCGTAACTGATAGAATGAAGGTCGTTAAAAACAAACAAAGCAATAAAAAAAATTGGAAAAGTCTTGTGAATAATGACTAATTTAAGTAAGTGGCGAAGTAGGAATTTTTTTTCATAGAAATGAGAAACAAAGAAAGGATAAGATTGAGAAACTTGTCGATCGATTTCTAGGGTCAGAAAATAAGATCAAAGTCAGCCGTAAAAGACAAATTTTAATGAAAGATTTAACAAATATCCAATTACTGTAAATGATTATGGTTCTGATGAAGAATAGATAAGAAGAAAGGACACTCATACACATACAGATGGACACACACACACGCACACACACGCACACACACACACACACACGCACATATATATATATATATATATATATATATATATATATATATATATATAAACAGACAAGAGTGGAGAAATTAAAACTCAAAGGGAAGCGAGAGAAAAGAGTTGAGATGGATAAATATTATTTATGAAATGATGGCCAGACAGGAAATATATATTTTATGACTCAAATGAGTCAATAAATTACTCGGCCATATGACATTAGTAATGAAAATGGTGTCCAAGTTTGGTTTCTGATGACAAATGAAAATAAAATTAGCTTTGGTGTAGAAGTGGTTAACCAATCAATAAACCTGACTAATGACTAAATTAGACTTTGCCATCAAAATCCTGAAGTGTTTGCTTAAATAGAATATTAAGCGGCCCATTCTGAAGATTTTATAAATTAATATCTAAACAAGAATTTAGAAGTATTTTTAAAGTCAGTTTTAGGGGATCAATCAAGTATTGATAGTGTTTGGAAGTCAGAGAGTCAATCAAATTTTGTACGTCAGACTTTATCGAGGGAGAATTCAATGAGATCCATTAGTGGACAAAAGATTCACAACTTATCGACTCTATACCCGCCTTTTTGTTATCTTTTTACCCCAAGCAAAGCAATAAAGCCACTAAGACACAAGGATGTTACTGAGTGTGTGATAATATGAGAAAAATTATTAAGGAAAGAGAACAATAAAAGAACAGGAATTAAGAAGACGGAAGATAACGAATGACATCGAATTTAAATCTTTGACGATCAAACTTGACTGAAATGTAAGAAGCCGGAAGAGGCATCCAAGACAAAAAGTGATCCAAAATTTTCTGTTTGCCCATCTAACAAAATGACGTGTCTGCAACCTTACACCAGAGATTGCGAAAACACATTTTTTGTAGGCTCCCAGCAATGGGAACTCAGCATTATCCTATAAAGGTTGCAAATACGTTGCCTTTTACCGTCACACTAATAACATAAAAGTAGATAAAATAAAATTCCAAGAAGATATTAGAATAGCATTAATCACCTAAATTAGTGATTCTTAATTTAAAAAAAAAATACGAAAATAAATTTTATATTTTCTATATATATTGTCAGCTACAACAATTCTCAAAGTTACCATAACGTTGTGACAACTTTGTGGTTGACTGGTGAGTTTGTGATCAGGACAATAGTCGATTGCAACTTTGCAGTAACATCACCACAACGTCACATAATAAATCCCAAACAAAATACAACATGTCTGTCACGCTGCAACGTTTAGTGTTGGCTGCTTGATTATTGTCCCCTTCACCTTGATTCTCCTTTTGTAATATATATTGCTTGTAGATATATGATTTCCGTTGTTCTCTCGATTTCTTTTGATATACATTTGCCAAACAATACGAGTGTGGGCTAAAAAGTTCATCAGCTATCACATAGGATTGCTAAGTTGCTTCAGTACCTGATCTACTAAGTGATCATTCATTTAAATAATGTCCAATTTTTACGCTGGATTAACTTCATTGTTTTTAACGTAATATAACCTTTGGCTTTAAGCATGCTTAATTAGTTTGCTTTTCAGTTAATAACCAGGAAAAATGGTACTAATAACAATTGAATGATAGTCCACGTTTTAACTGATAAGTTCTTCTATGTGCCGTATCACTTCAGGACTTGGGTGATAATGGTTCTCCATAGATTTCTACCATTGGTAGCTCTAAGTGATGTCTGTTCATTCACCAACCGTCACAGTCTCTGTTTTGACATCTATTTACAAAAGCTCGTTAGGTAGGTTTGGTTTGGTTTGGTTTGTTTTACGGCATATCCACTTCAGTGGGTTATTTAATGCCGACAATTTTTATTGCTGGTAACATTTTTTCAAAAATAGTATTTCTGGTAATATTTTTTTTCAAAAAAATTATATAGTTGCTAATATTTTTATTTTATTTTTTCAAAAATGTATAGTTGATTATATTTTTTAAGTATTGCTGGTAATATTTTTTCCTTCAAAAATCTATTTCTGGTAATATTTTTTTTAAAAAAAATGTATAGCTAGTAATTTTTTTAAATATTTTCAACTATATTTAGTTGATAATATTTTTTTAAAGTATTGCTGGTAATAATTTTTTCCTTCAAAATCTATTTCTGGTAATATTTTTTTAAAAAAAATGTATAGCTGGTAATTTTTTTATTTAAAAAATATTTAATTGATAATTTTTTTTAAATATTGCTGGCAATAATTTTTTCAGTCAAAAAATTATTGCTGTTAATAATTTTTTATAAAATATTAAAACCTATTTTTACACTTTCATAATATTCTTACCCAAGTTTGGGGGTCAACCACCTGCCCATAGCTAGAACCCTAACAGGTGCCACCACCCCGGGCCAGAGTGAACATGGAAAAACTAGTAATTAATGTGGTTCCGCGCTCCTCAAAACCTCCCGATCATAGGCCCTGCTGTCATACTCTGTTCATCGTCTTACCCGGAAAGCGGATGTAATTTATCACCATACTCAGGATATCGTTAGGTAAGGTACTCACCCTTACCTTCCGCCCTATTACTTACAATCTGCCTCTGTCAAATTCTCCAAGTTCTCTTTCCTCATTATGAAATTTAAACCAAATATCTTGTAACAAAAAACTGTTGCGCATTTCGACAATTCACTAATGCTAAATAGAAAATATAAAAAGACATTCAAATCAACAAATAAGACCAATATATTTTATTTTTCTAAGCCTATCTATATATATGAATTGATTTGTATAAACATGCGTGCATAGGGTAGCATAACGATTAACGAGCTGGAAAAAGAAATCGGCGAATAGTGTTCGAATTCTGTTGCGTCCACTTCCGCACAAATACCCTTAGGAAAGGAATGAATCCATCACTTTTTCTCACCAGCTGTGGAAAATTGCAGAAGTTATATAACTCTCATGGCAACCAGTCTAGGAGACGGAAATATCTGGAATCTAAACCAGCTTAAAGAGATATGGGATCTGTCAAGTTATGATACCCTAGACACATCACTTCTGCTATAGCTGCAGTACATATGGTGCCTCTAGGATCCTAATGGTAATGTTAATATTAACGGTTTCCTTATAAGGAAACATTTGACATTCATTGACCGAGCAACTTGTACTAATGTCGGCTGAAATTTATAAAATTTTTCTATTAAAACAATTTTTCAGGAAGATAGGTTTCTCAAGTCCACTAGCTGTTATTGATCTTTCCAGTATTGATGGGGGTTTTCTTCCTAACCTTTTATTTGAAGTAGTGTGGAACATCAACATCTTGATTATGACATTATTTTCTCGTCGGGTTACATATAATATTCATGCGGAACACATGCTGCGTCGTGATATACATAGGTATGCGGCAAAATAATAGACTAGGTCATATTGTATAAAATAGTGAGGAAGTCCCTTTCTAGTTTACTCTGCTTTTTATTGCTTAGGCAATGCTAACAACATTGACAAGAATATATATATATATATATATATATATATATATATATATATATATATATATATATATATATATATATATATATAGGAATATAAGTTTCATTACCGTATTAGTTTCTCTATGTCCGAGGTCAAGCGATAACTACCCTGCTCTTATTTCCCCCTCCTTTACAATCTAACTCAGTAACACTCTACCTTGAGTGACCCTAGAGCCTTGTATTGAGCGAACTATAAGGATCTGCTGGAACTGCTCAGTAAACTTGACATATTCGGGAAAGATATCAGAATAATCAATGACCTATACTGGCAGCAAACAGCATGCATGTGCATAGGGAACGAGTTCAGTGAATACACAAAAATAGAAAGGGGCGTATGTCAAGGATGCGTCTTCTCACCCAACTTGTTCAACCTATACAGCGAGGCAATTGTAAACCCTACCAAGATTTAGCATTAGTGTCCACAATCTTAACAACATAAGATACGCAGATGACACAGTACTGGCAGCAGAGACGGAAAAGAAATTACAAAATCTCCTAAGGTAGCAAAGGAGAGCAAGAAGAAGGGACTAAGCACAAACTACAAGAAGACAGAATGCATGGTCATCAGTAAAAGGATGAGCCCGAAATGCGATCTGAAGTTCGGGAATCAAGCAAACGCGGAAGTTTAAATATCTGGGATGCGTTTTGCCAGAGAACGGTAAGTGTGTCACTGAGATCCGTAGATGTATTGTGATGGCCAAGGACACATTCCAAAAGCTGAGCAGAGAATTGCGAGACAGATTTTCTCTGGTAACAAATAAAAGAATATTGAGCTGTTACGTGACATCTGTCATTCTTTACGGCATCGAATGTTGGACGATTTCCTCAAAGATGAAGAAGAGACTCGAGTCGACAGAGATGTGTTTCTACAGAAGGATGCTAAGGATATCATGGACCGAGCATGTGAGCAACAATGGGGTATAAGAAGGTATGCAAACAAGGAGGAAGTTTATACTTAACATCAGGAAGAGGCAGCTGAAGTTTCTGAGATACATAATGAGGAAGTGGGGCCTGGAGAATCTGATACTCACAGGTCGAATAGAGTGAAAGAGAGACAAGGGAAAGCAACGCATGATATACCTGGCGGGCTTAAGCAAGTGGATGACAGAACGTGGTCTGGGGGAGGTGGCAGAGGGAAGGAACTTGCTGAGAGCTGCAAGGGATAGAGGGAGGAGGAGAGCTATGATTTCTTACGTCCTGAAAGGACATGGCACATAAAAAGGAAAGAAAATCAGTAAAAAAAGAAAGAAAAAAGAGAGAAACGTTCAACTTGCATCATTTGTGTTACGTTTCGAATTTGCAAAACAAATAAAAAAAACCAATAAAGGAAAATAGGATGAAAAAAAGAGACTTAGAATAAGAAATAATCAGTTGAAATTTTAGGAACACATAATAATGAAAGAGAGCTTGAAGAATTTGACACTCTCAAGGACATATTGAAGGTGACAGGGGAAAAGGGAAACAGATAGTAATGAGCTCGTGTAAGTGGACAGCAGAACAGAGATGAGAGGGATAGTAAGGTGACAAACATTGCTTAGAGTTATAAAGGAGCTGTGGAGAACCATGATCGCCCATGTCCCGAAGTGACACGGTACATAAAAGAAGACCTTTTAGTAATGAAGATTCAACAAAACACTATAATTTGGTCACGAATAATTAGTTGACAATCACACGTACAGATATTGACAAGTCGCTTTTATTTACTGTTGTTCGATTTGTAGCCACTTAAGGTTTGCGATCATTTTATTAGCATTCTTCTTCTTCTTCTTCTTCTTCTTCTTCTTCTTCTTCTTCTTCTTCTTATTATTATTATTATTATTATTATTATTATTATTATTATTGATGCAGTTGTTGGTTTTGCTGTTGTAAAGTAGGTGCATCCACTGGGGTGAACTTATATCACTTTAACGGATCATTTTTAGGTAGAGGGTAAAAGGTTGAAGGGGTAGCGACTTTGCGGTAAAAGTGATTTAATAGCAGTTAGAGCAGATTCTGACCAGTGTATTGGGAAAACAATGCAATGGACACTGGCCACACTATTTCCAACTTCCGCCTCAGAGGAAAAGGGGATTTGATATATCCGATAAAAATATCCTACCCTGTTGCATACCGCTCCAAAAATAGAAATAAATGAAATAGGAAGCTTAAATAATTAAATCTTCAAAATACATAATTCCGCTTTGCTAAACACGCGCAATAATACATACATACATATATATATATATATATATATATATATATATATATATATATATATATATATATATATATGGTTTGGTTTATTTTGTTTTCCGGCATAACAACCTCAATATTTAATGCTGACAACATTTTTATTGCAGTTAATATTTTCTATTGTCAAAAATCTGTTTCTGGTAATATTATTCCTTCAAAATTGTATTGCAGGTAATATTTAAAAAAAAAAAAAAGATATTGCTGGTAATAGTTAACTATTTGCCCATAGCTGGGACCCTAACAGGTGCTAACAACTGAGGTCAAGGTGGACCTGGGAACACCAGCAATTAAGTGGTGGTTCCACGCTCCTCAAAACCTCCTGATCAGAGGCCTTGCTTGCTGGACGTAGTTTTTCGTCTTACCCAGACCGCGGATGTAATTTAACGTCTTACCCAGGACGCATATATATATATATATATATATATATATATATATATATATATATGTGTGTGTGTGTGTGTGTGTATGTATGTATGTATGTATGTATATATATATATATATATATATATATATATATATATATATATATATATATATATGTGTGTGTGTGTGTGTGTGTGTGTGTATTTGTGTGTGTGACTCTAAAAATGCGATATCTAACGTTTAAAATGCATTTTTAAAAGTAAAAATAAATTCTTGGAGCGTTTTATTTTAGTTTTAATTTCAAGCTAATGGATTAAATTTAAATTTTGAATGAGCAAAATATTTTGCTTTATTTCAACCTGTTTGTAAATTGATCAGAATATTTATTTCATCATCAGTAAATAACGCTGTAAATTGTCCTTATTGAAAAATTCTCCACTAAAAAATCGTTCAAAAATAAAATATAGTTTTCTGAAACTTTATTTGAGGAAGATTAGCTGATTTAAACTTTAATTAACCCGAATTAAAAGCAAATATTATTTATTTTAATTGAAAATATCACAGACAAGAATTTTTTAACACGGAGGGGGTCGGTGTTTTTATGAGGCGTTGACAACTCAATCGATAGACGTATGTTTGGGAATTTTTTTCTAAAGAGGACATAACGTAGCAATTACTTGGAGAATATAACGTGAGCACCATTTTTATATAACAACTTATATTTTAACTACCGAGTAATCTTAAAAATTTAACAATATATTCTAAGTAATGTAATATTTTATTAAATTTTAGAGATTTGGGATTTATAGTCTAACTTATGAAGACGCTTGTTGAAGAAATTCTAGAAAATTACCAATAAATTTTTACTTAACTACAATTACTGCTCTTATTTTCTTATAATGTTACGTTTGGACATCCGCATTTACAAAAATCAACACGTTTCACAGCTCATCAGTGTGGCTAGACATCCGGTTGCCTCTAGCTCGGATCGAAACCCGACTGAATTGGTATCAGCCGGAGATTCTACCACTAAAGGAAGCAGGTGGATTTTTTTTATAATATATATATATAATATATAATATTTTTTTATAATATATATATATAATATATAATATATATATATATATATATATATATATATATACTCGACTCTCCCGTCGAATTCGACGTATGAGGGTCAAGCAGATCAGTTCCTAGAAAACTGACTGCCCGACAACAGCACATGAGATTTGATTGTAGTGGTGAAGGTTTCGTGCAGGACCATCCACACTTTTTGAAGGGCCGAATTCAGAGACCTGGTGCACTAAGTGCCACAAGGTCCCCAAACGACCCTCCGCAGGTTTTGTATTCAGAGTTGTCCTTTTCCTAGACCAGTTGCCATCCAAGGCTATAGAACCCAGTCTGTGTTGCTATTTACCCATAGCTGGAGGGAGAAGAAGAGGATTCACACCTTTCTCAAGAGTATTAGCAACGTAAGTGAATGTAATGGATTCGACTGGAATTCGAACTCGGTTCTCCGATTCCTCAATCCAAGCCGCTATCCATTACTCTACCGTATATATTGTCACGAGCAGGGCGAAGCTTCGAAGTATAATCGAATTTTCTCTGCTGTGTCATAAAAAAATTTATATTTTACGTCGGGTATTCTATACCCAGGTTGGCTCAGGGATGTGGTTCGGGTATAAACATGGATTCAAACAAAATTTGGGTTAACAGAAAGAAAGCAGCAAAATAAAGGTAGCAACGATTTATCCAAATAAATGATGAAGATAAGACGATCGTAACAATAACAAAACAATTTAATTTGTAACTTGAGGGAAATAAATTTAAGAGTGGAGATAGTTTTGAGGTGTGGTGGAATAAAATAAAATGTTTTTAAATTCAATGTTCTAGTGAATTAATGTTCACATAAAGCAGAAAGTTATAGAGTGATATCTCAGACAGTTATTTTAATATCCAATTGAATTTATGTTCACATAAAAAGGAAAATTATAGAGAGCTCAGACATTTCAATCTAGAAGTCAATATTCTACAAAAGAAGATTATATTTTTTTTTTACTTAGCTTTCTGTCCGTTAGTTGCAATGCATCTTCTTCGTTTTGCCGAGCGTCTTCTAACCGTTTTTTTTCCTCATGGTGTTTTTAAGACTCTTTTTTTTTGTTGCCATGGATATTCTCATCACAATCTATCTATCTATCTATCTATCTATCTATCTATCTATCTCTCTCTCTCTCTCTCTCTCTCTCTATATATATATATATATATATATATATATATATATATATATATATATATATAGTCATCCACAAACAGAAGATATATTAATATTTTGTCAGATTTAATCCATATCCTCTGATATGTTGTCATTGTTTACGTTAGGATACAGAATCAGAGCAGATATGACAGATCGTGAAAGATCAGCGAAGGTGTGTGTTTAAAAGCAGTAATTCGAGCTTTGCTTAACCGGTTCTCTGTGGCTGAATGGTCATGGCATACCAGGCTTAATAATAGTTCCGTTTAGGATACAGGTTCGATTGCTATCGGAAGATGTATACTTTCTACGAAATTTCTCGAACATTCAGGCCAGTGAATGTAATTAATATTGTTTAATTAAAAGAACAGAACATTTACTCAAATAAGTTGTATCCATAAAAAATAACGTATATACAGAAATATATATTAAATATTTGTCGGATTTAATCCATTCCCAATAATATATATATATATATATATATATATATATATATATATATATATATATATATGTATAAAGTCATCCACAGACAGAGTGTTTCGCTGTACCACAGCTGATCAGTGTGCCTAGACCTGCAATCGCTTCAAGACGGAGTCTCTTACCCTTCGACTATCAGCGCACGTAGCGGAGAAAGTGAATTTTTAACGCATTATATACAAGATATAAGCATTACCGGTTACCAGAGTGCTCAAATCATAGCGAAGGGCTTATAGCGTTAATTAGTAGCAGTCGACAAATTCCTTTTCTACAAAAGTGCTCAACCTACGAGAGGGGGTGTATAGAGTCATCCTCATATTAAATAAGTCACCAAATGACAAAAACACATCACGTGAAGACTGCCAACTGTAGCAACAACTAAAATGGATAGCACTTGTAACTAGAAGGAGAAATAACGATATAATCAAGATTTTGGCTTTTCTCACTAACTTGAACAAAATGCAAGGAAGGAAGAATCCTTCGATATTCGAAAAAGTGATAACAGTGGACGTGAGCTATCTACATTCTTGAAAAACTGTTTCAAGCGAAGATTTTTATAAATTTCCATCAACGGCAATGTCACCTGTTCGGCTAATGAATGCCGAATGTCTCCTTATAAGGAAACAGCTAATTATGCCATTACAATTACTTCAGTATTACAGGATCTCGCATGCTTCTAAGAAAAGTCTAATTTTTGAAATAAAAAAAATATTGATATGAGAATAATTCCTGGAACGACGAAAATCCATCAATTTAGAAATTCAATAAAAACTAAGAAGACCGAAACATTTATCGGCCAAACTGCACTAACCGAAGCAACAATGATGAGCAAACGAGTCTTAATAACTGAGGTGAGAATTAGGGTCACATATCATTTACGTTATGTATTCCGTTTTGGTCAGTTTGACACAGAGCCTAAATAAAAAGAAGATGACGAGTAAGAAAATATTGCTACACTAATTTTCCATGTGGGGAGCTTTTGGCTGTTACTTAGCTTTTAACTTTGGTTCAAAACCTGGTAGGAAAAAAAAACTATTTCCCACATTAAGAAGGGCTAAATTTGCATATAACATAATCCTATATATATATATATATATATATATATATATATATATATATATATATATATATATATATATATATATATATATATATATATGAAGGCACTCACGAACGCTTACACATATACACACCTATATGCAAGTAACCTGCATCAAGAGAGTGAGCGAGACAGACTTTTCGCGGATGGGAATGTAACTCATTAAAATGAAAACGAGGCTCTCCTGGACACCAATAATTCTTTTGTCATTTTTTTTTACTATCTTTAAATATGAAGAAAATATTGCAACATCCATTATCTTTTATAGTGAAAAAAGAATGAGGAAAAAATGGGCGAAAACAAACGGAAGGTTTAGAATCCATGAATTTAAAATAAAAGTTAACGCAATTACTGATAAACACAGAAAGGAGAAAAAGGAAAATAAAAAAAAAAAATGAATGAATATATTGAATGAAAAAAAATGATTCTTATGAATAATGGTTGCGGGTTTGTTTCAAGGCATGTTCGGGAAACTGGTTGAATAACAAAGAAAATGAATTACTTTTGCGTATGTATGTATATTTGTAAGCGTAAAACGTGCGCTTTCTCAACATGAAACCCGGGTTCGAATCTCACCATGGCCGATTTGCCAGGGCAGCTAATCATTCCATTACAATTACTTCAGTATTACAGAATGTCGCATGCTTCTAAGAAAAGTCTAATTTTTGAAATAAAAAAATGTTGATATGAGAATAATTCCTGAAACGACGAAAATCCATCAATTTAGAAATTCATTAAAAACTAAGAAGACCGAAAAATTTATCGGCCAAACTGCACTGTTACTTCTTGATGTTATCGCTGTAGGGAGGTGACCCGAGATTGTGTGTGATAACCATACCAAGTCTTGCCAGTGATATTAGGTAGATGAAACAGTTCGGAAGCGGTCAATGGGTGTGCTATCGATGGCAAAACTTCCCTGCAATCTGCTTGATTCTATCCCCTGACATATGTGTCCATACACATAACTCTTCAATTATTTTCAGGTCCTTCTTTGATTTATACTAGTGCTACTGTTATCCAGTACTACTTTTTGCATGATCGGGTGATATGTAACTAAACCGGTCCCCACACCAGGTAATTTATTTTTCCTTTTGTGAGGAGTTTTGCTAGACATCCTTAGGAGTAAAGACAACAGGGTTATGTATACATAGATACATCGGCGAAGCTAGACATTCAGACCCGAAAAAAACGGTGAGTAAAGGTCGGTTTTTTCTCTTCATACCGTTATTTCCGTATACTTCCTCGACGACATCGTCATTGTTTATTATTTTTAAATCTATGCTTAAAATTTTAATAGCAACAAAAATGTTACACATTATTTAGTTGTTAGGTTATTTATTTACAAGTTTAATTTTATATTTATAAGATTAGAAAACTATGCGAACCAATTAAAATATGATATTTATTATTTTCTATATACAGGGCCTTATTTCAAGGCAAAAGTCACCGCTCTCAAAACGCTTAAAAAGATTTAGGGTCTTACTTATTGTTTCAGGCAACTCGTCCCCATAAAAAAAAAGACCCTCTAAATCGCCATGGCCAAGATCGGTTCCCATGTGGTAGAAATCCCCCTGTTGCGGATTTGAATCAACCCACAAAAAAAAGGAGAGAAAGGTTTTTAAATATAAAAATATATTATATTTTTAATTTCGTGCTTTTACAATTAAGCTCAGCGCAAACGAATGGTAAAGTTTTTGTGTTAAAGTTCCTTGTTTGTAGTTCTTTGTTAAGAAGAAAAGAAATGAGATTTCTTCGCGTGTATATATGAGAAAAAAGAAGCAATGGAAAAGTGTGGAGGAAAGGGTAAGTATCACGTAGCTTAATAAGGAAGAGTGTAAATGTCACGTAGCTTAATGGGGAAGAGCGTACGTGTCACATAGCTTGGTGAGGAAGAGTGTTGAATGTCATGTAGGTTGGTGAGTAAATGAGTAAGGAATCTCTTTGAACCGATCCATCTGTGGTGAACTTTATTAGTTTTTGTTCGGCTGAAGACGTTGCTTATATACTCTTCAAAGGGCTCACGAAGCTTTTTTTTGTCTGCGGGAACGCAACTCATTGGCTGAAAAATGTTAAATATATATTTTCTAAGGACTCATTTATTAACCAGAAGGATACGCGGATCCTCCGACTCAGAAACCATTTTTTTTTTTTTTTTGTCATTTGGCGTTCGACCGTCTTGCTTTTTATTTCCGTCTTTGCTCCACACTCCGAAACGAAAACGTTGATTTTTGATTCCTATGTTTTTGTGGTGCCCTCGTCTATAGTACGCGTTTCTTCTTCACTGTCTTTCATTCTCAGGATGATGGAACTGTGATGTTTGACAGAATAGCTGAGAAGATTGATGTCATCCTCTCTGTTCCCCCATCATACATGTGTCGATTTCAACATTATCCACGTCCTGGGTATGACGTTAAACTGCATCCAACAGCAAGGCCTCTGATCAGGAGGTTTTGAGGAGCGTGGAACCACCTCTTAATTGCTGGTGTTCCCAGGTCCACCCTGACCCGGGATGCTAGCACCTGTTAGGGTCCCAGCTATGGGCAAATAGTGAACTCTTAGTTTTTCCAGATCTTACCCACGTCCTGGGTATGACAAACTATATCCACGTCCTGGGTATAGCGATAAACTACATCCACGTCCTTGGTATAGCGATAAACTACGTCCAACAGCAAGGCCTCAGAATGTTTTCGGAAAAATAATGTTGCCAGCTATACGTTTAATAGTACTGTATATTTAATATATATAGGTATATGTGTATATATATATATATATATATATATGTATGTATAAAACTTAATTTGGCATTAAATGGCCTACAATGGTTGATATGCCATAAAACTCAACCAACCAACCATCAACATTATCCATGAGGAGTGATTAGTCCACTCAAACAAAACCGATGAAAGGAGTAAATGTGATAATGTCTTCTCCGTCGCATACGACTTAACCCAGATTGCGGTTAAGCCGGGTCATCATGAAACCTTCTAGATCTTTTTCTCAGCTTCTCACATGACAAACGTTCCGCTGAAATGTGGCGTACTTTGGTCTCTTCAGACCACTCACTGATAATTGCCAAAAAAGGAATTCTCTGATGTCACATTTCACAGGACAATCTTTTGATGCTCAAAAGCTGATTGGTACATCTTCATATCTTACAACATGGAAGTGCCTTCTTCAGTATTCTTCAAAAAGAGTGCTCCCAGAACAGCCGCTCATATTTCCGAAGTTATTCATTCTAATATAGAGACATTTATTGATGTCATAACTGGTGTGATTCTCTTGCTATATATTAGGTTGGTGCAAAAATAATGTCGTTTTCTCACATATGTTACTATGTGAGAAAACGACATTATTTTTGCACCAACCTAATATTTCGAGATTCTTTATCAAATCCAAAGAAGAATCTGCAATGTTATTGATCCTGACCTGGCATATTGGCATCAGTCACCACCCATCGCCGTAACATAGCTTCCCTATACCTTTCCTATAAGTACTTTCATGGCAATGATTCTGATGAACTTTTCTTTATGGTGACTAGATTTTAAGAATTTAAGCGCAGTACTAGATTGGCGGCAAGGTCTTATCATTTTACACTTGAATAGTTTATTCAATCGCACTTCTTGTTTGTGGAACTCTCCTCCGGCTTCTTGATCTCCAAAAAGTTAAAAGCAATGTCAATCGTTATCTTTTGTCTTCTTAATTCCTGTTCTTTTATAGTGTTTTTCTTTATCATATTCTCCACAAAATACCACTTGAAAACTATCAGCAAAACCGAATAATCAGCCTTATTTCACGCCTGAATATTCAGCCAGCGTATCTCACCGTAATCATGAAACGGTGTAGCAGAAATCTTTCTGCATTCAGAACTGTTCAGAATCAGTGCAAGAGATTTTCTTGAAAAAGACAAGCTATGCTCAGTTAGTCCAAACCAAATTTGAAAAGAACAGAGTTCTGGAAAATCAACATGATTCTTAATAGAGGCAAAACGTAATTGCCTAATATTATGTCGTTATCTCATCTTCATCGGATATGCCATTTTCAATGAACTCTGCCTCTAACTTCACATTAGACAACAAGAACTACCTGACTTCTCCAATTTTCACGATGCACACTCTTTGTAATATCTCTATATCAGCTCGGGAAATTTCCAGATTTATCAAAAGCTTTGAAAGCTACCGGTTCGCATTAAATTCCAATGATCTTCCTTAAGAACTTTGGCCCAGAATTATTTCTAATTACCTGGCAAAGTTGTTTGATGCACGAGGGAGATGTTTTCTTGGTCCATGAAACGGGTGTGAGCTCGATGTCTTCTTTTCAAGAATGCAAGTGGTCGCTTATCCCCGTCGCAATGGCGAACAATCAGTCTTTTTAATGTTATCATCCAACTCCTTGACTTGATTATCAACAAGACGGTTGTTGATCACCTCAACAGAAACAACCTCTTGCGCGACAAACAAAATATATTTCGCTCCTCAATGTCCACTGCTGATGTCTTAAATGTCATTACACACATAATCGTCATTTTACATCTATAAGTCTACCATTTGCCTATGATTAGAATATTGCTGCCAGATATGGTCCGCTGTCGCTGCTATTTACCTTGTGCTCCTTCATAAAATCCAAAGAAAAATCTTCAATATTCTTTATCTTCACTTTTCCACCGCTGTTACATTGTATATCGCTTCTATAAATACTTTCATGGTAACTCGAATGAACTCTTCGCTATAGTACCTACAGTTTTTGAATTTAAGTGCAGCACTAGACTGGAGTCAAGATCTCATCAATTTACAGTTGAGCTGGTTAGAGGCAGCCCTAAATACTATGCTAACAGTTTATTCTCTCGCACTTCCATTTACCAAACGCCCACTAGGAGGAGATGTTAAGTCTATGAAAAAATATTTGTTTCCTCTTTCTTGCTCTTGCGCTGAGACGCGGCACTTTATTGTGGGAATCACCTATTTTGTTGTGAGGCGTGAACGTTTTTCAGTAAATATTTAATAGCTATTAATAAAGTGTCTGTTTGTGTGTATGGGATAAGCGCGCGTTTGTGTAAGAGTTCAGTCGTCAGTCGACAGGAGAAACGAACGTGTTCCAGCGGGGACAGCTTTATCTACGTGTTACTACATCTTAGAGCAAGCGGAATAAAGCGGACGAATAATTGAATATTTGTCTTTTTATAGACTTAAACAGCGCCGCCTAATGGGCGTTTAGCGAAGCCAAATGAAGCAACCCACAATTCCAAGGACATAAATCAGGTCCCTTAGAGATTTTAGCCGTATGGCAGAACCTCATCAACCACCACAGAACAATTTGCAAAACTGTCAGTAGAATTCATTACTTTGTGTGTTCGTTTCTTTTATTTCCATTCAGTAATATGCAGATATCATACACGTCATTTATCATTTGTATTGCTTAAGGTAAAAGGAAAAATTACTGATGATATCAATACAGTTTGATGATAGCAATGGATGATATCAATCTCGTTTGCATGAAGGCTACATGAAAAATATAAAAAAAATATGTATGTATTTTAATGTTTTTTGTTTTTTTTTGCAAGTTTGCCATATGATTAGTTTTAGGTTATTTGATAATTTTAGGGCTGAGTCCATTTTATTTGGTCCTAAGATCATATAAACTTGGTCCTGTATGTCTCACAACATCTGACAATTCCGGCGCATGCGTACACAATCTGCTTCTATTATGGAAGAACGATTTCAGTACAAGTTTGATAAAGGTGATTGAATTGTATAACCGGAAATTTTCATAACATATTTGTTTTACTTTTTAAATTAATTAATTTTTTACAGTTCAAGAGATAGTATGGGATGGAGTTGTGTTAAATATGATTATTTTTCCGTATCTTATTTTCTTCATCGTTTCTAATATTTCCTACAAAGACTTTTCGTGATTATAATTTTTAAAAATTTCTGCTTTCTTTAGGAAAAACAAATTTGATTTTTTTCCTTTTAATTTGTCATTCTGTTTATTTAATCCCTGCGTTCATATATCGTTTCTAATGGGTTTGCCTATGGCTTCCATCTTAGGCTTGTATCAATATTTTCCTAGTTCCCATAACGGAAGTTAGAGAGCGGGATGGATCATAAGAGACGTACAGACGACCACCGCTCCCACCAGAAAATATTTATAAAGTAAAAATAAGCAAAACTAAACAAATAATTAAATAAATAAATAAAAATTATATAAATAAAATAAATTTCTTTTACTTAAACCAGAAGACGTTAAGCAACAGATTAACCTCATTTTTTTTTTTTTTTAAGTAACTTTTTGTTAACACAATCAGAAACAAAAACCACACACAAACACGCGCATTAGGAGTGACGATGGAAATGTCTCACAGAAGCAAAAGAAAAAAAATGTAGTAAATTTTGCATCTACTACGAACGCATCGACGCTTACCCCCAACCGACCTTGTTGGAGACGAACTGATGATGCTAAAGTGAAATGGAGCATTCTGGAAAGCTGGACAAACACATTAACTAGTTTCAAACATCTGCAAAGGAAAGACTGATGGGAAGACAATTAATGAAATGGAGTAACGATCAAAGAGGCGGGTTGTTTGAGTGGAACAGTGTCTAGATTCTTGTCTGGGTACTTAGAACGTACCCCAAGCACACGTACATACACACACGAGCAAAACGTGTGTTCGCATTTATCGTTCTTTTACGCCCGTGCGTGTATAATTTATCAGCGTATAATTAGTAACTGTTGATGCATCGTCAACTTTTATATGCTGTTTCCCTTCAGGACGCACGAATTCATGGCTCTCCACAACATTCCACCCTTGTAGCTAGTACCAATATTTGATTTTTCATTGTCCTTCCCAAATCCTGTTCAACAAGCCATTTACACTAGTGCAGGAGTTTTCTCTCAGTCTCCGTGAGTGTTAAATTCGCCAAGCCCTCTTTCTTCATTACGTGTCCCAGATATTTCTACTCTTTCTGATTCTAAGTATAATTGACCCTTTTGTTTCCATTTTCCTTAAAATCTTCTCGTACATGGTATCCTCAGCATCCTTCTGTAGAAGCACATCTCTCGCTTCAAGTCTCTGCTTCATCTGGGAGGAAATGTTCCAGATTTTACTGCCATATAGGTGGATTGATATTACACGGGGCCGGTGCAAGGATTTCGTGGCCACTAACCAACATCTATATGATATACCCCTCATCTATCACGCAGGACACCAACTCTACTACATCTCAATTTTCATAAAGTAGTATTCATATAAAATACAAATTTTATTGTAACCTAATTATGTAGAATAATGGATTATCTATCTTTCTATTTTTCTATCTATATATATATAAGTCTGTGATTGTGTGATGAGTCTGTCTGGCGCATAAATGATTTAAGTTAATCTGATTTAAGTAAATAAGATTTTAAAATATGAATTATTTATATAGTAAGTACTTTTATTTTGACTTTCTTCAAACAGACAATTTTTTTAATTAACATATTTTTAAGTGAAAGACAGACACAAAGAGATCCTGCTTTGCTGTTTCGTCCAGTTGTTTCTAGAGTAATTATTTTTTATTTCAGCTTTCTTTAGACAAACAATATTTCAAATATTTAAAAAAATATTTTTGGCATATTTAAAAAATATTTTTAAGATTAATCTGATTTAATGTTCAAGTTTATCCCGGAAGTTCTATTCCTATTAAATGCTGTAAACAATTTGTTAAACGTTAAACATGAACTTGTAATTCAGACGAATAAGGATATGGACGAAATGAAATAATTAACCGAATCAACATAAAACTAACTTTCATTTCAATGAAATAATAATAAAATTAACTTTCATTTTCAATTTCAATATTTTATAGCCTGAACCGTCAGTGACCCAACGGATCACGGGTACTCTAATATGTATTATAGATGAACAATTAAACTAGAAATTAAAAAAAAAAATTCAATGCATCTAAATACAAATTAGAGACATGTCATAATAGAACATTCCATCTTAAATCAACAATGTTTTGCTGCAATTTTTAACATCAACTAGAGATTTTTCTTGTTAAAATTTTGAATAATTTTAACATTACAGATAAAAAATAGTGAATTTAATATAAAGTTTTTTTTTTTTTGTTTTTTTTTAGAGTTAGCACGAGCAAAACAAATTCACGGATTTGGGAAAAAAAGACCCTCAGAATGATATTGAAATCCGTGAATGTTTTCATCCTTTTTCATAATAAACAATAGTGCTGAGTTTAATTTGTAACGTATATAAATGTAGCTAGAAAAAAAAAAAAAAAAAAGAAAAAAAAAGCAAATATTGATAGCATAGTGAAGGTTACAAACAACTTCCCCGGAGCTCCCAATGAGACTTGGCTCCATGCTTAGGCCCTGATATTACATCACAGTTCAGCACTCTTTTCTTTGTTTTTAACGAAATTTTGTTGTTTCTTAATATTTTGCTTGGCTTTTGAAAGGCATCTTTTGCTATTGCAATTTACCTTCGGATTTCGGTCTCGTTATTTCCGTCCTCTGTAAAAACACTCTACTTTTTTGATTTTGATATCTTCAATTCGTAGCTCGCATCAAGGGCTGTCCCTCTTGCTAATGACTATACAGTCTGTTTTCTTATATTTGATACTTAGTTCTTTATTTTTGCTTTTCTTCACTATCTTGTATATAAGTTCTTGCAGCTTTCTTTTTTAAATGTGCCATCAACAAGGTATCATCTGCGCATCTTATGGTGCAAGGTCATGTGACGGCTTTGAAAATAAAATCTGCTAAGTTTGAATTCTATGCGACACACTCCATGCACACTTAGCACTGCTGTCTTTCTCCAAGGTTTGAATCCGTTTTTAATACTAATATTCACCCCGGACAAGGGTCGAGAGCCACTCAATGTAGAGGGTTACAGTTGAAAGGGTAATGATGAATGAATTGATGAATGAAAAAGCTGAAAGGAAGTGAAGATTATGAGATAAGGAGATTATATAATGACTGACTCTTGATTTGAAATGGTTGAGATAGTAAGGTTCAAGGGAGCACCCACACAGGAGTCTGTGCCACAAAGTTTCCTGGGAAAAAGTTGAGTGAAACTTCGTACAATTGTGGAGGGAATTCGGCTCCTTGGAAGTTTGTTTTGTTTGTTTAACGGCACATCAATTCCTTATGGGTCATTTAATGCCAAATTTAAATTTTCTGGGAAGCTTTGAAGTAATAAAAATATATGTTATTCTGCTTTCACAATTGAATACATGGTAGATGATGCTCAGTTTTGTGTATATAAATGTTTGTGCAGACATGATTATTAGAAGCGATGATATATCTGTTTTATGTCGTAGTTTTGTTGAATTTATATTTTTAAATACAGTTTGATTTCTTTAAGAAATCGTAGGATATTATATGGATTAATGTCATGAAAAAGTTCTTTCATGTTGGTTGTTTGATTTTGTTTAGCTGCATATCAACACCTCTATGGGTCATTTAATGCCAAAATCTAAATATTTTGAACGCAACTGCATGCCTTCAACTACAGATAAAACGTATTGCTGGTCATTTTACTATAAAATGTATTGTGGGTAATTATATTATAAATATTTATTGTTGGTCATTGTTTGGTAGGGTCACTATTTACCCATAGCTGGGAACTTGACAGGTTCTTTTTAGGCGCCAAGTCAAATCAGTTCCATCCTCTACTGATAGGAAACGCTATTCTACGGCCACAGAATCAAATCACCCACATTTCCTGCGTTTTCCATTTGTAAGGAGGAAGTTACATTTTTTTTTTATATTTTGAGAAGTGCTACTCTGTAGAACAAAACGCTCTGAACACTAAAATTTTAACCTTTTCTAGTCAAGGATCTCTCGCTATCTCTCCTTCTTATCTTCTTAATCTTCACTTTTTTCTACCTCCTCTTAAATTTAGTGTTATGGGGTCCACCCTTTTCTGATATAAATGGACTCGTCCTGCTGCCATAAAATAGTCATAGTCAGTCAGAAGTAGAGGAACTGAGAAGAGGAACAGGTAGAGGAACAGGGTGGAGAAACAGAGTGGAAAGTACATAGACACTGTGATTCAGTTGACGTTAGAAGTCAGTTACAAGGACGCCCGACTCTAAGGAAGTTTACTTCGAGACTGTATATAGCGATCTTTGATTAATACTAACCGGCGTTCCTGGATTTTACTAACAGCATTACCTTTTGTATTTTGTGCAAATACATTTAATTTCTTAGCTTAAATACTTGCATTTGTCATTTATTGGAGACCGATTTTTCACGCGGATACCCACAATATTTAGTAACCCTCTATCACGAGTGGCTCTTGAGCATCGTATAGGGTGAACCTTAGTATAAACATAAGACTTTGGACTCACTTGCCTTGGGCTAACTACTCATATAGAGAAGGAAAACGGACTCCAAATCCATTTTGTAGAGGGATGGGCTCCGTCAGGCTATCTTGCCTTGAGTTACTAACGCGTATAAGAGAAGGAAAATAGAATTCAAAACCATTTTGAAGAGGGATGAACTCCATCAGGATATATTGTCTTGAGTCACTATTTTATAAGAAGGAAAACTGAATTAAAACCAAACTGAAGAGGGATGGACTCCGTCAGGCTATCTTGCTTTTAGTTACCAACTCGTATAGAAGAAGGAAAACTGAATTCAAAATCAATCTGAAGAAGGATGGCTCCGTCAGGTTATCTTGCTTTGAGTTACCAACTATTATAGAAGAAGCGAACTGAATTCAAAACCAGCGTGAAGAGTGATGGGTCCCATCAGACTATCTTGCCCTAGACATACCACTGCTGCTATAGCTGCAGTAGATTAAGTGTCTCCTATGACCCTAATGAGTTACGGGACTCATGGCGTGACATGACGATTCAGTCTTTAAAAATTAATGAAGTATCATGAATAAAGTTCTTTGATACTGTGCTACGAAAAGCAATTTTTTTTTTCATTTTGTAATTAAATTGAGATATAGAATTATTATTCAATGAAATAAATTAATAAACTTGTCCAAGTTGATACAAAAGTTTGAGATTTGTTACAGTGTGGGGTGCTGTGATTTGGAAGCAGACGTATGCTAATAGCTTTAAAGTGACTCAGTAAAAAAAAAGAGTGTTTATATGAGAGTTTGCTTATATAGATTTTG
The DNA here is from genome assembly GCA_963932145.1 of Acanthosepion lycidas. Taxonomy (NCBI): domain Eukaryota; kingdom Metazoa; phylum Mollusca; class Cephalopoda; order Sepiida; family Sepiidae; genus Acanthosepion; species Acanthosepion lycidas. The sequence goes on from OZ010583.1 coordinate 44,461,817, forward strand.
GGTACGTTCCAGAGAAGATTTCAGAAATAGATTCTCAACATCGCATTTGATTAGACAGAAAATATATTTTGATATTTTACCGCCAAATCTTTGCTTATTGCTCAAGCGTGCTTCTTGGATCGTATCTAACAATACCGACGTTGCCAATTTTGATTGACACTTAAAAGAGTAAAGGCGGTCGCTATGAGATAATGTATTTTCAATTAAACATTAGCTTTTGCCAGATTGATAAAGGGTTTGAAACACTGCAGTATAAATGTTTGGTAAATATATAAGACTGTTTGGAAAACACTTATTCTGACATGTTTCACTGATCAAAGAGTTACATCAAAATATGGATTTGATTTTATTGGTAATTTTATGTTGATTGATTTTTTTTTACGGTTTCTCAACCTCTTCAAAGCCAAAAGTTTTGGAGTGTAAGAATTATTTTTTTTATTTATTTTTTTTCTTGCGAGTGAATATTGCATTAACAATGTTTGGTGGGGGGTAACAATAATTATTTAAACCATAGCTGGGGGAATAAATGAATTCATTACTTTCCCAAGAGTATTTGCGTGTAAGTAAATGTAACAAACTCGGCTAGAATTCGAATCGACCCTCACAATTCATTTTAGTCATTTGAACGCTGTTGTTTTTACTTGAATTATATCGTTTTTTTTTTTTAATTAAATTGTCTTTTACTCATTTCAACTCAGTTTTTATTTATATATTAATCTGTTTTAAGATTTTTTGTATCTGTGGCACCATTTAACGAGGCAGAAAGGGAAAAGAAAGAAAAGAAGAAAAGGAGAGGCTAAGAACCGAATCGTGAGTGATAAGCAAGAACACACACACGGCTAAGAGACAATGGATAAAAGGATATTTTGATAAGTAACAAATGGCGAAAGAGTGTCATTACAATGACAGGGAAATTCTGAGTAAAAAGAAAGGGAAAGAAGGAAAGAATCAGATATGTTTTGGCATCGGCTGTGTTATCTAAGGATATGAAAACAAACTATTGGTACGGGAAGACATCTTATTATCAACTACAGACCGGCTGGCCAAAAAAAAAAAAAAAAAATTCAAATGAAAATGTTATTTCGTTAAGTGACGAAAAACAGGCAACTAAAAGGACTTGGACAGATATGAAAAATTAAAAACCATCCACGAGCGTCCGACGGAACCTTCTTGGCCTGCGATAATAAAATTTTGTTATCAGGAATTTGTACCGAAGGAAAATGAATGTGTTTTTTTTCTTTCTTCTTTATATATATATGAGATAACGTTATATATTTTTATATATCAAGAACAGTATTGTGGAAATTTTAAGACAAAATGGAAAAAGTTTATTTGAAACGCGTCACGAAGAAACTTTTCCCATATATATATATATATATATATATATATATATATATATATATATATATATATATATATATATATATATACTTTATGAAAAATCAGATAATCCGTATGGGTAAACCTAAGGAGGATAAAATCCAGAGAGCTCAATGTAAATCCAGAGCAAATAATTTAAATTAAAACAGACCACTTTAATATATATATATATATATATATATATATATATATATATATATATATAGATAGATAGATAGATAGATAGATAGATAGATAGATAACCTTGGACCTTCGTGCACGTAAAAAGAAAACCGGAGTGTCAAAAGTACGGTTTTTCCGTTGACACCGTTATTATTTTGACGACCATCACTCCTCGCCAATGTTTCCTAGTTGCCTATTACTAGCACAAAACCATAGTGTTGAAAAAAACCCTGACCTGTCTGTGGTTTTGAAGCTCTTGGTTGAAACCGGAAACAGAATGATTCATCCCAGCCGTTAAAGATCTCATGTCATAGGCACATATTTTAATAATTATGACTGATCTAAAAGATTGCATTTGTTTATAGAGTGAGGAAACTATCGAGCATCTCAGTGTTCTGCCCCAGTTATTCTCAACGTCGGTTTTTAGGTACATGAATTTTTAAAATGAACCTGGAGTTGGCCCCAAAAAAATGGGCGGGCTTTGAAATTCTATTGTTTTTCGAGTATTTGTGGGTTAACTTTCAGCATTTTTTAAAATGAATTTCTTGTAAGTAATCTGCCGCTGCCTTTTAATTAATGTTAATCATCGATACGATTTCCTTGCTACAGATACCAGAGTCCATATTTAGAATATCGAACTTTTGTTGGTATCAGCAAAGTGGAAGAACAAGCCTAATCGAGGAGAGGCACGACGACATCTTGGGATCTACCTGGCCGTGTTTATGTGGAGAAGGCAACTACCCGATGAAGTCGACCTATTCGACGCCATCCTGCAGGCTACTGCCACGTTCGTGCCAACCGAATAATACGACATATTTTTTTTTATATAGTATTTACATTAGTCGGACTATTGTCCTCATCTTTGTCGCCATATTTGTCACAACGTTTCGGCCGTTGTACGCTCCGGCCTTCTTCAGGTGGTTGGAATTTCGAACTGAACCCTTTATTTCGATCACTGGGGTAGACTGTTCTAGTTCCACGTGCCATGTTTGATGGATGTCAGTTATCAGTTATCTCCTGCTAATTTTCCCTCTAAAAGTTCACTGCCTTAACCGGGTATTGAACTCACACTCTTTGGGTCTGTCACCATCAAACATGGCACGTGGAACTAGAACAGTCTACCCCAGTGATCGAAATAAAGGGTTCAGTTCGAAATTCCAACCACCTGAAAAAGGCCGGAGCGTACAAGGCCGAAACGTTGTGACAAATATGGCAACAAAGATGAGGACAATAGTCCGACTAATGTAAATACTGTACATAATACCTCATCTGATTTTTTATTTTATTTTGAGAAATAAATATAATTTAAGAATCAAATAGTATATTTTTATACATCTGTATTTGTGAAAAAGTAGCAAAATTAATTTTAAAAATGGTGAATGATAACCAACAAGTACCATCAGAAATTGGAAAGCAAGAAGCCGGGCGAGAGTTCCACAAGCAAGAAGTGCGAGAGAAAAAACTGTTAATATAAAACTTACGGTTACATCACGTAGAAAAGGCAGCTACCCATTCGACGCCATCCTGCAGGCTACTGCGTTCGTGCCACCTGAATAATACGATAAATGTTTATTTGCAGAAATAAATATAACCTTAGAATCAAATACTATATTTTTACACATTTGTATATGTGAAAAAGTTGTAAAATTACCGTATATACTCGAGTATAAGTCGACTTCATGTTTAATGCAACCGCAGAATTTTTTTACATGGTGTATAGTGTAACCGGTTACTAAAAATGCATGTTTTAATCTCTCCCAAAAAATTACCTATGAATAGTGTGACTTCCAATATTTTGCGTAAAAACTCTGATCATAAAAGTCAAGTATATTCGGTATTTTCAAAAATGGCAGATAATCCAGAAGTACCTTTTTTTTGACTGGAGTAATATTATGAAAACAAACTGCTTTACTTTATTTTTAAAGCAAATAATTTAGAAATTATTTAAATAAAATTTCCGAAGTTTTCTTATAATAAATCATATTTTCAAGTTGATTTGTAGCATTTTTTTTATTGTTCGTGATAGAAAGACATCATATTTATTTAATTTATTTTGCATTTATTTGAGACCACCATTTTTTATATATATGTGAGTTATTGAGTTACAATATGACGGAACGAATTAACAAAAATGTTATTTTAGTTTTTGAAAGCATTACTTTATCTGTCAGGACCGTTAATCCACGTTCTCCACTGTTATAATTTATTAAGCTTTTTTTATTCACAGTCAATGCTACTTTTAGATTTTATGGTCTGATATGGTTAAAATTGAGTTTAAATTTCCTTCCTTCGATCGTTTTAGTCAGATTTTATAGTTTCTACTAGATTTTGCTTTTGTAAATAAAATGAATTTCCTGTTACATGGAATTTCTATTTGTGGGCTTAACATTTTTTTGATACCAAAAATAGGCCACAAAGAAGAAAAGGTTGAGAAATGCTGGAACTCCAAACAAATTTAAGTATGGTAGCTTGATATGGTAGGCAAATACTTTTATTGGAGGACATGCCAAAATTAAAACCTTCGACCTGCAGTAAAACGGTATGGGCACAAATAACCACCAACCGCTAGAAGGTGAAAATGTTAGTGCTCTGCGAGTCCACCATACATACCGACTGAATTATACAAACGGCAAGACAATAATAAAAGACCTAAACAAATCTAAGTGCTATCTCATCGTCTTGGTCATCCTGTCTGATAAAAATATCTCAGCTAAAAATGTGAGAATCTTTCAAAACATAAAAAGCAGGAGTTAGAAATTGCAAGAATCTAGCATTTCAACATAAAAAACTACTCCAATAATAATAATAATAAGAGCACAACTATGATTGATTCGTTTTTTATGACTTATCAAATATTTTTAGATTAAAAGATTTTTTTGTGGTGGGGGTAGCTAATAATGGTTTAGGGATACAAGTCTTACTAATTAATCCATAGCTGGGGAGATAAGAGGTGGCTTAATAGCTTACCTAAGGGTATTTGCGCGCAAGTTAATATAAGGAACCCAACTGGAATTGGAACTCGGCTCTTCGATTAACAATTCCGAGCCATTATCTATTACACCAGCAGCACATTCAAGTTTACAACATCTGGTATTCCCAAGCGGTTACCCAGCTAAGTACTGGCCAGGCTCGATGTTGCTTACCTTCGGTGATCGAACGGGAACAGGTGTTTCAACGTGATATGACCGCAATAAGAAGGATTAAAAAGAATACTGATGCATTTATTAATAAAATCCTAGAAAATCCCTCACTATCTGAGATATCAAAGATTGAGCAGATGAACACCTTTCCTTACTTCAGCTCTAAGTAAAAAGAGTTGGCAAAGGATTACTTCAAAGAGGAAAACTCGAAGTAATAATAATAATAATAATAATAAATGCCCCGATTCTACATCATGAATGGCTCTCGTGGCTTCGGATCTTAATTGATTGGAATTGCTAACATGTTTTGTAGCGATGCATTACGATGATCTACAATAAATATCCCGTTCAGTACCACAGATTTGCAGTTGTCTGAGCATAACCAGTTTGGAATGTCCTCTAAGGGTTGACACAATGTTCATATCTGTTAATGGGCGGGAGTAATAGGCAAACATGATGGCCTAGTGTTGTGAGGATTGCTTGAGGGTTGAGACTGCAAACACGACTTCGGAGTCACGTGTAGATATTGGAAACACGCTTAATCGATGACCGTCTGAACAAACCGGGTTACCCAACCTGAAGTTAATTGTAAATGGGCCCCACTTTTTCTCTCTCCCTGTTGCCTTCAATCTGTCCTGATAGATAGATAGATAGATAGATACGAACAGAATTAGATAGAGAGATAGATACGAACAGAATGAGATAGAAAGATACGAACAGTGATAGATAGATAGATAGATAGATAGATAGATAGATAGATAGATAGATGAAAAGGGCCGTCTTCCCAAAAAAGGATATATGGGATTCGGTTAATATGACATATGTGATCCTTTTTTTAAAAAATGACTTGGAGAAAAGGCAATTGTCCATCGAACATGTCAAATTTTCCAAGCCTTCTTTCCTCATTATGTGCCCTAGTAATTTCAACTGTATCTTTCTCATGTTAAATATAAATATCCTTTTAGTTTCTATTTTCTCTTAAACTTCGTCGTTTTTCACATGTTTAGTCCATGGTATTCTCGGTATCCTTCTGTAGAACAACATTTCTGTTGCTTCATAATCTATTTTTCACCTGGGAGGGGAATGTCCAGTATTCACTGCCATATTGGAGCACTGGTTTTCAAATAACAGTTCAGTACATTTTTCTTAGTTCTTAACGAAGTTTTTCTATGTCTTAATCCTTTGTTAGCTCTTGGAAGGCAACTTTCGCCAACCCAATGCCTCTTCAGATTTCACTATCACACTTTCCATCCTCTCCTTTATCAAAATTTGTCACCAGATTGCGCACATTTGGCTGTGGTGCATGGGCCTGGTATACCCGTATCATACTGGATGCCATGATGGGTAAATTGCTCATCGTATATTTGTACCGCATCGTCACTTTGTTCGCAGGTTGCTCTTTCACTCAATAATATAAAATATTAATTTAATTTTTGGACTAAGGTTCTTCTTCTCTGTGTTGTGTTCCTTCAGGGCGTCGGCGGTCATAGTTCTCCAGAACTTCCTGTCGATTGTAAGTTTTAAGTGAAGTTTGTCTTTTTGCTATCTCTCCTAATCCCTGTTCTGCCAGCCATTTACATAAGCTCGTAAGGTAGGTTATACACTGCTATACGCGACGCGATTATTAGTGTCCCAGTTTAAAAAGCTTATTATTCGCGGTGGAACAGCTATTTAAGCCAGCACGTTTATTCTAAAAGTTGAAAGATTTTCCACACGCATGACTATTCCTGACGGCACTTATATTTGATACCAAAGCTTACTTATGGGGCAAATTTGGCTTTAATCTCTCTCTCTCTCTCTCTATATATATATATATATATATATATACGCACACACACACGCACATATATATATATATATATATATATATATATATATATATATATATATATATATATATATATATATATATACCTCTCTCTCGCTCCCTCTTTCCAAATGATCGCCTAACTGCCTCTCTTACTTTTATTCCTTCACCCTAAATCACTTTCTCTCTCACGACCCCCTCGCTCTCTTTAGACTTATTTTTCTCCGCCTAATTCAAGTTTCTAGTTGTAAAAAAAGATGACAAGTTTTCAAATTAAAATTAAAATTAATAGTGACAAAACGCCCGGAAATCATTTTATGTAACTTTATATTCTTGGCAAGTTTAGTTCGTATCTTACAAAGAGAATCTATTTGATTATTTGAGTTGAAAAAAGACACGAGGTGGAGGGTCAAACAAACAAATAAAAAAAAAAAAAGAAAAAGAAAAAGAGGCGGCTTACATGGATGATTGTTAAAATTGTTGTGGTCAGCCTAGGAGACGCTAAGACCGTGTTAAATTGTAGGTATTTATTTACCTCGTCCACCCACTTAAACAGAATGCGGCACATGCCCAGTGTTTAAACTTGGAAACCCGCTTATTTTTACAGGTGGTCTTTTCAGAAATTAACCACTTTTATAAGCAGGCCAATGACTTTTAACCCGATGGGAGATACTGCATAGGCAACAGATCTCCAGGTGTCAGGCATCTGTCTAGTCTCCATATAGTAAAAATTTGGTAGCGAAACACTGAAACCCAGCTGACCTTTTCAATAAAAGTTCGAGTTTCATATATTGATTTAATAAACTTAGACGGAAAACTATTTTTCCATTATATATATATATATATATATATATATATATATATATATATATATTGTCATCCACAGACAAACTGTTTGATGTATCACAGCTCGTCAGTGCGGCTAGATGTCCGGTTGCCTCTAGCTAGGCGCCAGTCGGGGATTCTACGACTAAGCCATTGGCGCACGGCAAGGATGAAGGTGAATTTAAGCGTATTTATTTTTAGACTGAGAGAACTCCATTCGATACACCGAGGAGTCTTGCATTATTATCCGTAATAGTCTCTGTTTACAAACCCACACTTTCTCCCCAGAGAGCTCAACCGAAATAGATTTTTCAGGAGCACATATATATATATATATATATATATATATATATATATATATATATATATATATATATATATATGTGTGTGTGTGTGTGTGTGTGTGTGTGTGTGGTACCTAGACTTAATGAAATAGATGTAACCGTGTTCTATACTTTTAGTTGCTTTTATCGCTCTTTTCGCTTGTGAAACTCTCTTCCAGATTTTTTTTTTCGTTTATACAAGAAAATTCTTTTGCAAATTCACACGGCAATGCAAAGTGACGCGTAAAGACGCAACATTTAAAAACAAAAATGAGATAACGTCCAAAGATATGATATTTGAAAAATAGATGAAATGGACGTAGCACAAAGCAAAAATTCTTTTACAGTCGTTTATCAAATTCGAAATTACTCAAACATCGGTGAACTTATATTTAAATTCCCATCCAAAACCAGGAAAATGGTGCAAAATATAGAATTTTCTATGATCTTTAAACAAAGTTGTTCATATCTATTTATCTATCTGTATATATATATATATATATATATATATATATATATATATATATATAGATAGATAGATAGATAGATAGATAGAGAGAGAGAGAGAGAGAGAGAGAGAGAGAGAATGCGTCCGTGTGCTTAGAACGTTCGCTTTCCGATCATGAGACCCGGGTAATCGGACGTCTAGCTATACTGAAGAGCTGTGGATGACAATATATATATATATATATATATATATATATATATATATATATATATACATAGATAGATAGATAGATAATATTAGTGGTAAATATACACATACATATGCAATCATATATCTAAAATATCTAAATATATATATATATATATATATATATATATATATATATATATATATATATATATATATATATATATATATATATATATATGCATACACATACATATATATTTGTATAAAAAATAATTCCAAGAGGATAGAATCCAGGTAGAACTCAATGTCCAGGCCAGAGTAAGGATATAATAAAAAGGCTTAAACACTAATATTCCATGGTCATAATTTATTACACTGGAATCGTAAATACGATCCAATTCATCAAACCTACAAATTCAAAAAGAAAACAAAGAAGAAGAACAGGAAGGTCTAAAGATGAAGGGGGGATTTAAAAATTTAACAGAGAGAAGTCTTTAGACCTTCCGGTTCTTCTCCTGTTCTTCTCTCGTCTGTCACCCCTCTCTATAGCTTTCATTTGCTCTAACATTCGTCCCGCACTCTCATACATACACTCTCACTAAATTTTAATTTTTATTCCCGGAGTTGTTTTTTCTGTTTTCTTTTTGAATTTGTAGGTTTGATGAATTGGATCGTATTTACGATTCCAATGGTATAAATTATGACCATGGAATATTAGCGTTTAAGACTTTTTAATATATATATATATATATATATATATATATATATATATATATATATATATGAACGGAAATGAAGGCTAAAGTATTTCTTATAATAAACAGGGTCGAGCAAATTCCAGTAAATCGAACCCAAAATAGCAGTTAACCACCATAAATATTTCCTAATTTTTCGAAACCCTCTTTCCAGGCTTTCTTGGCCCTTAACTATTTGATATTCATCTGGTTTCATCATGCCGAGACGATTGTGTTCACTACATCATAGTCTCTATTTGATTACAGCTGAGCAGGATGTTAAATAGTCATTTCTCAATCGCTATGTTAGTAAAGAATATTCGAATCGCATCCTTGACGTATGTTGCGAGTTTCTTAGTGTCAATGTGCGAGCAGTGATGATGGTGAGAATAGTATAAAGACATTCAAATGCGGTTCAGTAACGTTTCTGATTGGTCGAATATATTTATTGTGATTGGATGATAAATTTTTTTTTTTTTTATTACCTTTCCACTTTTCTGTTTTGGTCTTATACTTTTTATGTAAGTCTACTTTAGTCATTTGACATCCGGGCTTCGGAGAGTGGAGAAGTTTTTCTTTCCCTTCACTTCATCTCGAAATTCTTTGAAGTCAGTTTTTTCAGGCTAGCGTTAAATGAGGCACAACTAAACATGTCAAATAATACCCATACTAAACGCCATCCAAAGCTTAATATATACATAAAAGACTGCATTGTCATAATCATCATTGATTTTGAACAATTTCCTCTGAAGTTGATTGATTTGTTTTTTACGACTTATCAACTTTTTAAGGTTATTTAAAGGTAAAACATATTTTGGGATTGTAAGAATTTTTTTAAGATAATAATATATTTTCTGGCGCAGGTCTTACTATTAAACACATAGCTGGGAGAAAAGGAGTTGGATTCATGCCTTTCTCAAGGGTATTTACACGGAAGTGAATATAACAAACCTGACTGGAATTCGAGCTCAGCTCTCCGATTTCCTGAAGTAATTTCTGTTGATTGTTTTTTCTGGACATATCCGTTGATGGAATCTGTCTACTTATAAATTCCCGGAAAAATACGACTTAAGTCTACCTATAAAATCAAGTATAAACTCGACCAATACTACCTATCGATTCAACTATAAACCCGACCGATATTTATATAAAGTCTCAAGTATGAATAAGACATTTATTGCTCTATAGACTCAAGTACAAATGACCTATATTGATCTGTAGACTCAAGTATCAAAAGGAGCTATATTTATCTATAGACTCAAGTATAAATAAGACATATTTATCTATAGACTCAAGTATAAATAAGACCTATATTTATCTATAGACTCAAGTATATATAAGACCTATATTGATCTATATTCTCAAGTATAAATAAGACCTGTAATTTTGATGAAGCAGACTATAGAGAATTATATATATATATATATATATATATATATATATATATATATATATATATATATATATTATAGATGAAGGCCCAAATAGGATTGTAAGATTTTGTTACGCCAATCCTGCAATTGTATCTGCTACGTTCGCTTTGATATTTTCTCAGTACTGTACAAGGTCAGAAAGGAGTTGGAAGTTTGTTATATAAATCTCTTTTCTCTTTATTTCTCTTGTTTGTTTAATTAGGAATATTCGACTTCCATTTTCGTCTATGTACCGTGTCACTTCAAGACTTGGCAGATCATGTTTCTCCACAATGTTCTATCTTTATTAACTCTAAGCAACGTTTGTCTTTTTATTATTCCATTTAGTTCATGTTCTGCCATGCATTTACTCAAGATCGTTTGGTAGGTTACTCGCTGTTTCCCTTTGTCTCTCTTACCATCAATATGCCATGTGAGTTTCAAATTCTCCAAGCCCTCTTTCTTCATTATGTGTCACAGAAATTTCAGCTATCTCTTTCTGATTCTATGTATAAGTATCCTCTTTGCACCCATCTTTCTTAAAAACTTCCTTTTTACTCACATGTTCTGTCCATGGGATTCTCAACATCTTTCAGTAGAAACTCAAGTCTGCTGCCTCAAGTCTCCTCTTCGTCTGCAAGGAAATTCATCTCATTCTTCTTTAGTTACATTGACATTTTGGTGATATACCTGCTTTTTCTATCCATCATTTACTAGAACTTAAGACTCGAAATGGCTTCCTCAAAGGAAGAAAAAAGTAAAAGAAAATGGTTTTAAAAAATCTCTGGTGTAATGATTTCAGTTGATGTGTGATTTCAAGTGATGCGTGAAATTCCCGGAAAGACACGGTAAACGTTAGTTAACCTGGCTTAAGAACAGGCTTATGAACATATAATTGCGTGGGAGGATAGCAGACATTTTACACCCATATATATCTGAATATTTACAAAAAGATTACATATATTGTGTTTATAGGATTTCTTCGTAGGTATTTTCTAAGCTTCACACTGACATTAGATTACAAACATGATGCTCAAAATTGCTTTAGTAATAATTTCTAAAACTTGCTTGCTGCAACAGGTCGTTCAAAAATGCAATGACGCTCATAAGAATAACAAAAAATGTCTGAGAACTTTTTGTTAATACCAATTGTAATAACTTATTCTAATGAACAATTATTTTCGAGCTAATTAAAGAGGTTTCTTTCTTGTGATCCACACTTCAAATTATTCAGTCGACAACATTCGGATAAGTTAATATAGTTTGAAAAGAAACACCTTTCTTAGATTAATAGACCAATCGGAACGGCTCTCAAAAACAGCGTATCGGATCCTACTAATAAAATAACGAAAAATGTCAGTGTGTGGGAAAATGATTTTAAAAAAATGGAAAAGTTTAAAAAGAAACACTTTCCTTAGATTTATAGACCAATCAGAACGGCTCCCCAAAACAGCGTATCGGATCCTACTAATAAAATGACGAACAGTATAAAGAACGCTGTCCAACAGTAGAGTTAGAGTCCAGTCCTTTCGTTCGTCTCTCCGAGCCCACCCCCTCTCTCTCAGCGAAAGCGCAAGCCGTCCAGCCAATGAAATTCAGCTGTCAGCTTCGTTCACACACACATGCCTTCCTTCCTCCGTTCTCATGTCTCGCTTTCTTCAGCGACTTACTCTACTTTCTTGTTCAATGAGAAATATCCATTGCATGTCACGACGTCTTCAAAGATAAAGAATTTGTATCATTTGTTAAAAATATTTATTTTAATTGTTATTGAAGTCAGAATTTTTTGTCTTCACGTTCTTTTGTTCATGCATTGTTTCCAATTAATTTGATCCCTTCGTTTTCACTTAATTTTCATAAGGCTGTACTTTTTTTTTTTTTTGCTTGTGGAAGACAATTTATGGAGTCAGTATTAAGTGACTGTCAACTCTGCCATACAGTTTTGTGCCAGGCTATGCAGGGTGGCGACGATATTCTTAGTGGTATTTTCCTATAATTATAGTTAAGGAGTGGTCGATACTAAGATACTAATTAGTTAAGTGTATTTGAAGGTTGAATAGACATTGTGAGGTACAGAAACATGATCTAAAGAACTGACTATAAGAGAAAAAGCAACTCACACTGACAGAACCATTACAATATACAATAATTGTAATAACAATAAGAGTAGAGAGTTCTTCAAGTTAGAGAGACCAATCATTACAGACTGACTGAGTGAAATAATATCAGATGTTAGGGAGGGTTAATTTGAAACAACACGTGACTCATTTCCAAGATGGCGAGCAAAAAAAAAAATGAAGGGAGTGTTTATTATGACAGAAAAGTCTAAACTCAAATGTGTGCTTAGCTTAGCCGCTTTAAGTTGCTATTATACCATAATAACACGAATAGAACCTTTAAAAAAATTATACATTGGTCTAATGCTAAGTATCAGTTATTCAGGCCAATGCTTCCACGGAGAGTTAAGATATCTCTTCCAAAAGAAACCCGGACCGCCTGAATAATTGTGGACTTCGATATGGATGCCCATTGATTGCCTATAGACTCACGTGTACCTTGCTTAATCTAATTTTAAACTTAAGAATAACCTTTGCCTGCTTATAAACTCGCGTATAAACACGACCTATGTATATATATAGACGCAAGTATATATAAGACCTATGTCCACCAAGAGACTTAAGTATAAATCTGACCTGTGTCTATCTATGGTCTATGGTTGTTCCGGTAGCCCTCATGGTTAACGCTAAAGGAAAGAAACAGAAAATATCAGGACAGTCTTTTTTAACGCCAAGGTCAGGATAGTGACCATAATAACTGAAAAACTTGGAACTAGGAAAACATAAGCCAAAATAACAGAAAAAAAGTAACCTTACCAAAATTATAGGAGTTAGAAATCCAAAGAGAGACAGCCAAACGTCCAGACGACGGAATTGCTTAAATTTACGAGGATAATGGGAAAGGGTCTGGAAATCCCGGGGAACCTTCCGTAACTCAGTATCCAGCAATAATTTCCAGAAATTTGGCGTGAACATAATACTACTACTACTACTACTACTACTACTACTACTACTAATAATAATAATAATAATAAACCCACAAACATAACAAAGTAGCGACATATGTGCACTGGAAGATGTGCCATGTGTCCTCAAGAACACATGGCACAGTGGATAAAGGCATTGGTTAGATCCAGTGACAGGACCCAAAAAGTTCTGAGTTCAATACCTGGTTAAGGCGGTGGAGAATTTGGAGAGGGAAATTAACAGGAGATAACTGATAACTGACATCCATCAGACATGGCACGTGAAACTAGAACAGTCTACCCCAGCGAGCGAAATAAGGGGTTCAGTTCTACATTCCAACCACCTGAAGAAGGCCGGAGCGTAAAACGGCCGAAACGTTGTGATAAATATGGCAACAAAGCTGAGGACGATAGTCCGAACTATGTAAATGTTGTATGTAATATTAGCTTGGGGCAAAAATATTGTCGTTTTCTCACATAGTAACATATGTGAAAAAACGACAATACTTTTGCACCAACCTAATACCTCATTTCAGAAATATAGACAGATGCACTGGAAGATATGAAAGAAGCACAAAATCGAAACCACTGAGAGATGGTATGAGCACCAACCAGACACAGTTACCCAAAATAATGATGTAACTATCCTCTGGGACATGCCAATTCAAACTGTCAGGGAAATAAAAGACAACAGACCTGATATTATCATAAAAGACAAGAAATATACTTACTGACAAAGCGGTAACATCTGAGAGAAACACCTCCATGAAAATTATCGAAAAATTGTCCACATACAAGAACATGGAAATCGAGATTAACAGGATTTGCGGAATTAAGACTGAGTCTGGACAAATAGTAATCGGAGCTCTGGGCTTCGTGAGAAAAGGAATAGACAATTTTACTAACAGTGTCTCAGATAACATCAACATACAAGTTGCCCAGAAGATCGCTCTACTAGGAATATCCCATAAACTAAGAAAAGTGCTATCAATTAAATGACAATTCTCTTATAGGGCCTAAGGAGCATAGTTTGAACCAGGCTCTACAGGATACAAAGCAGGAAACATTACATAGACAAATAATAATAATAATAATAAGAGCTACCATGTATATCCACCATTTCCTGGGTAGAAACTTAAAATACAAAAGCACATAGCAGGTGGTGGAAATATTATTTACAGTATTTCAACATGAAAATATTGATTTTTCTGCAAAAAGAAATATTCTTCAATGCACACATTCAAAAAAAAAAAAAATAAAGGAAACGATGCATTATACGAAACTTAGAATTTTGTCCAGTTCTCAGGGTTGTTAATTTTTGCACATTAATTAATACTGATGTTGCTTAAGTTTTATGCTTGAATCTAATAAATAGTAAACAACGACATTCCAACGTCAGTAAATTAATAGAATTGGTAAATTCTTGAATGCCTTATATAATAACAGGGTTGGTAACTCTTTAATCTTACGCTATTTTTTAGTTTCTTAAGCAACACTGACGTCAGTGGGGGTGTTTTCTTTAATCATTTGACCCCAAGCAAGAGGATAAAGCCACTAAGACGCAAGCGGGTTACTGAGTGTGAGAGAATATAAGAAAAAGAAAAGATTGTTAAGGAGAATGAACAATAAAGAAACAAGAATTAAGAAAACATAAGACAACTTAAATTTTTGAAGATCGAAGTTGACTGGGAAGCCAGAAGCCGGAAGTGAGTTCCACAAGGGAGAAGTGCGAGCATGCCGCCAGAATCTCTACCAAAACACAACCCAAAAGCTATCACCCGCACAAATGTCTAGTCAACCTTTGATTCAATTTTCTTGGTTCTAGTATTGCATGTCAAATGAATAGCTTAGTATTTACCATTATAATTGTTATATAAATTGGGTACAATGTACAATTCAGATACAATGTTTATATGCGTGTGTGTGTGTGTGTGTGTGTCTATGTGCGTGTGGGGGGTGTTATGTCATGGCTCAGATGTGCCACTGCCACTCTTTTGCGTACCAAAACCCAAACTTTACGCTCTTGAAACGTATAGACACTAACGCCCCTCCAATGTATAGTTTTTGAAACATCGTAATTCCTGTGTAGCGATGGGACTTTATTTTTAAATTTGTAATTTTATATATATATATATATATATATATATATATATATATATATATATATATATTAAAAAGAATTATATCGTTGTTCCTTCCTTTTCAGCAGGATGCAACTTAAAGTTTCATGCATGAGGCAATAATCCTGCATATAAATAAATGCAATCGTTCACAAACTTTTGGGGGTTGCTGCCTTCATGCGTGCCAAAACGCAGACCTTACGCCCTTGAAACGTATAGACACGACCCTAACCCCCCTCCAATGTATAGTCAACTTTTGATTCGATTTTCTTGGTGCTAGTGTTGCATGTCAACTGAGTATGTTAGTATATCCCATTATAATTGTTATATAAATTGGGTACAATGTACAATTCAGATACAATGTTTATATACTCGCGCGCGTATGTGTGTGGTGTATGTTATGGGTCAGATGTGCCACTGCCACTCTTTGACTGTCCACTTTTTTCTCGCCGCCCCCGGCATCTTTCCACCGTCCTCTTATGGAATCACTTACGCTTACGCCTAGACATTTCAGCTGTGAAACTATGAAACCTTACCGCCATTGTGTTAGTACGTTTAAATTCATAAAGTCTAGGTACTAAAGAGGAAAGCTCATCAGAACAATTACCTTGAAAATATTGATAGAAAAGGCACATGGAAGCTTTAGTCAAATTTGAGTGCAGAAATAATAACTAGGAAAACACTGTTGCTTATTAAAAAAACAAACAAACAAAATACTTGTAAGTCGGTCCTTGGGTCTTCTGGGTGTACAATATCAACACATTTCCCATTGGGTGTCAGTCTGAAAAGGTTGTTTGGGGGATCCACCCCAAGAACAAACAAAATGGAGTTTACCAGGGGAAAAGCATAGAGAAGTCAGCTTGAAACCGACAAAGCTGATCCTCATTGGGAACTGAAATCGCTTGAATTCAAAAGATAAGTCTGTGAGAAATATGCGGATCTTTTTACCCATCACAGTTAGGATAGCTGCATCGGTAATGCTCAGTAATAATAATAATAATAATAATAATAATAATAATAATAATAATAATAATAATAATAATAATAATTACCAAGCACACGTACTGAAAAATTGTGTTACCCCGAAAGGCAGATTCTCTAATAAATATCCAGAAACAAATGAGCATCTTGTATCGAGTATGAACATCACCCAGGTCCGATTACAGAGTAATGTCCTGTAACAATTTTGTGGGACTTTACTATCCACACAGATTAGCGGTTAGCTTTGATTGTTCTAATCAAAGCCTATCGCTCAGACATCGGAATCAAAGACTACAAAAATAGGATATGCTTTCTTATTGATATAGCAGTCCCTGCAGATTGTAATGTATCTGTGAAGATCTTCAAAAATTGTTAAAATACAAAGATCTTGACGTGGAAATCTAAAAATGTAGCACACAGAGAACATCAATAATTTCAGTCGTAGTTGGGGTCCGCGGATTTATTGGAAAAGAATCCAATACTCATTAAAGGGATTCCTAGTAACCCATGCCTTAAAAAATACAAACATTGCACTCACAAGTACAGCTCACATATTACGAAGAACTTTATTTATGTCAAATGTGTGTGCACTTAGTTTTATCTTTTTGTTTTGTTTTGTTTTTTGTACAAATGTAATTTCTGGAAAATGTTATGAAGACATTTCTGACCTTAGGTCTCTGGTTGGATCCGAAAGGCTAATGGCCTAAACACTGACTACAATCTGAACCTGGTTACCATAATACCCTCTCGGACTTTCAAATTCAAACGAGTCATCCAATCCAGACCCAAAGACCTGAATTGCTCACTTGTTAAAGAAAATGGAGAATTATCTCGATACTGCGAGAATAAAAGAATTAGAAATCAAAGCAAGAAGGATCATCCAGACAAGAACAGTACTGAAAACAGAATACTTTTTAATCATTTCACCCCAAGAAAGGAAATAAAGCCACTAAGATGTAAGGAGTAACTGAATGTGAAAGAATATAAGAATAAGAAAAAAGTATTAAGGAGAGAGAACAATAAAAAAAAAATCAGGAATTAAGGGGACAAAGGATATCGATTTACATTGTAATTAAATTTTTGAAGAATGCATTTGACTGGAAAGAAAGAAACCAGAAGAATTTTGCTTGTCCTTACCTTAGCTAGCACGACCATTACATCCTGCTAATACATCGTTAATGATAGACTATTCCGTTTTGATCGCGATGAAAGACGGAAAAGACATTACCAGAGATGCTACTTGGTTTCAGGGACAAAATCAAAGAAAGAAAGTAGTGTTTAACGTCTCCTGCCAAGACTTCATAAATAATGGACTATTCCATTTCGGACGCGTGGAAAGACGGAAAAGACATATTAGTGACGCTACTTGATTTCAGTGAGAAAGAAAGAAAGAAAGAAAGACGGGAATACAGAAGTGCTTATCGTCTGTTTCAGTGAAATGATAAGGTTGTTACTTTGAAAATGTTTCATTTGTACACCTTTACTTATTAAAATAACGACCAGCATTCATATTTATTATTGTTATTGTAATATTTTGTTAAAGTTGTTAAGCTCAAATATTTAACGATATGATAGGGATTTTTACAGATATTTTATAGCCGTCATGAGCTTATTTAATTATTAACTTAATATTTATCAGAAAATCCAAGTACTTACGGATATTTCTAGTATATTAAGTATATTGTTTTAGTATTGAGGAGAGTTGATATTCAGTGTAAGCCAGCAGTTACTGAGTGAACAATAATAATGTTCAACATAGTAAATACGTATTTTGGTTGCGGTGATTAGATTAAAAACATTTTAGAAAAGAAAGCAGGGAACCACTGCTCAGAGCACAACAATTAGCCTAAATTCTTGGTGATTTTTATTAAAGTTAATTGGCAAAAACTTACATCCTGCAAATAAATAAAACTGCTTTATTTTCTTCTTTTCAGAAATGAAAAATAAAAGACAATCTGATGTAAAAGGAGATTAGATGCTTTTGCTAGATGAGGAGGAGGTACAATAAAAATAAACTTACCAAAACTCTGGATAAGTTTTTTGGGTGTCGTATTGGTGAGATTCGTTAACACATTTTATGAGGATAATGATATTAAACAATGTTTCAGTGATACTCTTTCTGAAATGTTTCTTTTTCTCTTTTCTTTTCTGGCACTTTCTACTTTAATTCAATCACACACACACAAAACCACATAGACACACACACACTTATATATATATATATATATATATATATATATATATATATATATATATATATAAGGCAGTGCGGAAAAGTTTTCACTCTGCCCAAGAAAAGAATCTTTGTTTCAGGTCTTAGGGAGCGTGTTAAGCACTGAAATTTTAATCAATATTTCACACACACACACACACACAAATACATATATATATATATATGAATGTATGTATGCATGCATGTGAGTGTGGGTATATATATATATTTGTATGTCAGTGTATATATGCATATATAGATGTCTGTGTATGTATGTATCCAAATTTATCGGACTCAGATCCATATTTGATCTGTATCTGATTCCAATATATATATATATAAAGAAGTTTAGACGAGCTATGTCCAGCTTGGACAATCTATGACCAGCTAACACCATATTTATATATGTGTTTCTATGAAAATCATGGATTTAATTTGACATTATTTCTTATTACTCTAAACGTTATTTTAGAGGACATATGTTTGAGTAGATGTACCATTCCTTAAACAGTGTGAATTACGTCTTCTGATATGCATATCCCACTGAGTGAATAAAGAAAATGTGCTCTCGAGCACGGTTGTAATTTGCGTGTCCATTTGTATAGAGAAACAGACCACATATTTTTTTTTTATTAAGTATCTCGAATAAACAGGCTTTATGCAATTCACACTGTTTAAATACGGACCGTTCATCCAGACCTTGGTATCCACTAAAATTACACACATATACATACATATATTAATTATTAGGAGGATTTGATAAATTATATTTAATTAATTCATCGAGTCTGATAGAAACCTCAACAGGATGCAGAAAGCACTAGACGGCCGTTTCGTCCTATATTTGGGACGCATCAGCAGTGCGCATCCACTACCGAGAATTGAAACCCTGACAATTTGGTTGTCAAGCGAACATCATACCAACTGTTCCACTGGGCCTCGGTGACGAAGGGATTGCAAGTCAGACTCAATATAGCGCCGCTCGCTCACATATTCCATGGTGGAACTCAACTGAGATTCTCTCTAACCATAGGATTGTGCTCCCTGGAGCCACGACTACTCTCACCAAGCCGCTCCAACTGGAGCATTAGAAGCCGGTTCAAGCGATGATAAACACAGATAGTAATTATTAGGAGGATTTGATAAATTATATTTAATTAATTCATATATATATATATATATATATATATATATATATATATATATATATATATATATATATATATATATATATATCATAGCTCAATTAGATCTCATTTAAATATTCATGGAGACCAACCAGACATTATTCGTAACATATTTGTTGACAACACAAATATAATAGCATATCATCTACATGCAAAAAAAAAAGGATAAAAATAATGGAGGCCTTATTAATAAAAGCAAAATAAGCAACACTCAATAATATCAAATATGAAAATGGACACAATATCTTGACCGTGTTTTGAAAAATGAAAACATTATATAAATACATACAGGCAACAAACTATTTCTTATTTAACAGTTAAAATATTTCATCATTGAAAATGGCTAAATGTATAGCCGAAAGCGCTCGGATTAAAAGAACATTCGGACAGTTTTTATATAATTTATTATCTGAAAAGAAAAAAAATTTAGATCACATGAGAAATTGTACAAAAAATAAATCAAAGCTACTTGTCTGTCGTATTCAAAGAAATGCACATGAAAGAAGGATTGCTGCCTAAACACACACACACACACACACACACACATATATATATATGAGATAATGAAAATTTCTCTATAAGGAATATGTATATATATATGTATGCACATATATTTGTTTGAGGATGAAATGGAACTAATGTCTTTAATTTAATTACAAATTTAAATACAAAATTAAACTCGGACCTTCCATTTTTGAAACATGGTTAGAACTGTGTAGCGGAAAAACCATATTTTAAATCAATTAATTTATAATATTAATGCTCTGTAAATTTACATTGAGCACTCTCTCTCTCTCTCTCTCTCTCTCTCTCTCTCTCTCTTATTTTGTCTCTTCCTCTTGATACGTTCGCTGTTTCACTCTTTCTCTCAGGGTCGGTGTGCACATTCTCTTTAATTTAAGAGGAACAATACGAATCCAGTCGGAGAGGAGATTTCCTTTATTCAGTATTCTCTCTCTTTATCACTTTGACATTTTCTCTTCCTAAGTTTTTTTCTCGTTCTCTCTTTCGTCCTAATTCTCACCTTCTCATTCTAGGTCTCTCTAATTCACTCTCATTCTTTCACTTTTTCCCTCTCTCTCATTCTCTCACATACTAACCCAGTCTTTCTCACAAACAATCTCTCTCTCAATATCCCTCACTGTTTAACTCGTTCTTTCTCAGTCTCACTTTCATTTTCTCTCGCTTTTGCTTTCTGTCTCATTCTCTCTATCTCACTTTTTAACACTATCTTTCTCACTCACTCTTTATCATTCATTTTCATTTCCTTTCATCCCGTCTTTCACTTTCTCTCGATAATTCTCTTTCTCAATCTCTCTAACTCACACACTTACATATAGACACACACACACACTCTCTCTCTCTCTCTTTCACTCTTTTTTTCTCTCTCACTTTACGCACGCATCGGCAAATATCTAGTGATATTTGTCATCTAACATGAACGTGTTCGTCTATGTACCTATTTCGAAAAGAATGTCGGTCATTTGACGAACCTAAGAAGCATTAACGGCCGGAACTGGAGTGGAAAAAGAAGACAGAAAATAATCGGACAAACACCTCAAGTCATAAAGAAGAAAAAGGAAAACATGGAGTAACAAAGTATGAAATACGAGATTCCTTATGGGAACACCTCGAGAAATTTGGAAATTAAGGAGTGGCTGCAGCGATATACATCACATACATACATACATATATATATATATATATATATATATATATATATATATATATATATATATATATATACACATATATATATATATATATATATATGTAATACGTTATTATACATATATATATATTATACATATTATACACGCACATACACACACACACACACACACACACACACACACACATATATATATATATATATATATAGTATATATGTATATATAAATAGAAAGAAAGAACAGTAAGATATATAATCCGGTGTTCTTATAGATATTTTTATTTTTACAAAATAGTGCTCAATGTAAATTTACAGAGCATTAATATTAATTTTAGGAAAAACAAACAAACAAAAAAAACCCCCTAAGATAAAGCCCTTCGTAAGGTGTGGGCTGTCCTTGTGAGTAAAATATTTTGTATTTCTTTAAGGCATGGACTGCCAGGGATCCATTCAATGCGTCTATTGTAATCTTTTCCAAACAATCCGAGGGATCCAACTACAAATGGAATTGTTAATGTCCTCATGTGCCACATTTTTGAGATTTCGATGTCAATGTCCTTGAATTTTGATGATTTTATTATTATTATTATTATTATTATTATTATTATTATTATTATTATTATTATTATTATTATAGTCTGACCTCTTTAATCCAGTGCATTAAATGACCCAGTGTGTTGATATGCTGTAAAACAAACCAAACCAAACTTTAATTCAGCTCTCTGTGGTCTGGTATTTTTTTTAATCAGATTCATTAGTTCGTTGATAGGCTACGGCACAAGTAGTTTACAAATTTCCGCAGCAGTAGAGCGCTTTGGTGATATTGTCTGGCTCATTTCTTACATGTAGCTGTCTATTTAACCATTCAGGAGAATAAGTAGATATTATTTTTTGCTTTAGCCTTCTTTTTTTAGCTTTTGTATTACATGAATCAATAAAAACCTTAGTTTGTAGCATTAATGATTGTATTATTTCCTATTTTAAGCTTTGTTCTACCCTAGATAACACAGCAATATATATATGGAATTAGCTGGCAAGACTATGTTTACGTAAGTTTTTTAGGGTCGATTTATGTCATCTGGTATTATCTGTGGTCTGGCAGTGGCCTGGTCCCAAGTATGCCGAATTAAAAAACCAGATTGTATTATTATTATTATTATTATTATTATTATTATTATTATTATTATTATTATTAATATTATTATTATTATAACAATGTGACGCTGGGGTACAATATACGAAGCCCAATATACCCTTCATGACAACCAGTCCGATAATAGTATGTCTTGCACATGCATCACAACTAAATGTGCGCGATAACGTGACATGTTTTTATATAAATAGAGCATAAAAATGCATAAAGGGCCCAGATGAAATACCTTAATTTAAAGTAACCCAGTCATATTGAGGGTGTTCCCAAGTATTTACATGTTACTACCAAGTTGCCTGGGTAGCTTCATCATTCAAACTTTAAAAAAAAAATCACCACACACCTGACCATGCTGTACAACTCCTCATTCGGAAATATGGAAAGAAATAATAAAAGTTTGAATAAACAGACCTTGTCGATGGAATTTAATAAAATTTGCTTGGATGGATTCTTGCTGCCTAAATAAACCTTATATAACGCCAAGAAATCTTTCAGGAACTTTGTTCGAAAGTCGTAACTCCGTGTTTCAGGCGATCATTGGGCGGATCTGAGTTGCTCGCTTTAGCGGGGAATTAGGGATCATGACTTTCAAGCGGAGTTTCTGGGCGTTTTATTGGTGATTGGCATCGTTACAGCCCTGCCTTCGTCTGATTTCTAGAGACATTGATCCCTTTTGGGCTTTTTGTTTTTGGTAGATGCCTACCTTATTTCTTTTTTTAATTTTTCTACTTTACCATGCCTCGTATAGGAAGTGTTGATTTTTGGTACTTCTTATTTACCGATTAACTTTTGGTTTGGTTGGGATGTTTTCGGGAGTGCTCTGAAAACAACCCAACATGGAATTGCAACTTCTCCATAACAAAGCTTAGAATAAAAACACAAAATTTACTAACAATGAACCCCTTAAAAATAGCTAATGAATTGGCCGAAAGCGCTTGAGACAATAATAATGTCTAGAGGCAGTTTCTACACTCTCTTGGTCCTTATAAAACAAAATCTGTAAACACACTTTCTTTGTCCATCAAATCCAATGGAACTTGTATAAAAGAAGAGTTCCTTCCCAAACATTCAGTATATATATATATATATATATATATATATATATATATATATATATATATATATATATATATATATGCGTGTGTGTGTGTGTGTGTGTGCGTGCGTGTGCGTAATAAAAATATTGCCTTTCACTTTCCGAGATTGAATCTCGTATATTTTGATAAGTAATTTTATTTTATGAACTAACAGCTAAAACAACAACTCGGGGTCGGGACATTGGAGCAAAAGCGATAGGAAGAGAGGTGGTAAAGAGTGGGGAGGGGAAAGGTAAAATGGGGAAAGAGAGGGGAAAAGAGAGAGAAAGAGAGAGAGAGAGAGACGTGAACTTAGTCTCTCTCTCTCAGACATTATTCTATCTCTCTCTCTCTCTCTCTCACACACACACACGCACACTCTTTCTCTCTCTCTGAAGCCTGGGTGGAAAGTCGTCGACTGTAGATCTTGGAATGTGATTAAAAAAAACGCTGAGATAGGTCATCTTTAATCAGTCTAATTTCCGAGAATATTCTTTATATGGTCGAAGAGAGATAACACTAGAGGGTTTTTTTTTCAAAGAAGATATGCTGTATGAGTGCATATTAGCAAGACGTACATACTCGGGAGCACATTTGTATGCTGATGTACTCATATGTGTACGAGTGCGTGGATTTTTGCGACTATTATCGAGTGTGCGGTCGGTGTAATGGATTACGGTTCAGAACGAGAGACTGGCGCAAATACCCAAGGCAAAGATATGAATCCATCTCTTCTCCCCACCAGATATAGATTAAATAGTATAGCAAACTTAGCTCTTCATCCTTGGTTGTCAATCAGACTAAAGAAAGAACAACTCAGTATTGCTTGGTTGATTTTACGACATATCAGCTCCCCGTAGGTTATTTAGTGTCGAAATTTATATGGCGACACACCCAATAAGGATTAGCCTCACTAATCATTAGGCCACATAGAGGCACCTTTCAGTTCATCTAGAGAAATATTTCCTTCTTATTCTATATGCCGCGACCCTTCAGGACACAGCTTTCCATACCTTCCTCTCTTTTGTGAACCCTTGCTAAGGCTCCCGACAACAGTTTCTCCATCCATTCACACAAACTCGTGAGTTAAGTGTCTCGCTGCCTTTCCTTATCTCTTGTCTTCAGTATGCCCCGTGAGGGTTAAATTTTCCAAGCTCTTCTTCCTCGTTATAAGTCTAAGGTATTTCAGCCATCTTTTCCTGGGCCTGAATATAAGTCTTCTTTATGCTGCCATTTTCTTTAAAACTTCGTTGTTGCTTACTCACTACGTCCGTGGAATTTTCAGTATCTTTCTGTAGAAACACATTTCTGCTATGCTCAGATTTCTCCTCATTCGTGTCAAGATTGTCCAACTTTCACTGCGATATTAGAGGATGGATACCACATAGTTTGTTTGTTTGGGTTTTATGGCATATCAACCACTGTGGGTTATTTAATGCCAAATCCAGTTTATATGAATTTTAAATGCCTATTTTGTACGGAACAAAAAACGTATAGCTGGCAACATTATTCCTTTTCAAAAACTTAGAGCTGGCAACATTATTCCTTTTCAAAAACTTAGAGCTGGCAACATTATTTTTCTGAAAACATTATCTGAGACCTTGCTGTTGGATGCAGTTTATCGCCATACCCAGGACGCGGATGTAGTTTACCGTCATACCCAGGACGCGGATGTAGTTTACAGTCATACCCAGGACGCGGATGTAGTTTACAGTCATACCCAGGACGCGGATACCACATAGCAATGCAGCACTATTTTTTCTTTGTTTATAGCGAAAGTTTTCCATTCCTCAGCAAATTTCTTAGCTTTTGGAATACTTCGTTCTCTAGTTTCATGCATTTTCGAATCTCACTGTGACATTTTGCATCCTCTGTTGAAATGCTTCCCAGATATTTAAACTCCTGAAACTACTTGATCTTGACATCTCCAATTTGTAACTAATATCTTAGGCTGTTTCTCTTGCTAATGACCATAATTTCTTTCTTCTTGCACTTCATGGTTAATCCCTTTCTTCTCGCTTCCTGTTGTAGCCATGTCTAGGAGGTTCAGTAGTTTTCTCTCCTAGTCAGTCATCAACACAGTGTCATCTGCGTTACTTATATTGTTAAGATTAAGGCAAACGATAATTAATGCTGGTAAATTCTCCAGTTCTCTTTAGATAGCCTCGCTGTAGAGGTTTATGTTTACTATTTTGTTTCTGTAGGAAATGTTTACCATTTCCTTTTTGTAGAAAATGTTTACCATTTCGTTTCTGTAGAAAATGTTTACCATTTTGTTTTTGGAGAAAATGTTGGCCATTTTGTTTTATTATTGAAGAAGTGACTACCCATGACAATTATTTTTCTTCGTTCCACAGAAATATACAACATGCATACAAATCGTTTTTTATCATTTCACTCCAAGGCAACAAAGCCACTAAGACGCAAAGGGTAAGGGAATATGAGAGAATACAAGAAAAAGTAAACATTATTAAGAAGAGAGAGAGAGCAATAAAGAAACAGAAATTAAGAAGACATAAGATAACGATTTCCAGGAGTCTTTTGGTATACGTGACCCAGCCATCGAAGACGACGTTGATAAAGGAAAAATGTATGCTTCGAGAGTTCGCTTGCTCAAGCACAACAGTGCTGGTAACGTTGTCTCTCTATGTGATGCCGAGGATACGTCGTAGGCAGCAGGGATGGAAGCTTTGCCGGCAGTTTTCCTGCCTGAAGTATGTTGTCCAGGTTTCGCTATCGTAAAACAGTGTACTAAGAGCACATACCTGGAATACAGCGTTATATATATATATATATATATATATATATATATATATATATATATATATATATATAATTTCTTGTTAGTAACAAAAGCATTAAAATATAAACAAAGAGAAATAA
>OZ010583.1:44493539-44528539 GCA_963932145.1 Acanthosepion lycidas
TTCACGATCAATGAATGCCAAATGCTTCCATGTCGAGAAACGTTTATTATTACTATTACAACATGTAACTAACTAACCCGAAACCCATCTTAAGTAAGCTAGATATCTAACTCTCTCTTACTCCCCATCTCCCTACCCCTCTCTCTTTCTCTATCTCCACAAGCGAAAAGTGCGAGAAAAGAGTCTGCTAGAATAAAACTTACGGTTACATCTAGCCATTTCAACTGTGAATTTCAATAATAATAGACTGTCAATGATAGATTTTCAAATCTTGTACAATCTTGCAGGACGTTTAATTTTCATAGAATACACACCTTGTGGGTAACTATTATTAAGAAACGTGAACGTAAGGTAGTAGTAGGATGACGTCAGCAGTTGTATTGGTAGGGTTGTACTCCAACGACCTAATATTAATTCTTTATACTGTTACATAATTATATAATAAATATATTTATTGTGTAAACAGGTGAGACGATAACTCAGATCCGTTGAATGGGCAGTAAGTTTAGCAAAGATTATAAAAGCAGATAAAGTGAATGTTAAACTAAAGCATGGCATGTTTGGGGTCTGCCGTAGTTTGAATATTTCAATAAAGATATTTTCGTCTATATTTATCTATTGATCTAGAAAGTGGTTCGTGTCCATTTATTTTTAGATGAGCAATTTACGAAATATCTGTCTAAACCTGGAAAGTGAGTGCCTACACAGAGAAATATCTGTATTCTTCAAGTGCGATAAGGAGGTACTGTTGTAAAGATGGATGATTTATGCCAAAGTTAATATTTTTAACCAGAGAAAGAGCCAAATTTTATAAATAACCCCGCCCATGCTTATTTATTTGACGAGCTAGCTAACAATATAATACACTAGCAGTAGAGCCCGGCGTTGCCCGGGGATGTAACAGTAAGAGATAGATCAAGTATCGACCATCATAAAGACTGAAAAATAAAATTGACAAAGATTATTGTTTAAGGTTGACGGACACGCATGTCTTAATTAGTTTTTTTTTTTTTTTTTACGAATTGGTCAAACCCAAACTCAAACAAAAACATTGTTTTCAATCGTTATGAATCTATCGATTGAATAGAATTTTATTATAAACAATTGTCTTGTAAATGGAATTTTTAAAGCATTCTGAATGTAAAAATAAAGAAAAAAGTGTGCAAGACAATAAGAAACACTACCTGCCAAAAAAAAGTGTAGTCTTGTTGAAATCGGTTGAAAAATGTAGGAAATCCGATCCCATATACAAACGAACACACACACACAAACAACCTGGATTTTATAATAAGTATAACTCGATACGAGTTGTCCCCCTTTCATTCTGGCGACAGAATCGTGTTTTATCGTGTTTTCAAATTGAATACGTGCAAAAACAATTGTATTTTTCCAATTTTTGGCGCTGTCAGAACCACCGCAAGGTAATTTTACGTAGTCCTGTGAAGTTTTGTTGAAATCGGTTGAAAAATGTAGGAAATCGGGTCCAATATATAAGCGTACACACACACACACACACACAATTTGAGTTTTATAATAAGTAAGATGCCGAGATGTGAAGTGGTGCAACGACTTTCACTGAGGCAAATGAAATCGGCGAACTGGTTTTGATTTTTCTTCTGAAACTAATTTTGGCCGTTTCAAAATAGGAAAATCAACATCGGAAATTCTTTCTCACCACTGGCATGTCACAGTGGTTGACCGAGAAATGGGTCAGTGATTATTAATTCAAATCATGTTTTCATAACGAACAGACATTAAATAATAAAACGTTGGATCCATCTTCAACCCTGACGAGGAATCTATACAGGTAGTCTATTTAAAGAAGTGAGTTGACATCTACGAGCCTATATCAGTCTGAGCATTTTTCTACAGGACTTGGTGACAATCTCTCATCTCTCTCTCTCTCTCTCTCTCTCTCTTTCTCTCCAACACTCGCATATACACGCACACACATACAAAATCTAATAGGGAAACCATAGCCTCACTTGACGTCAAAAATTTATTCACTAACGTTCCAGTGATAGGAAAATGATCAATATAATTATAAAGAATATCTACAATAATCCATCTCTACCTCCATTAAAAATTAGTCCTAATATTTTACGGAAACTACTTTTGATATGCACCACAGAAGTTTCCTTCTGTGATCATCAAAATAACATATACGTAAAGTGCGATGGTGTTTTTATGGACTCCATCCTGGGACCAACATTTAGCAACTTTAATTAGGTTGGTGCAAAAATAATGTCGTTTTCTCACATATGTTACTATGTGAGAAAACGACATTATTTTTGCACCAACCTAATATATGACTAACCTAGAAAATAACGTACCACACAAAAAAAAAATTACTTAAGATATGTAGATGATATTCTCATTTCAATTAAAAACATAGGCAAAATACATGAGCTACAAAAAATCTTTCAAGAATAATTAAAAAATCTAAAAAATATTAAGCAAACCCTCATTAATAATTATGTTCCTAATTACATCGCTGATGATAAATTGAGACGAGAATGTTTGAAATATTTACAGATATCAAAAAGAACTTAATACATCCTTAAATAACACTAAACATATCAAACTACTATACTGTAATCAAATGCATTCTAACTATAAACAAGATGAAAACATTCTCTAAAGACTCATAAATACTAATATATCCCGCACTGATCCCAGCAAAAAATAAAATAAAATTAATTATATACTATACTAAATTCAACCAACTTAGTCATTCATAACAAATCTTCTCCGTCAACTAGCCTTTTACAAAAGACCAACATCATTTTGGGAGATTGCATCTCTGATAAAAACTTTAATGTTTGTTGGTTTTACTACGACAACGACGAGAATGCTTACGTTTTACTTAAACGATCATAGTTCAATATCAGCGTATTTAAAGCAATATTCATATTCACATTCACAGTTTAAACAGATATTAGTCGAAAATACATCAATGCTCTACTAAATGAGCAAAAAATTAAAATTCTGGAAGCCCTTTATATAAGAGAATCGCGGCCAGAATAAAGTTAACTACAACTATAATAACAAAGTTCGTAAATGTTTATAGCAGCAAAGTTTTTAAAATAATAAATTATCATTGTTAAAAAACTACAAAAACCTCTTAAACACGTGACTATAAATCGAAAAAATACATAAGTTACCTCCCTTGCATAGTGGTTTAAATATTTTGAATTTTACAATGTTTACACACATATCCATAAACACATTCAAACTCCGAAGATGGTCTCGGATGAGATTGAAAGTACTTGGTGAAAATAAAAATTATTTGAAAGAAAATATTTGAATTTCTCTTGATCCATTTTCTACAAGAAATGAATTCGTGGACTTGAAAAGACTAAAGTAAAATAAATAAACATAATACGTCTAAATTATTTAACCATACATGCTTGAATTAAAATATGCTGCATATATATATATATATATATATATATATATATATATATATATATATGTGTGTGTGTGTGTGTGTGTGTGTGTGTGTGTGAGTGTATACACGCAGACACACACACTCATATATATATATATAAATGAACATTGAAGTCAACACTCGGAGGAGACAAACTGTTTCATGTTGCTGAAATACACCTTTATACATACATATATATATATATATATATATATATATATATATATATATATATATATATGAAGAAATATAATTTTAACGTGTGCTATATTTATGGTATAAAGTGCACATTATCAGAGGTAGAGCGTATGTAAATATAAATATGAAAGTGAACATTGAAGTCAACACTCAGAGCCGACAGGCTGTTTCATGCAAGACGCAATCGCCAGGCCGCCTGACGATTGCGTCTATCATGAAACAGCCTGTCGCCTCTGAGTGTTGATTTTAATGTTCACTTTATATATATAAATATATACATTAAGAAATGGACAAAGTCCGACAATTTATTTATTAAAGACATCTTTTTTACATTTCTTAATGTATGACGTCATTTGTTTACATTTGACACGCCATGAGCAGTTATGAATGTACGAGATTCATGGAAGATTGAAGTTTATAAGCAGTAAATTCGACCTGGCCATCCGAACGATCCTTTGTGGCCGAGCGGTTCGAATCCTGTCAAAGGACGAATATTTTCTATGAAAATTTCTCGGACATTCAGGCCGGCAAATGTTATTAAATACTGTTTATTATAAACAGAGCATTTACTTAAATACTTGTATCTATAAAAAGAACGTTAAACATAAAAATGTCTTTAATATATATATGTATGTATATATATACAGATAGATATACATTAAACGTTATTTTAGTGGGTACAAGTATTTGAGGTGCTATTTCTGTTTTTTTTTTCTTCCCAATTATCACTCTGTGAAACTAATATTAATAATGCACTATTCTAAAGACTAAACAAAATTAATAACAACCGATCTTTGAGAAGTCCTACTAAAGAAAGAATTTGCCTCCGACAGGAATCAAACCTGGATCCATTTTTTCCATTAGAGAATGAATATATATATATATATATATATATATTGGGATCAAATACAGATTGAATATGGATCTGAGTCCGACAGAATTATAGGATAAATGATAACAGGATAAAGGATATATATATATATATATATATATATATATATATATATATATATATATATATATATATATATATATATATATATATATATATATATATATATATATATATATATATATATATATATATATATATATATATATATATATATATATATATATATATATACAGACATACAAATAAATATATATGCATCCATACAAACATACATACATATGTACATAAAATAGAGGTAGTATCTCCGACTGATTCCAAATCGGTAGGGTTTCGATCCCAGATTGAAGCAACAGGATATCTAGCCACATTAATGAGCTTTGATGCAGCGAAACAGGCCTGTATGTGGATGACCATAATATATATATATATATATATATATATATATATATATATATATATATATATATATATATATATATATATATACAAGTCATGATAGCTCAAAACAAAAGAAATTTGAAATGAAGAGGCGAACGGAGCGTCATGCGAACATTTCAGCCGCCTTTTTGTATAGTAACTTTATAAAAGAGCATGCAAAACACGGGTAAATGACCACTTCGATGGATATGATAGAAACTGTGTGTTCATTTAAGTAATTTTCATGGGCATATTCCCCTACCATTTGCGTAATACCCGGTATAAACGCATACGCACAGATATATATTTGTATGTATGAAGACGGCATTAAAATATGCTCACATGTCAACCTTCTTACAAAGGTGTTGTCCCTTGATTCATTTTGCTTGTGTGACTTGCAACCTTTTTAAATAATTGAAAAACAAAAGCCCTCTTCCATTTTCCAATTTTGACATTTTCCTGACATTTATGAAAGATGAAACCCTTGAAAGCGGAAAAAGGTGTCGCTTAAATATTTAGCGCTTTGTTCCTGCACGAGTGAAACAGAAGTCTGCTACGAAATATGCTTAATGCGACTGCTTATCGAAGTCAAACTTCAACATTTCATCTCTCTTCTGTATATAAGGTAACCAAAAAGTTTTTGCACTTTTTATATTTTCCAATCGATTAAAAAAGGGAATTGCAGTAATCTTTCAAATTGGTAGCTGATCTAAAACAAAATTAACTATAGCATGTTGTTAACTGGGGTAAGGAATGGCTTGTTAATTTTAACTCCTCCAAAACGAAACTTCTCTCGAGTAACCAACTGACAGACCTCATCCTTCCTTCCATCAGCATGGCTGATACTAAACTCTATCAGGGTGACTTGTTGCGCTTTCTCGGACTTACATTCTTGGCTGACATGAAGTGGAAATATTATATCAAATCTATTGCTACGTCTGCTGCTAAGAAAGTTGTTTCATTGTGTTGTGCTAGACAATTTTTCTCTCTTTAATCTATTTTGCAAATTTATAAGTCTCCCATTCGTTCGTGCTTTGAATATTGTTGCCACATGTGGTCTGGCGCTCCTGCTATATATTTAGAGATGTTTGATAAAATCCAAAGAAGAAGCAACAATATTATTGATCCTGATCTGGTATCTTGGCTTCAGTCACTGTCCCACCGTAATATAGCTTCCCTCTGCATTTTCTATAAATACTTTCATGGTAACTCTTCGCTATGGTACCTAAGACTTTATGAATATAAGCGCAGAACTAGATTGGCGGAAAGGTCTCATCAATTTGAGTTGAAATGGCTAGATGCAACCGTAAGTTCTATGCTAACAGTTTCTTTTCTCGCACTTCTCACTCGTGAAACTTTCTTCCGGCTCCATGCTTTCCAGCCAACTTTGATCTTCAAAAATTTAAATGCAATGTTTATCGTTATCTACTGTCTTCTTGATTGCTCTTCTATTGTTTTGGCTTCTTAATAAAGTTTCTCTTTTTTCTTATTCTTTCGCACTCAGTAACTCCTTGTATCTTAGTGGCTTGCATTTGGTGAAATGATTTAAAAAATAAGATAACTTTTTTAAAAAAATGAGTGAATCTAACATGGCTGTCTAAAAATTGATAGTAAAATTTGTCTATTGATTGAATTTAAACCTAGCAGAAACAGTCCATTAAATAAGAGAAGCGCTTGGTGATGACGAAGGAAGACTAAGGAAAAGCCCAACATGCAAATTGCAAATTGGAAATACCAAAATCAAACAAGTACAACAATTCAAATATGTGGGAAGTGTTTTAATGGAGGTCAGGGTGTGCGACACTGAGATCCGAAGACGAATGGGGACAGGGGAAGATGCCTACCAAAATATTATGAAGCAGAAACATTTTTTTTTAAGTGTTTCACCCCAACCGAGGTGGGACGCTACTAGCACCCAAAGGGTTTAGAGAAAGTTGGAGCGGGAGCAAATAGGAGTGATAGAGGAAAGGATGAAGGGAAGGATAGGGGATAGATCAGGGCATCTGGAGACGGCGATTGACATTACATTTGAATATTTGGCGATTATAGCTATCAGGGAAACAAGAAATGCGGAGGGAATTCCACAGGCGAGAGGTGCGAGACATGAAGCTATTGGAGTAGAAGAGACGGCTACATTTAACAGTTTCAACAGTGAAAGGGTGTGAGCGAGATGCCAGCCTAATAGAATGCTTAAATTAATGATGTCTGGGAATTAGCGAAAGCAGCTCATCGGAGCAGTTACCATGAAAGTATTTTTAAAAAAAGACAGAGGGAAACGACGACCACGTCTGTGAGAAAGCAACTGCAGACGAGATGCCAGATCAGAGCCAATCACATTGCATATCCGTCTCTGGATTTTATCAAGACAAACAAAAGGGGTTCCAGATCAAATATGGCAGCAATACCCCATGCAAGAGCGGTTGATTTGTAGATTTGAAGGATCAACTCCAGCGAGAAAAAATTTTTGACGCGGCACAGGGAGCCAACTTTTCCTTGCGATGGACGAAGCTATTAACTCAATGTATTTGTTCCATCTCTGGTCAGTAGTCAATGTGATACCGAGCAGTCGCAATGAGGTGCTCTCGTGGAGTTGAGCGTCAGACATTCTAATGGGGTCAGGGACGGTTCTCTGTGGTGAGTAACAAAGAGCAGTTTTGTTTTTGAGGCATTAAAGTTATGCAGCCAATTCCTGCCCCAGTTCACAACCGATTGGAGGTCTTTTTCGAGACGAACGGCCAGGTTCGTTAGAAATAAACAAAAGAATACTGAACTGTTATGTAATACATGACAGTGAATACTAAACAGTCTAATGACAGATGAAGAAGACAGTTAAAGCAACAGAAATTTTGTTCTACAGAAGGATGATGAGAATATCATGGAACGAACATGTGAACAACAAAGAAGTTTAAAAGAAAATAAGAAAATGAACTCAAAAAGCACACTTATACTTACTATCAGGAAGAGACAGTTGAAATTTCTAGGGTACATCATGAGGAAAGAGGGTGTGGAAAATTTGATACTCACAGGAGAGATTGAAAGCAAGTGAGAGAGAGACGCATCAACTATTAGGTTGGTGCAAAAAATAATGACGTAATAATGTCGTTTTTTGACGTATTTTTTAACGTCAAAAAACGACATTATTGCGTCATTATTTTTGCACCAACCTAATAGATAGCTAGCTTGAGTAAATGGCTAACGGCAAAAGGCTTAGGAGAGATAACCAAATGACAGAATATAATGAGAGTTATCAAGGACTAAAAATTGTCGAGAGCCATGATCGGTAACTTCCTGAAGGGACTCGGCACATAGAAGAAAACTGATCAAAAGGGCCCAGAAGGCGGAACTACTTAAATAGATTGGTCCACACTTAAAAAATAAGGAAACATTTTCCGAATATTCATTTTTGTAGATTAGTATCCATTCAACCATCCTTATTTGTCAGAATCGAAATTTTTTTTTTTTATCGATTTATAAGGACAGTCCTGTTCATAATATCGATACAGCGCCTCTGCCTTTTACGAAGTTATCGGAGTTGCTTGTTTACAAATGTCAAATTTAAAACTGCGCTTAGATCATTGATATCTGCGGACGAAAACATATCAACGATGTAAACACAGTTTAAAAAGTTGATATTTGTAAACAAACAGCTAGGTTTCGATATCACTGCAAAAAACAGGGATTAAGTTTTTAGTGTATCGATATTATTATCAGAATCCTATTTGAAAATGAAAACAATAATGATTTTGACGCAGGTTAAAGAAGGTCTATGAATGCTAACTCTATTTTTTTAAACTCCTTATTTTTTACGATTGGACCAGTCGATTTAAATTATATCCAGGAGGCTTTCAACATGGAAAGAGTCATTTGAAGATGTAACTCGTACAGGTCATTAACTAAGCTAATGACCAACTGCGGACATGTATTGAATCGAATCCTCTTCTTTTAAAACATTTAAATGGGTCACTTGAAGATGTACCTCAAAAAGACTGAATCCAAGTTTCCTGTTTAAGGTGTTTAGGACGAGTCATTTGGAGATATAAAAAGAGATTGTTGGACTTGAAAATGCCCAACTGCGGGCTTTTATTGAATCGCATCCTCTTGCTTCGGGTTTGATTTGATTAGGTTTGGTTTATTTCGTAGTACCTCAATAGATTATTGAATGCCGACAAGATTTTTAGGATAGTTTCCTATGAATAGAATATGTATTATTTTTAAGAAATCAGTTTGTAGATAAGTTTTCATTGGCGTATTTTTGTAAAGAGAGTTTTTTTTTTGTTTTGTTTTTTTTTTTGCCAAGAGTTAAATGTATTGCTGGCAACATTTTTTACAAAATGTATTGCTAGTAATTTTTTTTCAAAATTATTTTTCCAGTTTTTACATTTTCTCAGTGTTATGACCCAAGTTTTGGGGTTAACTATATGACCATATGACCATAGCTGGGACCCTAACAGGTGCTACCATCACTTTCATTTACACGTAATAAAGGACGACAGGTAAGCTATGGTGATGGCGAACCCGCCTCAAACGTGTGAAATATTTTCATCAAGGTTCAACACAATCGATGAAACTATACGACTGAATCTTAATTAATTAATGTTAATGTTCTATGGGCTCATTGAATAAAACAAAATAGCAACGAATTCAAAAAATGCCAAAAGAATCAATTGTTCTGGAATCGGATATCAACATTTGATTAGAAATTGATAATGGACGACTGGTAGAAATGACCATATGCCTGGCTGTCATCCGTAGAAGCTTTATTCTTTTTAAATGTAGTATATTATTTACTCTAGGAAATGCCAGTGTTCTGAATCAAAATATAATATTAATAATGAACCTAATATGCACTGAACTCACCCAGATAATACCAAAAGAGATTTTGCCCTCAATGTTACACTAGAGCAGACAGTTGCATCAAGAAGTCGAACTGGATCGTGACCTTCTAGTCTCCAAATTCATATTCGCACTTCACAGGATATCAGTGGCTGCCCAGGTAGTCGACTTAGCTGCGCTTAATACGTGCACACGTAGGAGAACCGAATGACGGGAAGATATATAAACGTTTCACTCGAGAGGGAAGACAGAAAATTATCTCACATCCACGCAAGAAGGAGATCCGTGTTCGGAGAAACACCCTAAAGCTGCACACCTCCTCACCAATATTAACCAATGAAGTCTTGGAGTGAGCAAACAGTAATTTTAAGTTTTTAAAATGTGTCAATATCCCAAGAGTTCGTAATAAAAATGTTTTTTTTTTTGAATTTCACCAAACGCAGGAAAGAGTTTTTTTTTTGTTCTGTAATGCATTCATTTGAGGTTGATATGTTGAATGTTGTCATGGCTCTGGTCATCATCTTTTTTTCATTTCAGATTTTCATAATAAATCCCTTTTTAACATCAGTGGCCATCTTATCCACAAATAACTTATTTCTATATTGAGTAAAGGAAGCAAACAAATGCTTAAATACCAATCATTGTTCATTTCCACTCATGCAAAACTAATTTTGCTATTAGGTTGGTACAAAATTAATGTCGTTTTCTCACATATGTTAGTATGTGAGAAAACGACATTATTTTTTGCACCAACCTAATAGCGTCCGTTTTTTTTTTTGTTTTTTTTTTTGTATTTTTTTTTGTTTTTTTTTTTGTATTTTTTTTTTATAATGATGAATGCGTAGGTTAAAAAGAGCTGAATAAACATTTCAATAAATAAATAAATGGCAAATTCTGTTTCTCCGTCCGTGTGTTTGAAATCCCTGTAACTCGGGTCACACTTGCTTTACATAAACATTTCTGGAATCAAGATAATCCCGGGATTGAAGATCTGCACTTCATCTGGTGTTTGAACATCCGGCATTGGGATTTGTCTCCAGATGAGGACGGAACAGTTAAAAATTCAAATTTTAAAATAACTGAAAAAAAATTATTGATTTTAAAAGTTTTTCTTTTAATTTATATTGAGTTTAAAGTAACATAAAATCTTTGTGAATTTAATTTTTTATTTTTAATTCAGTTTAAAATATCTACAAAACTTTGTGAATTGAGGAAATCAATTTTATTCCTTAAAAATGTTAAGGAATTAGAGTTAAAGTGAGAGGTTCCGTGATGTGAGGTTTTGAAGTTCCACAGAGTTCGTGATTTGAAGAACTCAACTGGAATTCTACGGAGTTTGTGATTTGAAGAACTCAGTTTTCGGCCTGAACTGAATTTTCAGTTCAAGTCGGACTTTCGGCCTAAATCGGTCTTTTGGTTAGAATTAGAGTCAAATGGAGGTTTTGAAGTTTCATGAAGTGAATTGTGGAATTCAAAGTTATTTCTTCAAAATTATCATTGCTGTTTTCTATACTAAACTTGAGATCCCCTTAATTTCGGGGACAGAGTCCCAATTAACAGGACTTAGTTTAAAAGTCCGCGCAGAGTGCGTTTTTTAAGCTAGTTTCCAACATATCCGAGTTCATCACTGAAATCTCTTCGTGTTACCTAGTTTCATAAAAGCAATCAATAACCTTCACCCAGACAATCACATTGGCTTTGAACGATTTAAATTATGTATATTCATTTTTTTATGGGGTAAGACAAAGACATTGAATTCAACGAAATAAATAAATAATTGAATAATTCACGAGGTTTCTGAAACGGTATATTTAAATGGTTGACGCTCTTTTCTTACAATTGTGATTTTTAATTTTCTTAGATACCTTTCTTTTTATGTGTCATGTCCTTTCAGGTCATAGGCGATCATGGCTCTCCACTTCCCTCTATCCCTTGCAGCTCTCAGCAAGCTCCTTCTCTCTGCTTCCTTCCGCAGACCACGTTCTGTTATCCACTTGCTTAAGTACGCCAGGTGTGTCACGCGTTGTTTTCCCTCTCTTTCCCTCTATTCGACCCATGAGTATCAGATTCTCCAGGCCCTCCTTCCTCATTATGTGTCCTATAAACTTCTGCTCCTCTTCCTGATGTTAAGTATAAACTTCCTCCTTGCTTGCATTCTCTCTAAGACCTCATCGTTGCTCACAAGCTCGGTCCATGATATCCTTAGCATCCTTCTGTCGAACCATATCTCTGTCGCCTGTCTCTTCATCTTTGAGGAAATCGTCCAACATTCGCTGACGTAAAGAAGGACGGATATCATGTAACAGCTCAGCATTCTTTTCTTCGTTACCAAACAAATCCTCCTGTCTCGCAATACTCTGCTCAGCTTTTGGAATTTGTCTTTGGCCATCCCAGTATATCTACTGATCTCAGTGTTGCACTTACCATCATCTGTCAAGACGCTTCCCAAATATTTAAACTTCTGCGTCTGCTTGATTCTAGTGTTCCTGACCTGCAAGCTCATCCTCTTACTGATGACCATACATTTTTGTCTTTTTGTAGTTTATATTTAGTCCTTTCTTCTCACTCTCCGTCGCTACCTTCTGTAGGAGATTTTGTAATTTCATTTCTGTGTCTGCTATCAGTATACAGGTAGAAAACTCAGTAATTATCCAAAAATAGAAAGAGTTGTAAAACAAGGATGTGTCTTCTCACCGGACTTATTCAACATAAAAAGTGAGGTGATTCTGAGCGAATTAGTAGTCCTACTAGAATTCGTGACTGACAATCTTAACAACATAACAAATACAGATGACACAGTGTTGATAACAGACACAGAAAGGAAACTTTAAGAATTCCTCCAGAAGGCAGTGAAGGAAAACGAGAAGAAAGAACTAAACATCAGTTGCAAGAACATAGAATGCAAAGTTGTTAGTAAAAGGGACAGCCCAACATGCAAATTACAAATTGGGGATGCCAAAATCAAACAAGTACAAAAATTTAAATAGCTGGGAAATGTTCCCGACCTTGCTCATCCTCTTACTGATGACTATGCATTGTGTCTTCTCCCTCTCCGTCGCTACCTTCTGTAGGAGATTTTATAATTTCTTTTCCGTGTCTGATATCAGTACTGTTTATACCGTTAATATGTATTTGCTGTTTTTGCTTATAGAATCAGTTTATTATTCGTAAATAAAGACGACCGAATTCAATGTCGTGTATTATCGTTGTATAAATGATGATAAACTACAACCAGCAGTAAGGCCTCTCATTGAGAGATTGGAGATTTTGAGATCCACTTCTTAATTGCCGTTGTTACCATGTCCCATGTTAGCTGTCCCGGGAGGGTGGTACCCTGACATTGGCAAATATTGATACCACCCTAAAAAAATCTAAAATACTCAATCAGTTATGTGCCATTCGTAATACACGCTTAGACGATCGTGTATCTTTCGGTACATAGCTGACGAGGGAGATTTTTTTCCCGCAGTATGTTGCCATTTCTTTCTGCAGTAGACTAGTTGCCTACCCGGTCTGTCCTGCTATTTACCCATAGCTTGGGGGGGGGGGAGAAGAGGAGGATTCATTGCTTTCCAAAGGGTATTAGCATGTAAGTGAATGCAATGAATTCAACTGGAATTCGAATGTGGCTCTCCGATTCCTCAATCCGAACCGCTATCCATTACTTCACATATACGCCATTAAACCAGGAAAGTATAAAAATACATTTTATAGTAAAAATGACTCGATATATTTTATAAAAAATACCAACAATACATTTTTGTTGTGAAATTACAGCAATACATTTTTATAACAAAATAAATAAATACAATCCTAAAAAAGTATAAAAATACATTTATACTAAAATCACCGGTAATATATTTTTAAAACAATACCAGCAGATTACCAGCAATATTTAAAAAAAAAAAAAAAAAAAAATGCCAACAGTACATTTTATCATCTACGGGACTTCATACTAAACGGGTTACTTGAAAGGCCAAAAGAAAGACTGAATAGAATTTTTTCCCCAACGAAACGCAACAGATTAAAGAATTTTTTTTCACTATCGACCACCGGAATGAGTGTAAAGGCTTTCGTAGGTCACTATTGTGGTTTTAATGAATTTGCCAAATACAATGTGAAGATTAAGTGTTGTGACATATAATTGATAGAAAAAATACATAATTAAAATAACAGTAACAAATAAGAGTAGAGAACCTCACCTATCACTCAGTTCACCCCCACGCCAATCTTTTGAACAGGAGTAAAGATTTATCGTTTGTTTCCTGTTTAGGATTGGGTTTCTGGTTCCTTCTAAAGTCTTTAAATCCTCTTTCACTCCGAGTAATTCTTTGCGTCTTAGTGGTCTTATTGCTTTGCTTGGGGGTGAATTGTTTAAAAAAATTTAATTACTGATTTTTATTAATGCATTGATTATAGCAAAGTAGTCTTTTTTCGATTGTTTTGATAATAGCTCAACATGATTTTGTGTTAGGGTTCATACATTTAGTCAGGGCGCAGAAGAAGAAGTAGAAGTTGTGGTTTAAAGAAACTCGTATACAAAGAACTGTTAAAAATATCTAGCAAAGAAAATGGGACTCATTAATCTAGAGGTATCGGCTACCAGAGAGATCTGAGTCTTTAATGGTACACACTGAAAGCCTAATGTCTTTATAACCCTTTTTATATTTATCTATAGGATCCCAGAGCTAGCTCAGTTCAAAGAAACCTGATAGGTCAGAAAAAGTCTTTTTTCTGTGTCGGATTATGCTTGATCAGAGCTTTAATACGCTGTCATCTTTTCTTCTGAGTGTGTTTTTATTTCTCGACTTCGTAGATTATAGATTTGGGGGAACAAATTAGTTTAGATGACAGTAGTCTCTGACATGTCCGTGTTGGGAGTATGGAATATTTCACTCATCAATGAAATATAGAAAGTTTCATTAGTTTTGATCAAAAGATCGAAAATAAAATCAACACTACGTAAAAGATATTGCTCTCACTTATTAAATGAATGTAAAGGCAATGTAATGTTTATTGGCATGGAATCTCACTGTGGTCGATTTGTCAAGAAGGTGACTTCTTGATGTTATTGGTTTGGAGGTGGGGGCGATCCCAGTGTGCGGCACCTTAGGAAAGTGCCTGAAAACCACACCACGGGTTGATCCAAGCCTTGTGAGTGAAGTTGGGTAGACAAAACCCTTGGGAGCCGTTGATGGTTGTGCTAGCACGAAGTCACAAGTCATCGCGGCCGAGGGTTTGATCGTGCTGGCCTTGTTCAGACTGTTGATCACGCAAAATAAAGCGCTCTCCCCCAGAAACTGTAACTAAAGTCTGCCCAGGATAGAGTCAGTATAAACCACAGGTGGGCTCTGTGGGTGTTGAACAAACACAAATGTACCTGAGCAGGCTTCTGCAATGGGGATTAGCTAGCCACCCTAGTAGAGTGGCAACCTGCGCCATTTACCTATTGTCACGGAAAGTGGAGTCGGCGCGGTCTGTGTTCAAATTGGCGAGTTCATTTTCGCACTAATACCCTTGGGAAAGCTATGAATCCATCTCTTCTCCCATTCCCACCCATGGGTTAAATAGAATGGTAGACTGGATTCTATAGCTTTGCATAGTACCCAGTTTAGGTGAAAAACTGCTTTGAATTTCAAGCCGTGTAGAAGGCAACGGAAAGTAACCCTGTTATAGTTCCGATATAGTAATGACATCTGATCACTTATATTTTGAAGAGACATGAGGAATTAAAAATAAAATAAAGAAAGATTAACTCATCGAATAAAAGAAAAAATAGCTAGATTTTTCAGCAAGATGGAACGAGTTCTGACGTTGCAAGTGTCACTTAAGACGCTTGAGAAAGCCATTTTTACCAGTTTATAACTTTTTTAAGCATCTTGTCTACCCGATTGATTGAATCCTAAATCCTGACTATTTGGGGCAAATTTTACCCTCCGAACAGCTGGTTTATCAGCATCTTGATCCATCTTCGTATCGACATAAAATCATTTCGAAAGTAGGAGAGTATTAAGAAACAGAAAATTTTTGTTGGAAACAAAGAAAAGAGAACTGAACTGTTACATGTCCTCCTGTATAGCAGTGAATGCTGGACAATCTCCCCAAGGATGAAAAAGAGACTTGAAGTAACTGAAATGTGATTTTACAGAAGGAAGCTGAATGTACCATGGGTAGAACATGTGAGTAATGATGATGTTTTAAAGAAAATGGCAACGAAAAGGAAACTTATACTTAACATCTGCAAGAGGCAGTTGAAATTTCTGGGTTACATAATAAGAAAGGAGGGCTTGAAAAATCTGATACTCAAAGTATAGATTCAGTGGAACTAGTGACGTCATCAAATGTGAGCTTAAAAGTAAATAAACCAAATGCTTTGATGCAATAACTCCGTTTACAACGCAATGAATTCCCTCTTAATATAATGTTTTTGTATTCATTGGAAGGCTAAAGTAAGATTATATTTAAGTTTTTAAACTTAACAATAATCAATAAAAAATATGCTGATGTCATAAACTAAGAAACAAACTGAGTATTCACTATATTCATAATTACGTTCAGAATAACTCAAAAAACTTCTTTTAACAACAATCTATTTTTAATAACATATCTGGAGTTTCAAATCAATACCAAAAACACAAAATAAGTAGTATGATCTGAAGGTTTTACAGAGGCAACCCCCTAATCTGACTCGGATTGTGTTAAGAAGTATGTGGACAAAGATCGTACGATTTACTATATTCCTAAGTATAGCAAAAGTGCAGGTAGTGAAATCGAATAGCGGCTCGGAATGAGAAATCAAAGATCAGTCGATTTCATTGCATTCACTTATGCACATATACATCTTTTTTCCGATTATGGGTTAAATAAGAGGACAGACTAGACTCTTTAATCATAGCTGGTAACAAGTGTAGGAGAATTTAAAACCGGTTGGTATGTAGCTGGCAACTACAGTCGGTAAAAACCTACTAGTTGCTATAGAAACCATAACAGCATCATTAAGTGCTATGGTCCCATACACTTTAGGGGAGTCTACAGGACTTGAGACCTGTGGACCCATATTACTCAGTGGAGCCTAGCGAAGTTGAGGCTTTTGGCCCTATATTTCCCAGCGAAATCTACATGACTAGAGTTGTG
The DNA here is from genome assembly GCA_963932145.1 of Acanthosepion lycidas. Classification (NCBI taxonomy): domain Eukaryota; kingdom Metazoa; phylum Mollusca; class Cephalopoda; order Sepiida; family Sepiidae; genus Acanthosepion; species Acanthosepion lycidas. Next base: position 44,510,447 of record OZ010583.1, read on the forward strand.
GCTCCATATATTCCGCAGTGGAGTCTAATAGAGTTGAGGTTTTGGCCGTATATTTCTCAGTGAAATCTACATGACTGGAGTTGTGGCTCCATATTCCTCAGTGGAGTCTAATGGAGTTGAGGCTTTTGGCCCTATATTCCTCAATTAAATCTACATGAGTAGAGACCTGTGGCTTCATATTCCTCATTGGAGTCTAATGGAGTTGAGGCTTTTGGCCCTATATGGCTCAGTGAAATCTACATGAGTAGAGACCTGTGGCTCCATACTCCTCAATGGAGTCTAATGGATTTGAGGCTTTTGGCCGTATATTTTTCAGTGAAATCTACATGACTAGAGACCTGTGGCTCCATATTCCTCAGTGGAGTCTAATGGAGTTGAGACTTTTGGCCATATATGCCTCAGAGAAATCTGCAGGAGAAGAGATCTGTGGCTCCATATTCCTCAGTGGAGTCTAATGGAGTTGAGGTTTTTGGCCCTATATTCCTCAATTAAATCTACATGAGTAGAGACCTGTGGCACCATATTCCTCAATGGAATCTAATGTAGTTGAGGCTATTCGCCCTATATTTCTCAGTGAAATCTACATGATTAGAGATGTGGCTCCATAATTCTCAGTGGAGTCTAATGGAGTTGAGGCTTTTCACCCTATATGTCTCAGAGAAATCAACATGACTAGAGACCTGTGGTTCCATATTCCTCAGTGGAGTCTAATGAATTTGAGGCTTTTGGCACTATATTTTTCAGTGAAATATACATGAGTAGAGACCTGTGCTCCATATTCCTCAAGGGAGTCTAATGGAGTTGAGACTTTTGGCCCTATATTCCTCAGTGAAATCTACATGACTGGAGTTGTGGCTCCATATTCCTCAGTGGAGTGTAATAGAGTTGAGGCTTTTGGCTGTATGTTCCCCAGTGAAATCAACATGACTAGAGACCAGTGGCTCCATATTCCTCAGTGGAGTCTAATGGAGTTGAGACTTTTGGCCCTATATTTCTCAGCGAAATCTTCATGACTAGAGACCTGTTGCTCCATATTCTTCTATGGAGTCTAATAGAGTTGAGGCTATTTGCTCTATATTTCTCAGTGAAATCTACATGACTAGAGTTGTGGCTCCATATTCCTCAGTAGAGTCTAATGGAGTTGAGGGTTTTGGCTGTATGTTCCTCAGTGAAATCTACATGCCTAGAGACCTGTGGCTCCATATTTCTCAGGGGAGTCTAATGAAGTTGAGGCTTTTGGCCGTATATTCCTCAGTGAAATCTACATGAGTAGAGACCTGTGGCTCCATATTCCTCAGTGGAATCTAATGGAGTTGAGACTGGCGGCATTATCAAAAAATAAGAGCGTGAAGTATTATAAATATAAAATCTATTGATAATTTCTTAACATTTCCTTAACCAGCGTCTCCGTAAGTAGGACTACTAGGTTGACCAGAAAGTCCTGAGTCGCTTAGGAGGCGGCAAGAAATAACAAATTTTGATCTCTTTCTGGTGGAATTTCCAAGGATTACTGCATTTCGAGCTTTTTTTTACACAGTCGCGCCATCAACGCTAAACTGTATTTCCAGCAGCTAGACCGCATGTAAGACAAACTAAAGGAGTATCCTGCTTTGGTCAATCGATGTCGGGAGTTGTTTTCTGCAAGACAATGCGAGGCCACACAATGCCAAGAACACATAGACGGTGTTGATATTCTTCCACGTCCTACATTTAGTCCCAATGCTGCTGAGGGACAATGGTCTATTCCTCTCAATGGCACGCTTTCTTCGTGACACTTTTGAGGAAGCTTGTTTATAGTTTGTTTTTTTGTTTTGTTTATTTTTTTTTGTATTTTTTTCAAGTAATGGATAGCGATTCGGATTGAGGAATCGGAGAGCCGAGTTCGAATTCCCGTCGAATCCATTACATTCACTTAGCTGCTAATACCCTTGGGAAAGGTATAAATCCTCGTCTTCTCCCTCCAGCTATGAATAAACCGGGTTCTATAGCTGCAGAAAGAAATGACAAACTACTGTCAGTCATGTATCGAAATGTATCCCGCATGGTACATAACTAACTTATTCAAAGCCAGCGGATTGTTATCTGGGACAGATTCGGATGCCGGCTGATCGCTGGCAGAAAATCATCGAGAATGATGAACTTTATCTTGAAGAATAAAATGTTGGTGTTGTGCCATAAAATTTTGTTGTTTTCTTTCGGCTTCCTAAGTGAGTCAGAGACTTTATAGCCAATATTTTGGCTAGTTAAATATATATATATATATATATATATATATATATATATATATATATATATATATATATATATATATATAAAAGCGTTAAAAATGCTATCCTGCAATATTTTAAGCTAAAAGTAAGTAATATTTGTTTCCAGTTAGATTAATAAAACTTTAAATCAGATAATCTTCCCCAAATAAAGTTTCAGAAAACTATATTTGATTTTTGAAAGATTTTTTTTTAAATAAAGAGAATTACGTTATGCTGTGACAGATTGGTGTATTTGACCGATTTTAGTCACATTTAGCAAATTTAAAAAATAATTCCAACCAATTTAATTTCGTTTTGAAATACAGCAAATTATTTTGCATGTTGGAAATATTAAATTTAATCTATTCGCTTTAAATTAAAACTAAAATAAAAGTTTCAAGAAAATTTAAAAAAAAAATTAATTCTAAAACCTTAGATATCGGTTTTTGTTGGAAGTACCTATGATAATGTATCATGTGTACATGTGTGTGTGTATTTATCTGCTTTTACATAATAATATATTTGTTTATTTATTTAGGGACCTATATCACACAGAGCTTATAAATTCCACAAGCTCAGTAGGGAACACTCTAAAATCAATTTCTATTCGTGTAAAGCATGAAATACAGGTATGGGGTCCCAGATGAGGTGCGATAAAATAAAACTGAAGGCCTCTTAAGTGACTCAAAAGCACTTCAATCATTTGCACTCTGCTCATCTTTCTAACACAATGAATAATGAATAAATAAAACATTAAACAAATATATGAAGTGGTTCTTCTTTGTTGTAATGTAGTGTATATATATATATATATATATATATATATATATATATATATATATATATATATATATATATATATATATTGAACAATAAAATATTAGAAAATTAAAATTTTCAGACACACTAGGTTGTATATTAATATTCCTTCGTTTTTATTATTATTTCATTTAGATTCCTCATCTAGTTCCGGGCAACATTAGGCCATCATCAGGAGAAAAATAATTTTCTGCATGCTGGTAGCAGTGAACTACAGAAATATATATATATATATATATATATATATATATATATATATATAAAAAATGAAAAATTCTCTCTCTCCTTCTGTTTCTCTCTCTCTATATATATATAAATATATATATATATTTATATATATATAGAGAGAGAGAGAGAAAGAGAGTGAGAGAGAATATTTATATATATATATATATATATATATATATATATATATATATATATATATATAGAGAGAGAGAGAGAGAGAGAGAGAGAGAGGGAGAGATATCAAAACCAGTCCCTATGCTCAATAAGACCTGATTTTCAAATTCAGCTAATGTTTACATTTGCTGTGTTCATTACATATTTTTCCTAAAGTATTCTTGGGTTTTAGGGGCATAATGTTTTTTTTTGTTTTTTTGTTTTTTTTTTACGGTTGTAAATAGGACACGAAAATAGGTCATAACAAAATGACCAGTTTCATCGCCCAGTTTACTCGAGGAAGAGAAATAAATTAGGGTCGCAGTGGTGGGGATATATTTGGGACCAGTGAAGGTTAGTCGGAGGAGTGTATTTCAATCAAGGTATATGTCACTTAGAAAGAGGATTACCCGCAAAATGACAAATATGCCAGTAAGAAGGAGAGAGAGATTGAGAGAGAGGGAGTGAGAGTGTGAGAGAGAGAGAGAAAAGAAAGAGTAAGAAAAAACAAGATAGATCTAATTAGAGAGGTAAAGATTTTAAGAACTGGATGACATAGTGTTGATTTACGGCGATTTTGGTAGTGGCGGTAAATGTGGAGTTGATATTTTTTTTCGTTGCTCTCTGTTGCCGTCGGGTAAATGGTTAACGAGCTAATCTAACAAACTATGGCATTTACGGGAAGCGTTCAATCCTCAATAGGTACCCTACACTTGTGACTCATCCCACATCAGTTCATTTCTTTTACTGAAGTTCACCCAATACAAGCGCAAGAGCCACTCAATATAGAGGTTACTGAATGAGGTGTGCGATATGAATGTATGAGCAGGAAGACTGATGTAAAGATTACGTGAATATGGCGGATAGATAAATATTTACCCAAGACTGGAAGAGATTAAGATTGTTCGTGGAAGCATCCAGTCGGGAGTCTCTTCCACGGAAGAAGGAGATTTCGGAGTGGAACGCCCTTCTTACCAAAGGAATATGTAGGGTGATTCAACCCAGTGGATATAGCAAGGCGGGTCTTGGCTTTTAAAGTGGGACTACAGACTAAAGCTCGATGGGACATTTGCTATGGAAGTACGGAGAGAGTACCGACTGAGTAGCAATAGGATTGTGATGTTGCGTCTTCTGGCCTGGTGCTCTCGAGATTCTTGGCAAAAATCAAAAAAGGGTCTGTAATGTAATCAATCCTGAACAGGCATCTCAACTTCAGTCTTTTTCTCATCGACGTGATGTGGCTTCCCTCTGTCTTTTCTACAAATATTTTCATGGAAACTGTTCTGATGAGCTTTTCCCCCTGGTACCTTAACTGTATGAATTTAAATGTACTTCTAGATTGGTAATTAGGTCTCATTGTTTTACTTTTGAGCTATCTAGAAGCAACTGCCATATGTACGCTAATAGTTTCTTTTCTCGTACTTTTCACATGTGGAACTCCCTTGTGATTTCTTCAGACCTCTCGTTTCTCTCTGTCTCTATGTGCTATGTTTATTCAATCTGTAGCGATCATAGCACTCCACGGCTTCCTTTACTTTGTAGTTTTTTTTTTTTACTCGTGTTTCACGTGCATTCGACTTTTTGAACCAACGTTAGTATAACTTGTGACTTTCTGATTTCAAGAAGAGACGAGCCGTCCATCCAAAGTTTCACTAAATTAAGGGACTCCAAGTCTAAAAATAATTCCAACTCAGATTTTTTATTTATTGTTGTAACCTAGGGAAGGTTACTGAATAGAATAATCACACGAATGTTGGTAATGAACGATAATATTTAGGAACACAATCTGAAAAACCATAAATATCGCTTTATGTTGGAAGTGTAAATTATAATTTGTCTGTGTGGATTCAGATGATAATGCATATTCGTATGTATACGAATATACATTGTGACGTATATATTCGTATTGCGTGTGTATACGTGTGTGTGTGTACGTGTGTGTGCAGTAGACATTTGTTTGATGTTTTTGGCATGTTGTTTTGGGAAGATTATTTTTTTTTACAGACAGCGTTTGTTCAGATAAACATATTGCGGATTCTTTAAGAACGAGTTCAATAAATATTAGTAACGTAATATAATGTTTTTGACGTGCGTTTAACGTTGGTAATATTGTTATTAGTAAACTCTCGAAATATTTTCTTCGTAAAGGATTATGTTCTTTTTTTTTAATTAGGGTGACGTTAGTAAAATGAAAGTTATGGCCATTTGTTCCCAAGTCAACATGCAAAAATACAACAAGCATAATATCAACTAGACACACTGATATGCCCCGGGAAGGGATATATTTGTTCGAAGTAGGAAAGTGGTTTGGGACTACTGTAATCGAGTAGAAGAATCTAGCAGGTAACCGTAATGGACTGGTCCTCGTCGTAGTGGTAGTCAATAGGCGGAGACAACAGCATCATCAATAGGCGAAGTCAATAGGCGCCACCTTGTACCTCCACATCAGTCTGTATTTATGGCTGACACCAGCCAATCATATTACTGTGAGGGCGAACCCCAATGTATGCATAGTCATTACATCACACACATACACACTTACGAATATACACTATCATCTAAATCCCACATAGACAAACTAGAATTATTATACACTTACATACATAAAACAATATTTACGGTTTTTCAGGTGAACTTGTAATCTGTTAATTTCTTGAAATGCGGAAAACTTATATTTTGATGCTTCGACGATAAAATCAGCGTCATTAGAAAATAAATTTTATTTTAAGAAAAGTTGCGAGTTAAAACGTGATTCCCGTCAAGCTGCTGAACGCTTTTTTCACTAGATAAATTAGATTAAAATTAATTCCAACTCAGATTTTTTTATTTATTGTTGAACCTAGGGAAGGTTACTGAATAGAATAATCACACGAAGGTCGGTAATGAACGATAATACTAAAGACACAATCAACACATATAAAATTCGCCAGCGGTGCGTAGAAGTAGTCAACTTCTAGAAGAGTCAAGTGAATTCCACAATGAATCGCTAACTGCAGGATATCTACCAACCGCCCCACGCTGTCAGATGTGGCACAAAGCTGAATTTAATGTGGGGTATCCGAGCCCATATAAAACAGGGTTGAGTAGCTGTTTCCTGAGACGAAACTGCCCTTCGACATAGCCTCGTCTGAGGACACTTTTTGCCCAGAGGCAGAGATTTTGACCAGCACAGCTGGAGACAAATCTCCAATTGCAGACCAACACACAGTATTTACTACTGTATTTATATGAATGGGGACATACCCATTATCGTGCGTAGGTATTCTACAACATTTATTTATTTTAAAGATTATGTATCACACATTGTTTCAGTAATAACTTTATCGCCTGTTCATACTAAATTAGTCTATCACCTTTTATTAAATGACGATCTGAGTAGTTGTCATAAAAGAAGTGAAATTATAATAGCTGGCAATGCTTCAGCTAACAAAACCTTCAAGGTAACCAGGCCCGTGCAAAGCTGGTAATATAATATTTTTGTAATCAGTGTCAAATCCTTTATGGATCATCTTTAAAATATGAATATTTTAATACTAAAATATACCTATTTGAATTTTTTGACTTTATTAATATTCTTTACCAACGGTTCATGGTTTGCTTCTAGTAGTAGGGCCTTCAAAATCGTAGATCAATGCCAATTAGCCAAAATATTCTGATCAGAATTTTTTAAAAATGATTTCATCCCAAGCAAGGCGATAATGCCACTAAGACGCAATGCGGTTACTTGGAGTGAAAGAGAACGAGAAGACTTTAGTGAGGAGAAAGGACAATAAAAGAATAGATTTCAGGAAGACTGAAGATGGCGACTGACTTTGCATTTAAAATTTGGAAGATTCTATATGGCAGAGAAGCAAGAAAATGGGAGAGAGTTCCACGGGCGAGAAGTGCGAGAAAATAAACTATTAGAATAGAACTGACGGTTGCATCTTCCTATATTAAGAGCCATAGTTGCCAATCTAATAACACACTTAAATTCATGCAGTCGAGTCACTAAGACGGAAATCTCATCAGAATTATTCTTATTCTTATTCTTATTAGTATTCTTGCCATGAAAATATTTGTAAATAGTATCAATACTAATGCTACTTGCCTATGTAACAAACAAACAAACAAAAGAAAAAAAAAAGAAAAAAACAATAATATTTAACAGGACGGAGAATGAAGAATAAAAATTATTCACCAATGGATAGCTATCATAAATGTAAAACTATCATTGCGTCTTTGATCAGAGCAGATACCATGGCGAAATAGTCTTTATTTCCGATCTGTACTGATGACTTTTATGTCAGGTCACTCTATGAGTGCTACTCGTAACATGCAGTCCATTACTATCTGCCGTATGATTGGGTCTTTGGCGACTAAACCGGTCCCTCTACTAGGCTTTTCTGGTAAGGAGGGTGGTAAGAGACCCAGTGAGGTTAAAATCAAGACTTATCAATGGGCGGGATGAAACACTCTTGGAGGGTCAACGGCCATATTTTAGATAAAAGTGGACTATGCTCTATAACGACGCGTGCAGCCGGTGTGGTAACGGCACGATATCGCTAGGCTTTTGAGACTAAAGTCAACGGACAGGGTGCAAAGGTTCCTCATATGGAATCATCGACCACTAGTCTGTAACGAAGGCGAGCCTTCAAGTTGTGGGACATCGGCTGTTGTTTGATGTAATGGGCTCCGCCATGTCTACTTGTCCAAGACAGGCTACGGGTGAAATAATACTTCTGTGTGTGGGGGGGGGGACATGTTCCAAGCTGCGCAGCCTCACTAGTACCACACTCAGTCATCGGACTGAGGGGTATGATGATGAGTGAATCGTTATGGTTCTAGTTAGAATGGCGAGCAGAATAGCTGCGATGTAGACAACTGAAATTAAAATGAAAAAATACTAATAAAAAAATAATAATGGCTAACAAGACTTAATATATATAAATTCAAGATAATATTCAGTCCTAGGTATGAGGATAAACTACATCCGGCAGCAAGGCCACTGATCGGAGAATTGAAGGTTTCGAGGAGCGTGGAACCAATTTTTAATTGCTTTTGTTTCCAGGTCCGCCCTGATCCAGGATGGTACCACTTTTTAGGCTCCCAATTATGTGCAAATAGTTAACCCAAAACAAAAAGCCATGATTTTCATTAATACATTGTTATAGTAATAATACCTGAAATACATTTTCATATAAAAAGAATGACCAACAATACACATTGTTAAAGCAAAATGACCAGCAGCAATACATTTTATCCATAGTTGAAGGTATACAACTGCGTTCAAAAGCCATAAAATTGTGTTCAAATTATTGAAGCCGTAAAATTGTGTTCAAATTGTGTTCGATATGCTGCTAAACAAGGTTAACAAAATCAAGATAATATTGCTATTTGTGAAAGTAAAACAACTGAGATTAAGATAAAAAAAAGTTACTAGTCAAAAATTAATAATAACTGACAAGGCTTCATCTAATAAAAATTCAAGATAATTTAATAGTTCGACTTGTCATGTTTTATTTTACTGTTTATTCGTAAATCGTCTGAGTGTCGAACAGAATAGTTCGGGAAATGAACATACACGTATATGTACACCTTTACTGTATGTTTCATTTTATGGAAGAGAAGGGATTTGAAAAGGGAGCAATCCCAGTCTAGTCTATTAAGGAAAACAGAAACGTTTATTTTTACTGAATGACCCTCTTTTTCCCCCTGGAAGAGTACATCAAAGACAGCTCACTCTTTTTATGCTTTTTGGTGTTGGGTGCACAGTGTTTCAACTCTGCATTCCAAAAATGTCCCGTTCAAACCACCCTGATCTTGCCCCAACTCTAGTACAAAAATTTGGGTATCAGGTAGGAACTGGGTGGTTGTCTTTGAGGACTGAGAGGATGAGAGAATAAAAAGTTAAATAAATATTAATACAGGACCTAAAAAGTCTTGTATTTAGGCTTTTAAAGATCAAATAGAATTTGAGTGAATATGAGATATCTAGCAATAATGCTATGAAAAAAGAAATTATGATAGTACAAAGGAAGAAAGAAAGCGAAAGGTAGATGGAGGATATGGTACTAACAAGGAGAAAGAAAGAAAGAAAGAAAGAAAGAAAGAAAGAAAGAATATCACAGAGAAAGAGAGAGAAAATGCCGCAGAAAGGAAGGAAAACGCAAGGAATAGAAAGAAAGAAAGAAAGAAAGAAAGAAAGAAAGAAAGAAAGAATCGGAGAGACGAGAGGAGCATATGTTAGAGGAATGAAGTGAAGGAAAAAAAGATAAACAGAGATAGGGATAAGATATGACAGAACAAAAGATATAAAATAACAGAAAGAAAGGGAGAGAAAAGGACAAAGAATAAGATGACGTAAGAAAAAAGACAGAAGGAAATGAGTGAGGAAAAGAAAGAAAGAAATAAAGAAAGAAATAAAGAAAGAAAGAAAAGAAAAGTTAGAAAAAAGCAAGACAAACTTATGGGAAAATGATCAAAGTAGAAAATTAATTTCAAATTTGCATTTCGTCTAAATCATTACGTACATACATCTTCTAAATGCATTATGTTCACCCTTATGAAAACATATGTCCCTTCATATACACGTAGCCCACCCGGAAATGTCCAGTGAAGTTATATATATATATATATATATATATATATATATATATATATATATATATATATATGTGTGTGTGTGTGTGTGTGTGTGTGTGGAGAGATAGAGGAGAGAGAGAGAGCAATCATTTCACTCCAAGCAAGGTAGTAAAGCCACTAAGACACAGGAGTTTACTGAGTCTAAAGAAATAAGAAAAAATTAAACATTAATGAACGAGAAAAATAAGTCCAAGTGTCACCCCAACCCCCTCGCCAATTGAGACATATTCGATGTGAATAAAAAGGTCATATAATCCTGTAACTCAATCACTGGCATCACACTGCCGACTGAGTAACTTAACATAAGCGTGTCTCTTCGGAAATATAGAGAAAAGTCCGTCCTGGTTATGACGATAAACTACATCCGCGTCCTGGGTAAGACGCTGAACTCCGTCAAACAGCAAGGCCTCTGATCAGGAGGTTTTGACGAGCGTGGTACCACCTCTTAATTGCTGGTGTTACCAATTCCACCCTGGCCCGGGATGGTACCACCTGTTAGGGTCCCAGCTATGGATAAATAGTTAACCCACAAAGTGGAGTCAATACACTATGAAAGTGTAAAAATATATTTTAATACCAGAAATACTTTGTAAAAATTTATTGCCAGCAATAAATTTTTGAAGAAAAATTTATTACCAACAATACATTATTACCAGCAGTACATTTCTAAAAAAAATATTACCACCCATAAAAATCTTGTCGTCATTAAATAACCCATTGAGGTTGATATGCCGTAAAACAAACCAAACCAAACCAAACCTGAACATAACATTAATTGGTAAAATCGTATCTATGATGCTTTAAGTCTTATCGTCTTTAGTGACAACATTTTCTCGCATTTCTGTCTTTTGTTGATATTAACAATGCTTACTCTTTTAATGACCACTCGTTGTCTTTGGGGTTCGAATTCATTTGTTCAAACATGTAAGCTGGACGTCAACTGTGCTTGTCTCTGCTCCTTTAGCCTTCGACGTGCTCTACGAGTGTTTAATTCCTTATGCTATTCTTCTTTTATGCGCCGTATCTCTCCAGAACGTAGACGATCATGGTCCTCCACATCTTCCTGTCCCTTGTAGCTCTTAATAAGTTTTATCTCTTTATTATTTCTCTCAAACCCTGTACTACAATCCATTTACTCAAGTTCATCAAGTATGTTACGCTCTGCTTTCCTCTGTTCCTCTTTCTCTCAATCTGACTTGTGAGTATCAAATTTTCCCAGCCCTCCTTCCTCATTATGTGCCCTGTTTCTTTCCGATGTTAAGTATTAGTTTTCGTTTTGTTTCCATTTTATCCAAAACCTCGTTGTTGCTCACATGTTTGGTCCGTGGTATCTTCAGCATCTTTCTGTAAAACCACATTTCTGTAGCTTCAAGTCTCTTCTTCATCTTTGAGGAGATTGTCCAGCATTCGATGCCATACACGATGATAGATATCACGTAACAGTCCAGTACTCTAACGAAAATGTTGTCTCTTAATACTCTGCTTAGCATTTGGAATGCATCTTTAGCCATCCAAATACGTCTTCGGATCTCAGTGTCGCACTTTGCGTCCTCAGTGGGCGCGAATATCGTGCAGCCTGATACAAGATGATCACTTGTTTCTGGATATTTATCACAGAATCTGCATTTGGGGCTAACACAATGTTTTAATATGTGGGCTTGATAATTTCTAATTAACAAGCATTGGTCCTGTGCATCAAGGATAAAATCTTTGGCTTCAGCTTTTAATCCTGCACTACGTAGCCACTGATGGGTACGGGGTTTGTTTACATCAGCTTTTTGGGAAGCGGTTTATCTTGCCATCGTTTCTGTATTTGGTCGGTTGCATTTGCTTTTGCTTTCTTTTTTTTAAGTATTTTGCAGTTTCAGTCGGTGTATTGTGCTTTACTTGTATTTTTGAACCCATTTGAAACTCCATTTTGAACTTGTTGGCTTCTTTTATTACGGAATAAAGACGCTTACTACTTTCATGTTCTTTGACACATATCATTATCCAGTTTTCTGTAGATTCCAGGTATCTTTGAAGGCCAATTGTTATAGTTTTGTAGGACAGTTCTAGTCAAACTAATCCTCTTTCTCCTTCGGATCCGGCACATACAGACGATCAATATATTGGGATTATGCATGCGGAAGCAAGTGAGAAGCCTTCTAGTTTTGGTGTCTATTCGCTTAATGTCAGCTATGGTCCAGTTAAGGATGATGAAACTGTATTGCACCACAGGAACAGCCAAGGTGTTTATGGCTGATATTCTGTTTTTTGAATTCAGCTCGGTATTCAGTGCCAGAAACACACGCCTATAGTACTCCTTTCTTACCTTATTTTTTCATTACTTATTATTATTATTATTATTATTATTATTATTATTATTATTATTATTATTATACTCTTCATCCATTACGAAGCTCAGCTTCCATTCAGTGTATACGTTTATTGAATGCAGTTATTGTAAGAACGTGCAAGGATTAAATGAGGGGTACATATTATGAGGATATGTAGGATAGATAAGGGTTCACCCTAGACATGAACATTATAGTGATTGTGTTACGGTAATTTACCCACGGACGCATGGACTCTCCCAGCTATAAATAGGAGCAGGTACTGCCTTTTGGAGAGGGAAATTTCCAGCAGTCAGCTCTGACAGTCGGGCTGCACATTCTTTCTGTAACACTCTTGTTTGTATATGTTTGTATTACTGTTTCTGTTAATATATTTGTTTAACTCAATTCCTCTTTTTGTGTCTTTATTTCTGGCCCTAACAAGGCCACAACAGATTGGGTCAGCAACTTTTTGAGAGATTGTTCTATAAAATAACAGTTCTGTGAAAAGAAACTACCTGAGTGGAACTTTCTCCTTACCAATGAAATACAAACAGAAAGAAGATAAGCCGACCCTATGTACATGACGTGACGGGTCCTAAGATGTGACCGAGTGAACTGGTGGAACTAAGGAATGAAGCTCGTCTGATTATCTACTATGAAAATAGCTCCAGATCTCCAAACACCCCTACCTTAAGTTTGAATTCAGATTTTTCCTTCTCGCAGATTGGTTGCCACCTGAAGGCAAGAGAGCCCAGTTTTCACTGCTATTTAACCTGTAGCTGGAGAAAAGAGAGATTCGTATCCTTTCTGAGTGCATTATTGCGAAGTGAAAGAAACACAACCGACCGAAATATGTACTATATATACTGATTATTTTATCTATATTTATTAACATTTTTCTGAAATATGATCTCTTGTTTTATAAAAAAAAAACTTGGACATCCTGACAAGAGGTAAAAAGGTAAACTCTCCATTAAAATAATTCCCCCACTCTGTCTTCTTTAACTAAACCCACTATTATAAACATCATTTACCCCGACCATTTACCTAGTAATCTCAGTTACCAAGCCACCCTGTCATCTCACCCTTGACAAAGGGGTGTACAGGTGAGTGGCATTGCGGGATAAGTTGAATGTACTACATACTGAAGCATGAGGAAGGGTATACGGGGCGCTGGAAGAGACCTTCTAAATATTTATTTTCAAACCTGTTTGCTTTCTAAAAAAAATGCTTATAAAACTACTGAACCCTTATTTTTCATTTTTTTTTTTTTTATTATTTTATTTTATTTGGTGTGACACTTTTAGATATTTGACCTGAAAGGAATCAGGGACAAAATCATAAACATTTGCTGAACCACATCAAATATGTTCCTGACAGGGTGATGGGGTGGGTGTAATTTATTTGGTAATTCTAGACGGAATGCCCAGGTCAAAAGAAAAAGAAATAATGATTTCAGGAGATTAAAAAAAAAAAAGAGGGAAATGCACGTATGGATAAAGAGAAATGATTTTTTTTAATTACCTGAATTATAGATGTCCTTTTGTTCGTTTATTTTTTTTTATTTTTTTTTTGTTTTTTGATTTCTATTTTTCAGAAGAAATTTAGGGTTAAAGACCTATCTCTAGTGCAAAGTCATGGTTATCATTTACATTGAATCAGTGATTTGAAAACTGTGGGAGGTGCGAATAAAAGTTTATCGTATTTGACGGCATATAAGGCGCACTTTCTTTTTTTTTTTTTTTTTTACTAAAAATATCTTTTAAAATCCCCCCCTGCGTCTTATATGCCATATGTAGGTTTACTAATTTTACTAATTACTAATTTTTTCTTGATTTGTCCTGCTGAAATTGGGGTGCGTCTTATACACCCGTGCGTCTTATATGTTGTCAAATACGGTAATACTTTTTTACCCATGTGTTTCCGCTCCGCATATCCCAAAAGATTAGAAAAAAAAACAGGAAATATGGTCCAAGCTTTTGAGTTTCTTAACTCATCATCGGGATAAGTAGAGACAATTGGTGAGTTTCGGAAAATTTTGAACACTATTTTTTAAAATAAGCTGTTAAAAGTATGTAATTAAATTGTGTGGGATATTTTGGGAGTGAAAGTCATAAAACTAACGATTACTGTGATATAAAGAGTGTTGTAACATAAGGGAGATGTGAGATGTATTTTTTTTTTTTTTTTTGGGAGGTATATAAATTTAAGGATGCGGCCTTTTAGGATATAATTATTTCTATTTATTGACGTCTTTTTTTATTGTATGAATATTGCTTCAAGGATCATAAGTCTGGTTTTAATATTTGATTTTACTAGTATTTCGTATTATTTGTGAGTATTTGTCTAATATTTCAGTGATCCTAAGACACACACAAACACATACATAAAATATAAAATAACGTACGTAGACATGCATAAGCACATCCCTAACTATAAATGATAAAAGACGTTTATTGGTACGGAAAGTACAAATTCCGGTTGAGTGTGTTGCATTGACTTACACACAAATATTCTTGAGAATAGACATATATTCATTTCTTCACCCACTACCTACATGTTAATTAACAGAACAGGCTATGATATCTCACCTTGGCTAGCATCGAGTCTACGAGAAGGATTATAAATTTTGCTTTATGCATATACTAGCCGACTTACCCGCATCTTGCTACGTGTCACATTTTTTGTAAAAATATGATTGATTTTAAATCATTGTTATAATTTGTGGAGAAAAATGATGCATTTCAATATTACTCAAGGATCATGCTGATGTGACCTCCATCTTCTGGCTTTCTCCTTCAATGTTTTGAATAGGAATCATTCCCTTGTTCAAATTTAAATTTAACAAATGAAAGGGAAAAAAATCTTCAATTGGGGGTTTGTGCAAGAAAAGCTTGAACTAGCCTCTTTTATCTGTATTTGATGCAATACTTGACTGAATGAATTTATGAGCAGTTTTCAACATAGATATGACAGTTGAATTGTGGCAACAAATATGTACTGTAAGGCACTACCCACTGATTGGCGATTTCTTGCTCAACTTGACCTCCATATTGTCTCATTGTGATCATGCCGATGGGACTTCCATCTTCTGGCTTTCTCCTTCTATATTTTGGATAGGAGTCATTCCATTGTTCAAATTTAAATTTAATTTAAATCAAAGGGGAAAAAATTCAGTGGGGAGTTTGTGCACCTCCCCCTCCCCACAAGGGAGCTCCTTTGATCAAAATGAAATATACTTATACAAGTAACCTAGGAATCATTCCTTGCTCAAATTTAAATTTAATTTATATCAAAGGGGAAAAAATAGGTAGGGGCTTTGTGCATCCCGTGGACCCCCTCTGATCAAAATGAAATATACTTATCCAAGTACCCAGGGTAATGTAGTTTCAGAATATATATGGTTGGTGGGGGGGAACTATCCCGAAAAGCCTAGGAGGAGTTCGATAACAAACAGACAGAGGTTACAACTTCATATATTTATGAATAAAAATGACAATAGGAAAACTGGTAATTGCTGACGCGTTTCGTCCAATGTGGACTTTATCAAAGCAAAATACGAAAATGAAATTAAATGAACAAAATAACTAATAAAAACAAAAACAGAATGTACCTAGCAACTAGAATGTAGAGAAATGCTATTTTCATATTTTTAACTGAAAAATAACGTCAGTAATTGTCACGTGTGGAGAATATTGTCATTATAATTGTGTTCATTTAAATTATATATATATATAAAAAAAAGTGTATAATAATTCTAGTTTGTCTCCATGGGATTCAGATGATAATATATATTTGTGTGCCTGTGATTTGGGGATTTTTTTTTTTTTACGTACCTAGCGTTTTTAGATAAACATACGTTAGATTCTTTAAGAATGGATTCAATAAAGGTTGGTGATAAAATGTTTTTGATGTTCGTTTATACTTGGTAATATATTGTTAATAGTAGACCGTCGAATTACTTTCGACGTAACGAAGTATGTTGTTTTCGTATCTAGGGTGGCATTAGTAAAACGCACACACACACTTACGAATATACATTATCATCTAAATCCCACATAGATAAACTAGAATTATTATACACTTACATAGATAAAGCAATATTTACGGTTTTTCAGGTAGGCTAGGAATTCGTAAATTTCTTGAAACTAGGCTTAGGGCCGGCAGGGTTAGATGCTAGATGTTAGCTAAGATGGTTAGGATTACGTTTAGGCAAGATGCTAGCTAAAGCTAGAGATCTCAGCCTGCCCTGTTAGTTAACACGAAGGTGTAGGGTGAAAAGATGGATATATGCCGATTCCCAAGGCAACGCAACACACTACGAATTCAAAATCGCGACCAAGAAAAAGGGAAATCACTTCATTATCTTCTCTAAGAAGGCATGGGAATTCAAATATATAGTTAAAGAAAAAGGAATCTGCGAAAAGACATGATGGCCGAGGCGTTAAAAAACATACCTTGCTCAGTATCCAAGTGTTTCGATTGAATTATGAATACTGTTTGTTTGTTTTTTGGGAAGTGGGGTGGAGTTGAGATTATCTTTTTAGTTTTAAAATTATATTGAGAGCTTTTAGTTGTGTCAATTAATAGATGTACATTTGTGTTTTTCCATAAGTGTTGTGACACCGAAATCCGAAGGAACATTGCAACAGTGAAAGGGTGCTTTCCAAAATGATTGAGATAGGATATTTATTGATTATTATGATATATATATATATATATATATATATATATATATATATATATTATACATATATGTAAAGAAATATATATTCACATACACACATACAAACCCCATATATATATATATATATATATATATATATATATATATATATATTATACATATATGTAAAGAAATATATATTCACATACACACATACAAACCCCATATATATATATATATATATATATATATATATATATATATATATATATATATATATATATATATATATATATATATTCTCTATAGAGACATTTTCGGCACTGTCTTATATATATTATACGAATGTTATTTTAGTGGATATCCAGGTTTGAGTAGACGGCTCGTCTTTTTCTTCTTTTCTTTTCTGATCAGAATGAGTTTCCTTAGCTGCTGTACCTTCATAATCTTCATTAGACTCATCCAACTCTTTCCAAATTTTCTCAGATTGATGCTCAAACACTCTGAATTGTTTGTATTGGAGCTTCCAGTGTGAATGTCAAGCAGTACAGCATACCATTTCTGGCAGAGTGAATTGCATCATGGTGCTCTTTATCGCACAGATGGTGCCCAACTGACCCTACTATACTGTGAGGTGGACAAATTAAAAATAAACAATGTGCATGCATAAAATAAAAAATATAAAATGATGACAATTTAACCATCACACTCTGTACTGTGAGTGTTAAATTTTCTAAGCTTTCTTTCCTCATTATACTATAAATTTCATGTATCTCTTTCCGATGCTATTATTGCGTCCTCCCTCTAAAGAGTCTATGTTGGACTCTTCCGCCTACTATAAGATTAGTAGGAGAGAAGGCCTTGGGGAACAGTCAAATAGATTGAATGCTGGGTCAACTGACACACACTCATTAGTCATGTAATACTCTTCTATTGTACTTACTGTTTAATATATGATATATCTGCAACATTTGTTTTGTTATTTCTTTAATCCTTTACTCGGTCACAACAGATGCTAAGTAAAAGCATCATTTTT
>OZ010583.1:44533539-44586039 GCA_963932145.1 Acanthosepion lycidas
ATATATATATATATATATATATATATATATATATAAAAGCATATATATATATATATAATATAGATATATAACCTATAGTCACAAGGGAAATTAATTCAGACGTTTTGTTTTATTGAATTCAACTGACAAAGCTTGTTTAATATATTATTCCATCAAGCATCCAGACCAATTTTAAAAATCTCTGAAACCCTTTAAGTTTTTGTTTGAGAATCTTAGTTTGGTTCGATTGGGTTGGTGAATTCTTAGACATATCAGTTTCTGTTGTCTTATTTGATATCAAAATATTTATTTTTAGATACATACATGCATACATACATACATATATATATATATATATATATATATACATACATATATATATTTAACCATATCACCCAAAGCAAGGCAACAAGAGCCATTAGTAACTGGAAGTTAAAGAAATAGAGAGAACAATAAAAGAGGAATCCAGGAGACAGAATTAGGACACATTGTCTTTATTAAAGAGACTTAAATCTGCGCCACCCAGCACATTTTGTAGGAGAAGCTGCCATTTCATTTGATCAGGTGTGTTTTAGATAACTTGGCCACAGAGAACATCACAGCCAGCAATATATATTATGGGCATCCTGTTTATTTATTTATTTTTTTGTATACAGTAGAATTCAAAAACCTGTATGCAAGGATACATGCACACACACACATATATACATATTTTTCCTTTGACTTTATAAATTTTAGTAAATACATGTACATACAAACATGTATATAAGGCACACATTCACTGCTATTTATATATGAAGCCATATTTTTACTTTTATGTTGCGTTTTGTAACTTTTACCATTCTCAGTCTACAATTATTTGCCTAATTTTTTCAATGTTTTCTTTTCCTTATCATCTGACAAGATCTTAGATCGATTTGAATAGTCACACAATCATTCATTGATTTTTAAGTCCTTGTTGGTTGCTAACAAATAAACTCTTGCCACTTCAATTCAGGCCACTATTTGTAAAAGATTCAATAACTAGTGGTTCAGCAAGTCCTTTTATTTTCACTAAGTCAGAATATTGGAAATATTTTAAAAGAAACCTCTCTTTCATGGTCAATAGATTTCTGATCATTTACAATAATGTTGATTATATCAAGAAAAGAAGATCCTAAAATAGAAAAGGAAAAAAATATATATTTGATAGCATATAAGTAACCCTTGATTTATATTTAATCTAACAGTATTATGGAGTTAGGCTATGTCCAAATTCTGGATAAATTCTCGGTATACTAATGGGTCTGCATAAAGAATAGTTTATCAGATGATTTGTATATAAAACTGAGTCAGTTGGGTTTTATTAATGTCATCAATTATCTTAAGTATAGCCAGATATCATATATTAGGTTGGTGCAAAAATAATGACGTAATAATGTCGTTTTTGATGTGTTTTTTAATGTCAAAAAACGACATTATTACGTCATTATTTTTGCACCAACCTAATATAAATATTAAGCTTCAATTTTATAACCCACAATCTGTTATTGTTTCACTAAATAACTTACCATGTAATTCATTTAAAATTTTAAAAATACCGAGCAGTATATTTAGAAATATTACTAATACCATATAATCAATTTGCAGAATTTGGAAATATCACACACTTCCTTTGAATATTTTTAAAATACCATAAAATTCTTTTAAAGACTTTGGTAATGACATGCTATTCATTTAAAGAGTCTAAAAATACCAGGCAGTTCATTTAAAGAAATTAGTATTTCCATACAGTTCATTTAAACATTTAAAAAAAAAACACACAATACATTTAAATACATTACTAATTCTATATAATTCATTTAAAGATTTTAAAAGTATCACAAAATTCAGTTAAGATTTTTCATATACTATGCAATTTATTTAAAGTGTTTAAATATATCATATAATCCATTTAAAGAGCTTAGTAACAACAAAATTAATTTATAGAGTTTAGTAATATCAATCAACATACCTACCTACAGTATACATAAATTTTTTAATTCTCCCACCACTTTTAAATAAATGACATTGTCCTCTAATAAATGAAGCTTACCAAGACAAAGTATTTAATTTTTACTTTCTTCTCATTAATGTTGTTACTATTTTTATATTAATAGGAAAATCTATTGTCCATCAAACACAGTCAGACATATAGATATATATCAATGTATTCATCTTTCAATTTTTATATATACTTATCTCAATCAAATTATTTCATATCTACCTAGCTATTTTAATTCCTACTTATATTTTAACATATATGGCTCAAGCTTTCCATATTTATGTATCAAGCTATGTAGTATATAATGTTTATATTTCTAAAAATATAAAATCTTCCAGTGTTCTTATCTATTCCACAAGGTTTATATTGGTAATTTTTCAGTGTTCCCATCTATCTATCTATCTATCTATCTATCTATCTATCTATCTATCTATCTATTTCAATTTGTTCATTATCTATCTATCTCAATCTGTTCATTATTTATCTATATATCTATCTATTCACCTCAATCTGTTCATTATCTTTCTTTCTATCTGTTCCTCTATCTATCAGAGTATATATATATATATCAAATATATGAAATCTTCAAATGTCCTTATCTATTTTTACAAGGTTTACATTCGTTAACATTTCAATTATCCTATCTATCTATCTATCTATCTATCTATCTCAGTCTACTCACTATCTATATAAAGAGAATATCAGGTGGAGTCAGATACTTACTGGACTGGTACAATCAACCAACCATTTTTTTATTATCTTTAGCAATAGATTGTCTATATGGGTTCCAATTGAGGTCTGGAGAGAGCTTGAGTCCCAACAGATATGCAAGGCAAGGAGCCACCTTAAGAAAAGACCAATCCATCATGATAGGTTCAAGGTCTTCTTGCTGGTAATAGAAGTTTACTAGTTTGGCTTTGACCATACTAAATTTTACAAGTCAATCTTTTTCTGATTGAGTCACCTGGTCTGGGTCAAAGGACAGATGAACTGCTAGATTCTGGTCTTCCAGATTTTGGGAGGTGCACTTGAAAACTGTTGTATCATCTGCATAGATACTCACTGAGGATCAGTGCATGATCTTAGGTAAATCATTAATATGCATTAGAAAGTTGGTAGGATTGAGGAGAGAACCATGTGGAAAGCCAGCATTCATTTATGGGCTTAAAATGTCTGGCAGTCAACAACAACCTTCAACTTGTTAAGAAGGACTTGATAATTGACAAAGCCCTTCCAAAGGTTACATAGCTGAAGATTTTATTTACCTATCTATCTATCTATCTATCTGGAATTGGAATGAAATCAGTGATGGCACCTACTTTGAATCCATCATAAAAATTCAAGATGGGGATTTAATAAAAACCAAATATGTCAAATACCTTATTGTTATAACAAACTGAACATAGGTGATAAGAAAATTGAACATAGAATAAGATGTGCTAGGAATAGTCATAAAGTCATGTTCTTAAATAGCCTTGTCAGGTTGAGACTTCCATATTAATGTCTTGCATGGTACCAAACTCGTTCAGAAATATCTAAACTGCTAGCTGCATACAATTACTTTCTCAGATCAATGTCTTTTTTATTGATGTTCATCCAATAAAAGGCCTAAGAGTGACCCAATGTAGAGGGTTACTGTGTGGAGTTGTATTAGCATAAGAAAGGACAAGCTGCAGGAGTATAGAGCTGAAGTAGATTTTAGAAGGAACTGGAAACTCAATTCTAATCGGGAAACAAGAGATAACTCCTTACTTGTGTTCAAAAAAATAGGGAGAAATGCAAATTTGACGATAGGCAAACCTATGTAATCCTATAAAATGGTTTTGAGAGAATGAAACCTGTGGATCTTGGCATGGACTGGCACTACAGAATCACAAAGAACTGTACTAAATAACAGAAACAATATCACTTGATGACTTTCCACAGCAGCAACAACTAAAATAGATATCATAGTGTAACTCAAAGAGATACTAATGGCATAACCAAGACACTGACATTCCACACTACTTCAAACAAAAGGTTAGGAAGGAAACCTCCGTACAAGAATTTTGTTACAAAAATGTAAATAAACTGAAGTTTTAAATTTACTACGATTATTGGAAGTTTATTATTAGTCTAGAAGATGAGGAAATTGAATACAGAATAAAATTGCTGAAAAACTAAAACATTAACCTGAAAACTCGACTTAAATAGCTTTGTCAGAGTGAGACTTTCATATTAATGATTTGTATGGCACCAAACTTATTCAGAAATATCTAAACTGCTAGCTGTATATAATTACTTTCACAGATTAATGTTTAAAAATGGCTTTGAGTGAATGAAACCTGTAGATCTCTGTAAGGACAATGCTTCTTCTAACCTTGTGGATTGGGGCTACAGAATCACAAACAATGAACTGTACCAAATAACAGAAACCATATCACTTGAAGACTTTCAACAGCAGCAACAACTAAAATTGATAGCACATATAACTTGAAGAGAAAATAATGACATAATCAAGATTCCTTGCTACTTCAAACTAAAGATTAAGAAGAAGACCTCCATCAATACTGAAAAGAGCAATAACAGACTTGAGAAAGCTATTTTACTGAAAAATGGTTTTAAGAAAAAGATTTTATAAATTTCAATGGACAGTAATGCAAGCTGCTTGGCCAATGAATGCCGAATGTTTCCTTATAAGGAAATGACTTATATAACCATTAGGTATTTACTCTGTCTCCTTACTAAGACGAGTTGTGACACAAGGTTAGTTTTTAAGGTGGGGACCTGAGCATGTACACTTGGGCTAGGAACAAAAATTGCCCCAGCCCCAGTAATCGTCAGTTGTGCTGGTCTCGGTGCAAGCACAGGTACCCTCTTTCTGGTGCAATGAGAGGGCACAGCCTTCGGTAGCTGTTCCCCAGGGCTGGGCACCTCTCAGTATAATTTTCCTCAGTTGTAACTCTGTCCTTTGATGGAGCTGCCCTGAGCACACCCTGCCCAAAGACAGAGACACAACTGAGAGATGATAAATAAATGTGTTACTTGAGAGAGCAATTTACACAGTAATCCTCAACCTTGGGTGACTCCACACACTTAACCTTGGGTGACTTATATAAACATATATCTATCTTAATGTGTTCAAATCTATCTCAGTTTGTGCATATCTATCTATGTTCTATTTATAACAATGACTAATCCATCTGCAAACACAATATGTTACATGTCATAAAATTTACTATCCCCATTCATACTTCTAAGAGTGGAAAGTATCATGGTTTAAAAATGCTAAACACAAACCCTAGTCTCACATGAAGAATTTGTATTAAAAGGTTTCAACATTAAACAATACAGTTGTTTTGCATTCAGAGTAAACAATACTGTTTGCATCTGTTTCTCTTTTATGATCATCCTGAACCAAGGTGAAAAATTCTTGGTTTAACCAGGAAGAACTTCCAAAATATAATTCTGAATATTAGTCATTTGAACAGATTTTAAAAAGTGGGTCAGATCACAAACATTTCAGCACTGACCCCTTGTAATTTGTTGATTCATTTTAGGGGATGTTTAGGGTGGGTGGGATGATTCTTTGGCTTTCATGAAGGTTTTGCATCTTTATAATTGATTTATTGTTTCTTGGTTCTTTTTTCCTTCCTCTCTTTTTCTTTAATACTCACTCACCCTATTCTCTCACTCTCACTCTCTCTCTCTCTCTCTCTCTCTCTCTCTCTCTCACATATTTTCTCTTTCACTCTCTATGATCATTACTTTCTTGATTTCCTCATTCTCTTTCCAGCAGTTTCTACCTTCTCTCTTTTCAATTCCTAATCAGTCTTTCATTCACTATCGATCTCTCTATCTCTCTCTCAAGTAAATAATTTCTAATGCTCTCTCTCTCTCTATCTCTATATCTCTCTGAGCATTGATTTTCTATTTTCCTGGTTCCCTTTCCTGCATTTTCTTCTTTCTCTCTTTTCCCTTTCTACCTACTCTTTTACTCATGCTCACTCTCTTTCCCCGACACACTTTCTCTCTCATTTACTCTTTCTCTCATTCTATCCCTAATTGCCTTTATGTTTTCAAGAATTTTTGGTTCACTTTCCTGCATTTTTTCTTTGTCTCTTTTCTTTGTCTTTCCAATTTTTATATCTCTCACACACACACACATACACACACACAGACAGACTTTCCCTCTCTCTCTTTGTTTCTAGAAGATTACTGTTTTCTTGTTTGCTTGGTTCTGTTTCCCACACTGTGTTTCTCTTTTCATTTCCTACCCACTTTCTATCTCTCTTTCTCTATCTTCCAAACACACACATGCACACACATTCGCACACACACACACAAATACAAACACAAACACACACACGCGCGTTTACAAATACACTCTCTCCTTTTGATTCTTGCTTTATTCCTTTCCTTGTTCTCTTTCCTGCATTTTCAGCTTCCTCACTTTCCTCCTCTCTTTCCTCCTCTCTTTCCTCCTCTCTTTCCTCCTCTCTTTCCTCCTCTCCTTCTCTCTGCTTTATGCTAGATTTTTTAATTTCAACATATTAAGTATTTCTCTTCTTTTTTTCAAAACTTATTATTATTTGTTTTAATTAGCTTTCATTGCTAATGGCAACAAGAATCTCTTCATTAGAGTAACTCCCATCATTAAGAGATAACGAAAACACATGTCAGGCAGCAATTGGCTGGTGTTAGTAAGAAACCATCTACTAAACGCATACACCATTCACCATTTAAATGTACACATATATATAAATTGTCTGCTTATATGGATGTGTATAAATATGTGTGCATACCTATATGTATGTATTGGTGTATGTGTGTGTGTGTGTCTGTGTATACATATATATATGTGTGTGTGTGTGCGTGTGTGCATAAACAGCTATATGCATTAAAAATATATGAGTGTTTGTATATGTATGCACACATATATATATATATATATATATATATATATATACAAATATTCTTGGATATATATATATATATATATACATATATATATATATATATATATATATATATATATATATAGAGAGAGAGAGAGAGAGAGAGCTGGACCTCATATTCAAGGATAGCAGTCTATTAGGGTGGCTAGCCAATCCCTAGTGCAGAGGCTTGACAAGGCAAATTTGTATATATATATATATATATATATATATATATATATATACACACATACATATTCTTGGATAAATACATACATATATATATATATATCTATATATATATATATATATATATACAAGAATATGCGTGGATATATATGTATATATATATATATATATATATATACACAAAAATATGTGCGTGTGTGTATATATATATATATATATATATATATATATATATATATGCATACATATACATATGCATGCATATTCTTGGTTGCTCATATTCAAGGATATCCGTCTATTAGGCTAGCTAGCCAATCCTTATTGCAGGCGTCTGCCCAGGCAGATTTGTGTTAGTTTGACACCTATAGAATGCAATGGTGGTTTATGTTTCAACTATGCTGATTTGTTATAGTTTCTGAGGAAGTTTGTGTTATCAAGCATGATCAATAATCTGAGCAAGGCCAACAAGCTCAGACCCTTGGGATTAACAGCCCCCTACATTTCAATCTACCAAATTTCACTCATAAAACTTGAATCAACCCATTGTGTGGTTTTCCGGCACCTTCCAAAATGCACGACATGCTGGGATTGCACTTGCTCCACACCAATAATATCAGTAAGTCTATTTCCTGATGAATTGACCATGATGAGATTCAAATTTGGGTTTCATAATAAGAAAGTGAATGTTTTAATGACTTGATATATATATATATATATATATATATATATATATATATATATATATATTAAAGACATTTTTATGTTTAGCGTTCTTTTTATAGATACAAGTATTTAAGTAAATGCTCTGTTTATAATAAACAGTATTAAATAACATTTACCGTCCTGAATGTCCAAGAAATTTTCATAGGAAATATTCGTCCTTTGACAGGATTCGAACCTGCATCCTATACAGAACCGTCATTTAGCTTGACGTGCCTAACCGTTCGGCCACAAAGGATCGTTCGGTTGGCAAGGTCGAATTTACTGCTTATAAACTTCAATCTTCCATGAATCTCGTACATTCATAACTGCTCATGGTGTATCAAATGTAAACAAATGACGTCATACATTAAGAAATGGACAAAGTCCGACAATTTATTTATTAAAGACATTTTTTTTACATTTAAAGACAGAGCAAGAATATAATATAAAAGGCTCAAACACTAATATTCTATAGTTATAATTTATTACATTGGAATCGTAATCACAATCCAATTCATTAGACCTACAAATTCAAAATGATGGTTTCTGATTTATTACATTCCAATGTAATAAATTGTAACCATTAAATATTAGTGTTTGAGCCTTTATATTATATATATATATATATATATATATATATATATATATATATATATATATATATATATGTAAATAAATATAAGCACTCAGAAGACATTAGATAATTCATGTCCAAATTGCTGAAACTGTAGAAAAATTATTTAAAAATTCTACTTAAAGAACTTGCATTGATTTTCAACCAAACGTGCAGAACCGGGAAAACACTGCCGACACACACTTTCTCAAATATACATTAATATATATATATATATATATATATAAATATTAATGTATATTTAAGCAGGAAACATTCCTTTAAATATCTTTCAGTAAATATGACAGACAAGGAAAATATAATTAATTTTTTATTTAGTTTTTCCCGTGTTCCTACATTTTATCATTTGTCTATACTGTCCATTGACCCAAGTGCTTTTGGTCAATTCTTTAGCCATTTTCAAGGAGTTTTGTTTTAGTTGTTGCTAATTTATTTTAATATATATATGTATATATTAATGTATACTCACATGCACACATATATTTATATTATTAACATAGTTCTTATCCTCTTCATAAATATGAATTTCTTACTTCTGAAACAGGACCCCCCCACCACTGCTTCCTATCCCACAGATGTCAGTGACATTGTGGTTTTCACTAATAATAGTGCCATATTCATAGCACTTGCCCTGAGGTTTGGCAAAAGTATTCTGTTAGGTAGCATTGCTTAACTGAGTTTGCATTTGCACTTCTATTCAATACACTGATTCCTTTTTCTTACAAATGGTAAAAAGAGGTTCTATAAAAACGTTTGTGGAATTTGAACAGCCCCTATGAATTGAATAAAGTTCAAATTTGACTACTGCTCTTTGAGAGATTCCAGTTTGCAGAAAAAAATTATCTCTTCTTACTTTCTATATGCTGTGTCTTTTCAGGACGTAGGTGATCATGTCACTCCACCTCCCTATATCCTTTGCAGCTCTCAACAACTTCCTTCCTCCTGCCACCTCCCCCAGACCACGTTCTGTCATCCACTTGCTTAAGGACGCTAGGTATGTCATACATTGTTTTCCCTTGTCTCAGTTTCCCTCTATTCGACCCATGAGTATCAGATTCTCCAGGCCTTCCTTCCTCATTATGTGTCCCAGGAACTTCAGCTGCCTTTTCCTGGTATTAAGTATAAGCCTCCTCCTTGTTTGCAACTTCTCTAAGACCTCGTCATTGCTCACGTGCTCAGTCCATAATATCTTTAGTATGTACAGACACATCTCTGTCGCTTCAAGTCTCTTTTTCATCTTTGAGGAAATCGTCCAATATTCACTGCTGTAAAGAAGGACAGATGTTACATAGCAACTCAAGTAATTTATCTCTTACTGATTTTATTAGAATTGCTTTTCAGAGCTAATTTCACTAAAATTTTAAATACATACATACATATAAAACCCTGCATTGAGTGGCTCTTGAGCATTGTACTGGGTAAATTTCAAACATATACACACACACACACACACACACACATATATATATATATATATATGAATAAAGGCCAAAGGCAAACTTTTCTTTACCGATGTGTTTTGTCCTCTAACAGACTTTATCAAGACAAAAGGTCCATCAGGTGAAGAAACACATCAATAAAGAAAAATTTTCCTTTTGTCTTTATCATATTGACATTTTACAGATGTATTTTGAGTTATATCTGAATTTTTACACACATACATATACCCTGACCCCTCCACACACACACAGACACACACATATAAATATAAATATATATACATATATATACATATATATATATATATATATATATATATGTATATGTGAGAGAGAACAAAGAAAGAGAAATACAAATGCAGAAGGACGTGTTCCTGTGTTTTATAGATTATGCAAAGGAGTTCGAGCAAAGTAGGTCGCAAAGATCTGCTCACCAACCTTGATATATTCGGAAAAGACATTAGAATAATCAAGAACCTACACTAGCAGCATATGACCAGAAAATGAGTTCAGCAGATATACAAAAGTAGAATGGGTTGTAAGACAAGGATGTATCTTCTCACCGGATTTATTCAATTCAACCTATACATCGAGGCAATTCTGAGAGAATTAGAAGTCCTACCAGTATTCATTACTGGTGTCCACAATCTTAACAATATGAGATATGCAGATGACACAGTACTGATAGCTGACACAGAAAGGATACTACAAAATTGCCTACAGAAAGTAGCAGGGGAAAGCAAGAAGAAAGAACTAAGCATAAACTATAAGAAGACAGAATGCATGGTTATCGGTAAAAGGATGAGTCCAAAGTTACAAATGACAGGTTGGAAATACTAAAATCAAGCAAACAGAGGATGGAAAGTTTAACATTGAGATCTGAAGATGTATTGGGATGGCCAAAGATGCATTCTAAAAGCTAAGCAGAGTATTAAGAGACAGAAAAATTTTGTTGGAAACAAAGAAAAGAGAACTGAACTGTTACATGATATCTGTCCTCCTGTATGGCAGTGTATGCTGGACAATCTCCTCAAAGATGAAGAAAAGACTTGAAGCAACAAAAATTTGATTCTACAGAAAGATGCTGAAGATACCAAACATGTGAGCAACAATGAGGTTTTGGAGAGAATGGAAACAAACAAGAACGTATACTTAACATTGGGAAGAGGCAGTTGAAATTTTTGGGGCACATAATGAGGAAGGAGGGCTTGGAAAAGATGCTACCCACAGGACAGATTGATGGAAAGAGAGAAAGAGAAAAGCAGCATGTAATATTCTTGATGGGCTTAGTGCAAATGGATGACAGAACAGGGTTTGGGAGAAAAAACAAAAAGACAAAACTTATTAAGAGTTACAAGGGACAGGAAGATGAGGAGGGCCATGAACACCTACGTCCTGAAGGGCTACAGCATATAAAAGAAGAGAAGATATCAATATAACATGTTTCTCTTTTATTAAAGCTTCATCTGGTGAAGCTATAATAAAAGAGAAACATGTTAAATTCATAAACATTTCCTATTTGTTCTTTATCTTATTATCCTGTTGGATTCCAATCCATATTTGATTTGGATTTCATCTTTAACTCATATATATAATTATGATGGGTTTTTAGGCAGCACAAATTCATCCAAACAACTTTATTAAAATCCACCAATAAGGTCTGTGTATTCAACATTTTTATTATATCTTTCCAAATTCTGAATGAATTGTTGTATATACAGATGGAAGTAATGAATAAATTTTCCAAAGTTCATGTTTTTCTCTTGTTATGTTGACTTTTGATGATTGCTGTCATTATCAAAGAGTAGATGTTATCAGTTGGGTAAACCAAATTTTTTTACTAAATTCTGCCATTTTTAGATTGCTTGAATTGTAATTGGATATATGCTTTTCCGTTCAGCTGTGACATAAAATATCACATTGAATTAATTCCAATTCTAGTTCAAACAATAAAAAAAAAAATGCCACAATTTAATCAAATAAATTTTGGGGCAACACCCAATTCTTGATAATGACTGTGCTAGTTGAAAGTAGTTGATTCAGAAATTGGAAAAGATATAATGAAAAGTTAAATAGATAGACCATGTTGGTTGAATTTGATAAAAATTCTTTGTATATATATATAGTTTCCTGACTTGTATATCCTTCCACTTGCCTGATGAGACCTTGCGGTCAAAACCCAGAATGAGAGGTAGGCTGGCATTTTAGCCATTTCTTAAATATCTTGGCTCTACATATTTGACTTTGAATTTTGTATTGAGCACATTTTTGTTGTCTATACCTTTTAGGAACAGCTGTTTTCAGCCTTCCTTTTATATTTCAGTCCATATATATATATATATATATATATATATATATATATATATATATATTTATGAACAAAAATGACAATAGGAAAGCTAGTAATTGCTGACGTGTTTCATCCAATGTGGATTTTATCAAAGCAAAATACGAAATTAATTACTAGTTTTCCTGTTGTCATTTTTATTCATAAATATTGTCTTCTCTACTGGTTAAATCAGAGAAATTTTCATATATACATATATATATATATATATATATATATATATATATTACTTCAATCGTTATTTTTAGTGGGTGCCTGAAATTTAGTAGATGCTCTGTTTGATTTAAACGCTCTGTTTTACCTACCGGCTTACACACTCAAGAAAACTTCTTATCTCTTTGAACCTTGACTCCCTGATGAGCACAGATCTCTGATTTTCGGCCTCTGCTGTCCCTGACTCTTAGTGGTGTATCATCTGCCAGGGTACAAAGGTTTAAAGAAAATGCATGCTCTTGTAGGATTCAAACCTGTGTCCATCCCTGCAGGAGAAACCACCATCTGATCTGCCATGCTTTAACTGCTTGGCTATGAAAAAATTCACCATTGATCAAGGCTTTATTTGCCTTTAAAACACATTACAAAAAATAAAACAGATCATCTACTCAAATATGGATATTCTATAAAAATAACATTTGAATTTAAAGTAATATATATATATATATATATATATATATTAAAGCAAAACAAAAAGCATTAATAGAAGCAATGAATAACTTGCCAAAACCTAAAACTCTTATCCAGATACAATCTCAGATAAAACCAACATATATATATATATATATATATATATATATATATATATATATATATATATATATAGTTTTATGGTGTGCTATATTTATGGGATAAAGTGCTCAATATCAGAGATAGAGCGTTTGTAAATATAAAAGTGAACATTGAATTCAACACAAAGAATTGACTGGCTGTTTCATGCTAGACGCAATTGTCATACCTGATGAATGCATCTAGCATGAAACAGCCTGTCACCTCTAAGTGTTGATTTCAATGTTCACTTTTATATATATATATATATATATATATATATGCCCCACCCAAGTCATGGCCATTGTTATTGTGAAAAAGTATAAAATAATCCTATTAAAATTTCATCCATACAATAATTTGTAAAGTAGACTTTTTAAATTTTTTCACAATAAAAATGAATGCAGCTGTTTGTGGATATTTACTTTTCAAGTGGGACTGTATATATATTTGCTATAATGTACGCTGTATAAATAAGATTAAAAAATTCATAAGAAAACTTACAAAATAGTTAAAAAACAGATACTTTTTAATACATTACTTTAATCAGAAACTCAGTACATATATATATATATATGAAAAAGTTGTAAACACACACACACAAGCACACATGCACACACACACACACACACACACACACACACACACACACACACACACACATATATATATATATATATATGTGTAAGCGAATATATGGATATAGATCCGACAGTATGAAGAAAAATATACGGAAAAAACAAACAAAAATCCTTATATGCAATTATGCTGTTTTAATGTTAATATGTCAATACGGACGTTTCGGTTTAATAAACCATCTTCAGGACATATTCATAAAATATAATATATATAATTAACATCAATTGAACATGACAAAGACGATGGACACAAGAACAAGACTTATCCAAACAGATAACTGAAAGTTTTATATGATCAGCGTTCCGTTTAAACATGGTCACGTTGTCGTCACGTGGGCGACGCTGTGAAAACGTATTCCTAAATTTGAGTATTTTGAATGAAAAATGAAAAATGAAAAGAATTCTATTTTGATCTAAAATTTATATGTAGCCTTGTCGAGCATTTTCACAGCGTCGCCCACGTGACAACAACGTGACCATGTTTAAACGGAAGATGGTTTATTAGACCGAAACGTCCGACGTTGACATATTAACATTAAAACAGCATAATTGCATATAAGGATTTTTGTTTGTTTTTTCCGTATATTTTTCTTCATATATATACATTTACTATTGTGGATTCCGAGATGAATTCGTTCTCCAAGGAATGACAAACGCAATAATTAAATATAAGAAATAAAATGTATTTACACAATCATACAAAGAGTGATATTGTTAGTAAGTCCAGGAACGTGGTTAGTATCAAATACAGATAGATATATACAGTAGGACTTCCTTAGAGTCTACGTGCTTGTAACTGACTTCTACAAGAGGTTACCTCACACTATCCGTGCGTATATTCTCTCACTCCCCGACTACCAACTAACTACCCGACTACCATACTACCCTCACTGACTGTAACTCTGGGTATTTAACGGCAGCAGTCCAAGTACACTTGGTAGAGTCCACTTATATGAAAAAGGGGTGGACCCCATAACATTTACTACCATTAGTTCATTCACTGCAAGGCATAAAAAACTCAAAAGTGTTGAAAACCAATGAAGGACAAGTGCTCCATCGAAGATTTCTGCAAGATTTTCAAGGAAATTAATGTGTCAAATTAAACTTGTCAAGAGTTGCAGGATGATTTGCTTTCATCAGGAATCTGTGTCACTAAACGGACAATAAGCAATGAAATTCATAGGAACAATCTAAAGTCATCCCCACCTCAGAAAACTCCATGGTTATTGAAAAGACACAGAGATGACAGGTTGAAATTTGCTTGTGAACATAAGGATAAGGAAAAATCATATTAGGAAAAAGTTTTATGGACAGACAAAACCAAAATTCAGTTAGTTTTGGATGTAATTCTAGAAATCATGTCTGGAGGAAAGATGGTGATGCCTTCAAACAAAAGAACACAGTTACAACAGTAAAATTTGGTGGTGGCAGCATCATGTTTTGGGGATGTTTTCCTGCAAAAGGTACTGGCAACATATCAGTAATAGATGGTAGAATGAATGCTGCAAGATATCAAAATATTTTGGAAGCAAATTTAATGATTTCCATTGAAAATCTTGAAATTCCTCCTAAGTGGATCTGCTAACAAGATAAATGGTCCAAGCACTCTGCAAAATCTACACGGAAATGACTTGCTAAAAATAATATAAATATCCTGAAATGTCAAAGTCAGTTTCCAGATTTAAATCCAATCAAGAATCTGTGGCATTATTTGAAAATTTAAATCCAATCAAGAGATCTAACAAACACTCTGGACCATATGCAAAGAAGAATGGAACAAAATACCAACTAAAATTTGCAAATCATTAATTGAGAACTACAAGAGATTGGTTGCTGTAGAGGTGAATAATGGCTGTTCTACGAAGTATTAAATGAAGATTATGTATTCTTTTTTCGTATTGTACAAATATTTTTCCCCCATTAAAATAGATGAATAAGATTTATTTCTATTAAATCAAAATTTTTTTCTGTTTTCTATGCATATTTAGTTATTATGCATCTGTGTACAGTTAATTATATGAAAAGTACGTTTGTTCAGTAGTTGGAAATACAATAAATTAAAAATCTATATGTGTACGAATATTTGTTTCTCCCACTTTATATATATATATATATATATATATATATATATATATATATATATATATATATATATATATATGTATCTAAATGAAATAATAATAAAAAAGGAGGAATATTAATATACAACCCAGTGTGTCTGAAGATTTTAATTTTTTAATATCTTTTATTGTTCAAAATAGAGTTTATAAAAAACTAGGTAATCTGTATGGGTAAACCCAAGGAGGATAAAATCCAGAGAGCTCAATGTAAATCCAAAGCAAATAATTTAAATAAAAACAGACCAAATAAAATGTGTAAATTTTATTTTCATTTTTTGTTTGTAAGTAAAGTCTGATGATCCGCAGTCCTTTAAAAGGGCTATGGTGAAATAATTTATTACATGGAACCTTAAAGTGGTCGTTTTTATTTAAATTATATATATATATATATATATATATATATATATATATATATATATATATATATAACATCTATATCTATCTCAGGTTGTTCCTTAATTATCTATCTATCTATCTATCTATCTATTTATCTCTCTCGCTCTCTCTCTCTCTCTCTCTCTATCTCTCTCTCTCTCTCTCTCTCTATATATATATATATATATATATATATATATATATGAATAACAATATATATTTTTATATATCAAGAAGAGTATTGGGGAAATTGTATCTTTTCCCACTTTTTTATGCAATTTCCCCAATATAATCATATCTATCTTTCTATAATTACAAAATCTCACTATTCCTGGCAAATCTTCTAACATCCTAAATTTTAAATTGTCTCTTTAGCTTCTAATGTCACTTCTTTGCTGTTAACTCCTACTTCCTGCTTCCTCTAACTCTACGGACGTGAACTTCATTTCACACCGGGGAAAATAGTCTATTTTACATGAGGTAAAAAGATTTTTTTGACTTCATCATATTGCTCTGTATAAATAAAATACATGAAGCTCTCTTTTGTGGATCAGATTTACTATTTTTATACTACTAGGACCCACTTGGATTATATACCCATGAATTTATTTTACCTTTACTATATATTAGGTTGGTGCAAAAATAATGACGTAATAATGTCGTTTTTTGACTTATTTTTTAACGTCAAAAAACGACATTATTACGTCATTATTTTTGAACCAACCTAATATATATATATATATATATATATATATATATATATATATATATATATATAAGGCTCAAACATTAATATTCCATGGTTAAAATTTATTATATTGGAATCGTAATCACAATCCAATTCATCAAACCTACAAATTCCCCACCTCCCAAAAAATGTAGATTTGATGAATTGGATCGTGAGTATGATTCCAATGTAATAAATTATAATCATGGAATATTAGCGTTTGAGCCTGTTATATTATACTAGAAGCATGGCCCAGCATTGTCCGTGCTTGATTCAAAAATTGTACGACTCATACAACAATTGCTATCACTTGACTTAAAATTTTTTTGCCCTTCCTTGCCTTTAAAGGAGTGCCCTTTGCCATGCTGATATTGCTACTTGCCTTACTTCTTGCCTATCTCACACTGCAAATTTTTTCTAAACTCTATACTAAACATTAAATCTGTTATGAAAAAAAGAACTAAACAAAATGAACACAAAACGATCAGCTTTAAAAAAGGACTCGTAACTGGAAAAACCAAATGAAAAAAGAATGTTAACAACAAATACTTTTTCACACCCAACCCAGTTCTGCAGAATCAGAATCAATGCCGAGCTTAAGCAAGCGAATGAGCCAATTGGAGTAAAGTGCCATGCAGATTTAAATTTTACCTACTTGTGACGAATGCAGCTATTGATATTTTTTGCATGCTAGCATGCTAGTTAACATTTGTGTCAGTCAGTTGTTGGCTCTCACGCTGGCCAATAGAATCTTCCTGCCTATTCATGGCAGCCAGCTATAGGCTTTCTCTCTGGCCAGTAGGAAATGGCTGCAAACTACATGAAAACTGCTGTAGAAGCATGAAAAAATCGATTATTTTCACTATTGATGGGAGTTGGGAAATGCAAAGTCGGTTTTGGCCTTCCCACTAACTTGGAACATGTGCATATAAATGTTGGTGCAAATCTGTTGAAAATTGTGGCCGTGCATTCGTTACACACACACACACACACATCATGCCTTTTATAGATAGAGATTCTTGCTCTGTCTTGTACATAGAGCTCTACCTGAATTTCATACTCCTGGAAAAATATATATATATATATATATATATATATATATATATATATATATATATATATATATATATATATATGCGTGTTTGTGTGTGTGTGTGTAATAATTATATCCAGTGAAATGTTTTTGAATATTCATGATTTTATTTTCACATATTGCATCAAAGACTGACAAACTTCTAAAGAATATTTCTCATTTTGACTCTCCCTCTCAAAGATAAAAACTGTTATTTTGCTTAGGTGAGGTTTTATTTGGTAGTGAATAAGCAAAGGGTAGAGGTGAGTGAATCAAGGAAGCTGATGGTTTTGGTAAGTAGATAATAAAAGCATCTACATCTGTCCTGTTCCCTTGATGCTTTGTGATTCTCGTACTTTAGTAGTCTTGGCAAAATGCAGAACAACGATATCTTCATGGTCCATTTAGAAATTGGCTAGTATTCACAGAAAATAAAACTACTAAATATCATTGTATAAGAAAGACAAAAATAAACAATAAAATATATAGAAATAAAAAAAAGATTATTATTATTTTTATTATTATTATATTATCCCTAAAATTCTTTGGTGAATTCAATTGCAGATCAAGTAAAAATATTTTCTTGTGGCTTCTGATTGTTTCTCATCATTTGTTGTTCTATTGTAATTTTGGAATATATTTTTACTAATTGTTCACAAAATACAAGGCCCGATAGCCACACAAGAGTGCTTACAAGGCCCAAGAGCCACCCAAGAGCTGTTACTGAAGGAAGTTGTAAAAGCATAAGAGGAGGAGGTAAGGAGTGCAGTTTATGAGGATATGGAAGAAAGATAACAGTTAACCCAAGAATTTTTCAGGTCAGCAAGAGAACTCACCCAGAAGTGCAACTCACAGCCACATGGTTAATGCAGCAATGGGTAAGCTTGCTTACAAAACCTGTGAATTAAAGTGTAGATCTCTTACTAATAAGTCATTAGAGACAATGTCAACGGCAAGAAAATCAACATAGAACTGATCATACACAAACATGAACTGACATTCAACTACTATATATATATATATATATATACACACACACATACATATATATTATTTATAGAGCAAGAACATATTTATTTTTTTAATCACTTCATCTCAAGGAAGATATTAATGCCACTAGAACACAAGAGATTACAGAGAACAAAAGAGTGTGAGAAGAGTGAAGTGAAGTGAAAAGACAATAAAGGAATAAGATTCAGGAAGACAGGAGATGGCGATTGGCATTGCATTTGAATTTTAGAGATTTTAGGTGGCAAGGAAGCAACAAATTGGAAATGAGCTTTGCAGGCTAGAAGTGCAAGAAAATAGATTATTACAGCAGAGCATATGGTTGTATCTAGCTAGTTTATCATTAAAAGAGTTGTTAGTCTAGTAACATCCTTAAATTCATGCAGTTCACCACCAGTCATAATGAATGGGTGTCCCATTGGGGAGGGTCCCATGGCTTGAGCATCTGTTGGGCCTTAAACTCACCCCTGACCTCAAGTGGAACTTGTACATATGATCCTTCGTTAAGGATGCAGGAAAAAGTTTGGTTCTATGTACCGCTCCAGTAAGTACCTAACTCCTTATGCTAGCCTCTACCTCTACAAGAGCCAGATAAGGCCTAAAATAGAGTACAGTTCTCATAATTTGGCAAGAGCTTTCCAGTCTCAATAGGGCCCAAAAGCATCTACACATCCTTGTGTGTGACAAATTATTTTCCACCCTTCAACTCCTTTCTCACAAATGTAATATATAAGGCCTCTCACTGCTCTAAAAATACTTCTATGGAAAGTGGTTGGATGAATTAAATTCCTTGGTTCTGTTAATTAGGACATTCACGGCTAGGAGCCACCATGCCACTCACATTGTAGCAAAAATTTGGAAGAATATTATCCCAAAAGTAAAATTTGGAGGCAAATCAATCATGATTTGGGGTTGTTTTAGTGCCCAAGGTGTAGGGTACTTTGAAATAATAGAAGGGGAGATGAATGGAGCATATTATAGGGATATTTTGCAGAAAAACTTATGTCAGAGTGCACATTCACTGGGCTTAAAAAAGGTTGGGTCTTTCAAGCAAGACAACGATCCTAAACATACTGCAAAGCTTACACAATCATGGTTAAGTTCAAATATAATAGACGTTCTAAAATGGCCAAGTTAATCTCCAGATCTCAATACAATTGAAAATTTATGGAGAGAGCTGAAACTGAGAATTCAAAGAAGGAACCTACAAAACCTTCATGATCTAAAGGAATTTTGTCATGAAGAATGGAAACATATTAGCCAAGAAACATGCAAGAAATTCATAGGGGACTACTCTAAATACCTAAATGCTGTAATTAGCAATAACAGATATGCTATAAAATATTAATAGATGATTTAATAAATTGTAAACTTTTGCATTATTAACTATTGGTTTTTCTTCATGGGATAATTTTATTGATTATTTTTTTTAAATCTGATTGTTTGACTAAAGGCTTAAACATATGTATTATTAGCAGCAAAAGTTTCATTAATCTGTGTTAGAAATACATAAAGATACACTTTAATGAAAAATAAACTTTTGCATGGGACTGTATATATATATATATATATATATATATATATATATATATATACAAATCTCCAATTATTATTACATTTATCTCTTCTGTTGTTTTTGGTGTGGCTAATTCTGATTTTTGTGATAAATTGTATTTTGCTCTCATATGTGGGTCGAGTAATTTTAAAAAGAATTTTCTCTCTATTCCTTGTCCTTGAAAGAAGCCCTTTGAATAAAATTCATTAAATAATGAAATTTGACAGAAGGAAAATATTTGGTTAGGTTAAAAATGAATGAAAGAGAAAGAGAAGATAGGATGAACCAGAAAGAAAGAAATTCAGAAAGAAGATTGTTAAGAGTAAAAGAAAAAGAATAAGAAGAATAAGCAATAAAAAAGATGAAGAAAGAAAGAAAGAAAGAAAGAAAGAAAAAAAGAATTTTTGAACAGAGTTGGTAGATGATTGAAAAGAGAAATTGAAGAAAAAAAAATATTTGGCATACAGAAATTAAAAAAACTCAAAATGAGATTGAATGGGTAATTTAAGAGAAGTCAGAGTAAGAAAATAGAGGAGAGGATCTCTAAAAAGATTTGAAAAGAAAGACAGATAAATAGAGAAAGAAGTTGAAAAAAGAAATAAAAAATGAACTGGAGATGGAGGAAGAAGAAAAGAGGAGAATTTTTGAGATAATAAAAGTGAGTGATAGGCAAATATGGTGATGAGAATATGAATGTAGAAAAAGATGATGTACTTCATAAGAAGGTAACCAGTGAGAGCTTTTTTGGGGGGAAAATAAAAATAAGAGGGTGCCAGATAAGGCTTATAGGAGGGTGAAAAAATCTTATAAGTGGAAGATAAAAATAGGCAGGGAGCACATAAAGGCATTATATGAGGAAGAAAGAAATAGAAGTGAACCAGAGAAAGCCTTACATGAGGAATATAGAAATAGGAGGAAGTCAGATAAGGTCATATAGGAGCAAGATAGGAGAGAGTCAGAGAAGGCCTCATAGGAGGAATATAGAAATAGGAGGAAGCCAGATAAGGTCATATAGAAGAAAGATAGGAAGGCCTCATAGGAGGAATATAGAAATAGGAGGAAGTCAGATAAGGTCATATAGAAGCAAGATAGGAGAGAGTCAGAGAAGGCCTTACAGGAGGAATATAGAAATAAGAGGAAGCCAGATAAGCTTATATAGAAGCAAGATAGGCGAGAGTCAGAGAAGGCCTTATAGGAGGAATATAGAAATAGGAGGAAGCCAGATAAAGTCATATAGAAGCAAGATAGGAGAGAGTCAGAGAAGGCCATATAGGAGGAATATAGAAAAAGGAGGAAGCCAGATAAGGTCATATAGAAGAAAGATAGGAGAGAGACAGAGAAGGCCTTATAGAAGGAATATAGAAATAGGAGGAAGCCAGATAAGGTCATATAGATAAGAGAGAGTCAGAGAAGGCCTTATAGGAGGAATATAGAAATAGGAGGAAGCCAGATAAGGTCATATAGAAGCAAGATAGGAGAGAGACAGAGAAGGCCATATAGGAGGAATATAGAAAAAGGAGGAAGCCAGATAAGGTCATATAGAAGCAAGATAGGAGAGAGACAGAGAAGGCCATATAGGAGGAATATAGAAAAAGGAGGAAGCCAGATAAGGTCATATAGAAGAAAGATAGGAGAGAGTCAGAGAAGGCCTTATAGGAGGAATATAGAAATAGGAGGGAGCCAGATCAGGTCTTATAACAGAAAGATAGGAGAGAGCCAGAAAAGGCCTTATAAGAGGAATATAGAAATAGGAGGGAGCCAGGTAAGGTTTAATTGGAGGAAGATAGGAGAGTGTCAATGAAGGTCCTATGAGAGGGAGAAAGATGCATGAACCTGTGAAGCCCTTATACGACAAAAATAGGGAGAGACTTAGATGGCCTTATAGGAAGGAAATAGAAATAAATATTATGTATATATACTAAAACATTAAAAGAATTAAATCTGAAAAGTCTAAAATGTACACTGGATATATATATATATGAATACCACATTTTTACTTTAAACTGTGTCTGTGCATAAAAAATAATGTTTGAGGTAATAAAATTGTTGGATTAAATATATGTATATATATATGTATATATATATGTATATATATATGTATATATATATGTTTGTGTGTGCGTATGTGTGCATATGTGTGTGTGTATCTTAGGATCACAGTAACATTAGACGGATACTCACAAACAATATCAAAATACTAGTAAAATCAAATAGTAAAAACCGACTTATAATCCTTGAAGTAAAAAACAACCATCAATAAATAAGAACAACAATCACAAATTATACTAAACCCATCAATTATACTAAATTATACTAAACCCAATTATACTAAACCCAATTATACTAAACCCATCAATTGTCTCTACCTACCCTAATGATGACTTAAGAAAATCAAAAGCTTGGACAATATTTCCTGTACTTTTCTCCCTAAATGAAATTTGGACATTTTCTGACAATGACTATTTGTGACTTGTAAAAGTCGATCATTAAAATTAATTGGCACAAAATGTCTTTCACTTTAATACTATTTGCCTTAAAAAACCTTTGTTGCTTAAATATACAAAACATATATATATATATATAGATAGATAGATAGATAGATAGATAGATAGATAGATAGATTAGAAACATAACTGATATATATATAGAGAGAGAGTGAGAAAGAAGGAGAGTTTGGAATAGAGAGACAGATATGAACAGAGAGAGAGAGGGTGAGTGAGAGTGAGAATAAAGAATAAGTCAAAGTGAGAGGCAAAGATTGAAACAGAAGGAAAGATTTTTGAAAGTGTGGGGGCGGTGATGGTTGAGGTGGTGGGGAGGTTGAATAAAAAGAGATTTGCATGGAAGAAAAAATAAACAAAATTCTTTTTTGGCCATTTTTGAAAAGATGGAATTACTCAAAGATGCTGCAGATGTCAGGTTTCTTGTCCCAACAAGTGTCGCTTCCATTACTGCAATCAACTTTTGAATTCGAACTCCCCAGACATTATGGCCCTGCTTTATTTGTTTTTGTTTTTTATTATTTTTTGGTTTATTTTTATTTTGGAATTCCATTCTTTGAATACAGACTTTCTCACAAATATTCTTCCTTTTCTTTATGTCTTTCTTCTTAGTGTCTCTCTTTTCTTTTATATAATTTGAGTTTAAAAACAAAAGAAAGATAGAGAAATAAATCTATTGGGTTCTATGAAGAATTCCTGACTGTGAGTAAATATCTGCCTCTAGTAATTTGGTTTCCAGGAATGTCTAGTAAGTTATATTGTTAGATTCAGTGGTGCTATGTCATGGAATAATTACAAAGTTTGTCTTACAAGTCAGTTCATTAGAGTAGAATAATGAATTCTTCTTGGATTCTATATGCTTCTACTCTTTATTCCAGACCAGATATTTGGATGAACATCTTGTCAGCATGGATTAAAAATAACCATTTTTCAGTTCATGCCTGTGAGAGAGCATCATCGATTTGAGGAAAATTCACAGTATTAGTTGCAGTCAGTTCATTGTAAAAACCTCTTCTACTCAGTATTTTGAAGGATTTAAATAAAACATTTAAATCTGACATGTCAAATATATTTATATAAAATATTTACGTAATGTCAAATCTGATATTTTTTTTGGTATTTATATTAGGTTGGTGCAAAAATAATGTCGTTTTCTCACATATGTTACTATGTGAGAAAACGACATTATTTTTGCACCAGCCTAATATAAAATATTTATATTACGGAAAATCTGACATGTCTTAAATATTTATATAAAATATTTATATAATGTCAAACCTGACATTTTTTTAGTATTTATATAAAATTTTTCTACAATTTAAAATCTGACATATTTTAAGGATTCATATAAAATATTTATATATTTGTTACTTTGGCATATATTATTTATATTATAGTGTTTGGCAACCAGACTAGAAGAAGAATTCAGAATTTCAAACTTGAGGTGGGTTGTTTGAGCACCTCAGTGGTTCTCTGCTTAAGTTCCCTTAGGCTTGTAGGAATAGGTGGGTTATACAGACGTGTCCTTTCACATATCCCCATATTAAAAAAAAAATCACAAGGTGTCAAGTCAGGTGAATGTAGTGATCATTTAAACAGCACACTGTCATTATCACTCACACGCCTGAATCAACTTTCTGGTAGATTCACATTGAGATAAGTCTGCACAGTCAACTTAGTTTTTATACATTTTATTAAAATTTAAGATCATCTGAGCAAGAATTGCCTATGTTATTATAGAAAAAAATCACGTCAATTTTTGGGATACCATTTATATATATTAGGATTATGAATTTTTGACATTTTGTAAAATAATTGATTTCCTGTTTTATAATTCAATGAACTTTTGTTCAAAAATAATGAAGAAGGGTTTAATTCAGTTCATATTTTAAAAAATGTCACCCACAACACAAAATTTCTAAAATCATATATAAGTATAGGAGTAATATGAATTTCTGGAGCCTTCTAGAACTTTATAGAGGCTTTTAGAACTCTGGAACATTTTAGAACTTGTTTTTGTTTATTTGCCAGTTTATATGTTATGTTATATGTTATGTTAAATGTGTTAAAAAACATATAAGAACTATCCAACTGCATCATTAAAAAATTGAAATTATTTATTTGAAAATTTTAACATAAATATGTTATAAAATCACTACAAAAATAACCATTTTGTTTCAACACTTCTGGTGTCTTATCAAGTGATGGTGTTGAATGTTGACATTCAACACCATCACTTTTATCCAATTACAAAACCAGTCAAGACAAATGGAGACGGCTTGTGCTGCATACAGTTTTGAGTAGTTTTATCATAAGACGCAGACCAGATAAGGGATGTCTGAATCTGAAAATGATTTTACCTCTGTTATTGCATATAGTACCAGATGTTCCTAAGTGGTCCTCACTCTAATTTTTGACCTGTTGCAAGACTGCTTAACTCCAGTGCCCTCAGCATCATATATATATATATATATATATATATATATATATATATATATTGTCATACACAGACTGTTTTGCTATTTCGCAGCTCATCAGTGTGACTAGACATCTGATTGCTTCAAACTGGGACCAAAACCAGACTGATTCGTCAGAGATTTTCCCCCTAAGCCATTTTTACGTACTTACTCTATGAATAAACATGCCAATGATTGACAGTGCTCAATTCAGGGAAGGGTAGAGCCTTGTAATATTTGTAGTAATAGTCATTGTTTACAAATTCACACTTAACTTCCAAGAGTGCACAACCGAGTTTAAGTTTTTCGGGTGCATATATATTGTCATCCACAGACAGACAGTTTCGCTGTTTCACAACTCATCAGCATGGCTAGACATCTGATTGCTCCAAGCTAGGATTGAAATCCAACTGATTCGGCACTCATTGGAGATTTTCCCCCTAAACCATGTATATATATGTTGGTTGGCTAATCATTTCTATGCACACATGTCTACTAGCGCAGCTAGTCAATTCCTGTTGCAGATGTCTACTGTTCAGGGTCTTCCTGTGATTCATAGTGCTACTGAGCAGAGCTTGGTTACATTTTCTTGGAGAGAGTATATAATCTGGTGCATGGTCAACAAGCAAGTACATTTGGTCATGATGATTTGTAAAGTCATGTCTACGCAACCATCAAAGACTTCCAAACAATTCCATCTACCCAATTTTACTAACAATGTCGTTTTCAAGCACTTTCTAATGGTGATGTAAGCTAGGATCTCCTCCCCATGCTAACTTCATAAAGTCACCTTCCTGACAAATAGAGCATGGTGAAATCTGAACCTGGGTTTTGTGGTCAACATATGAACATTCTAACTACTTGGCCATGCCCTCTTGCTGAGCTGGTATTGTTTCAAGGATGAGTGACAACAGAATACCTAAGTTACTCATGTATAGCCAGCATGACAGTGGACAAAGGACTGTTGGATGGCCATGGCTCAGATATAAAGACAAGCTAAAGAGTAACCTCTGAATTGTCAATGTGCCTCTTACTGACTTTGAGTTGCCCTGGATAGAAATAACTGGATATGTTTGTGCCAGAGCGGTATCAGAAATTTTGAAATCAGTCATATTGACCCACTAAGAAATGCAAGATAATGGTGAAAAGCAGCAGCAAATTTTCCTGTGGCTATGTCCCAAGATCATCTCTGTTGCACAATATGTGGACTTGTATGCAGGTCACTAGCAGGACTGAAGTGTCACATATGACATATGGCACAAACATAAAAACTGAATGTGGCTCTCAGATAAATATATATATATATATATGTATATGTTTGTGTGCGTGTGTGTATGTTTATATATATATATATATAATCTCGTAAATCTTTATATATATATATATATATAATCTCTTAAATCAAAGATATGAA
The DNA here is from genome assembly GCA_963932145.1 of Acanthosepion lycidas. Lineage (NCBI taxonomy): Eukaryota > Metazoa > Mollusca > Cephalopoda > Sepiida > Sepiidae > Acanthosepion > Acanthosepion lycidas. The sequence goes on from OZ010583.1 coordinate 44,560,397, forward strand.
CTAACGGTTAATTGTAAACACCGTTATGAATTTAACTTATTATAGGGGTCGTATACTTTAAATGATAATGATATGTAGCTGTAAGTTTAATAGATAATAACTTTTATTGCCTGATGGTCAATCTGACGATATGAATGTGTATAGTATAACTACATAATGTTATTCATTTTTCTGTATGTGTATGTATATATATATATATATATATATATATATTTGTGTGTAGTTATGTGTGTTTGCAGGTGTATATATGTATGTTGACACCTACTGTATATGAAATTGTTTATGTGTACGTGTAGGTAGGGAAACTTAGGTATGTCATTACGACCACATGGGTTAGTATATGGGTGTATATATGTTTATATTTGTGTATTGCTGTGTGTATATATGTATTTATATGTGAGTATGTGTACACATATATGTGTGTATATTTGTCGGTATATATGTGTATATATCTATGGATGTGTATGTATACTTAATATCATGGAGATATATACGTATGTATATGTTTATGTATGTATGTGTAGATATTTCGGTGTGTATGTATGTATGTATATTTATGTATATGTGTGTGTGTATATGTATATATGCGTATATGTGTGTGTATGTGTGTGTGTGTGTGTGTGTATATATATATATATATATATGTATATGAGGTGGACATCGTAGTTACCGATGGGTGTTGACTTTGATGTTCGATTTTATATTTACATACACTATTTTAATATATTAAATAATATTATTTTTAATCATTTTTATCTTTGTATATTTACTCACTTAAGTTATATTTCAATAGGTTGTTAGCATTCATGTAATGACATTTTCTGTCTTAAATATTTATCGGTTGTGGTATCCGATTGTCTGGGTCAATGTCTGTGGATGTGTGTGCATGTATTTATATGTATCTATGTGTATGGAAAGTGCATTCACTTTTAATTGTGTATGTATGTGTGTCTGTGTTGGTTTCTCTTCCCCCACTTCCCCTTTTTTTCATGACAGACCATGAAGATGTTCTCTGTCTTGTCTCTTTTTGTGTGTGTGTATATATATATATAAATATGTCTTGGTGCTTATATATTAGAATCTGATTGCGCTTGTTTTACGCGTGAGTTTAGGACCCCATTCATACACTATTAGGATTAAAATGTATACATTGTAAAAAGATCGGATATTAAATTAGCTAAAGTAACTTCAATAAAGAAATAAATTGAATAATATATATATTTCTTCTTTTCTCCTCAGTAATTTTATAGTTGTAAATTTAATAGCGAATAAATTTTAAATTTTGATTTTGTAATTAGCAGTTTTAAATTTTAATATTAAATTTGATCATATAATTTAGTAATTATTGGTTGGAATAAATTCTTTTTTAATACTACCCATATTTTAAACATCTGAATAGATATTATAACATGACTTCATTATCAAGCTTTTTGAATTTTCCTATACTTGTGTTTTGGTTCATCTGGCCTTTGTAACAACGTTTTCCCCTTGTGAATGATTGTTAATTAATTTGAAACTTTTAAAACCATTTATTTTACATTCAACGTCATCACTTGATAAGACACCAAGGGTGTTGAAACAAAATGGCTATTTTTGTAGTGATTTTATAACATATTTATGTTATAAATTTTTTTTTTAAATAAATAATTATATATATATATATATATATATATATATATATATAACCAGAATAGCCAAAAATTAGAAACAACAGTATATTGAGAAGTTTCATTCTCCTTCACATTTAAAAATGACCTCAGTAGAACATGATCACTAATATGTACAGAGGTATTTGAGCTGTGATTGTGTATGTGAATTAGCCATGTAATATCAACAGGATTTAACAAGATTTGACTGTGGAATGCTTATGAGGGCCAGAAAGATGAACCATTCTAACTCTGAGGTAGCAACTGCTCTAGGTTTTGAAAGGTAACAGTAATGTGAAATCTGGAAAGACATTAGTAGTATCTGAAAATGTTAGCCATCTACAGCTCATGCAAAAATGTAATTTTCAATATTTGACACAAAATCTTTTATTTTCCTTGTTGATTACCCAAGAGTGGAGGATAATTGCAAAAGTTTTCCCCCTCCCACTCTTATAGTTAGAAATACATGAAATGTATGCTGGGATAGTTTTCTTCACCAATAAAATGTGACGGCTTGCATTTTGACGTTGACTCAGTCCAGATCTGCCTTGACTACTAGACAGACCTACTGCATTTGCTTGTCTGACATTACTTTTGTGTACAAACACCAATTCATAGTTTGTGAATTCTTTTGCCTTGTTACCTGTTTAATTTACTTTAACTGAATTGTTTGCTTGCTTTTATGCTTGTTGCTTTTTCATCCTTTTTGACGTTTCATTGCAAACTTTATTAATTCTGTTTGTGTTATTTATTTTGCATTTTGATAATGGCTTCTAACTTACCAGTCCTCTCTGTTTCTGTCACTCTCTGTAACTCCTTGCATCCTAGTGACTTTAAAAACAATTTGTAGCCAGAAAAACGAAAGGGAAAACTGTATTATTGCACATCTGCTCAATATATCAATCAATGCACTGTCAAGCGTACACTTCATTTCATGGGGCTTTGTAGTCACTAACCAATAAGGTTATCTTATTGACTATGTTATCACTTACAATACTTCCCCTAGGCCAGAGAACATTGAATTGGGGGACAAACTCCCAAGAAAATGCTTTTCTCAATCACTACTTCAAGTCAGGATCTAACCATTATCTATTCTATATATTCTCATAATCTATACTTATAAACAACAAGTTCATTCAGTAACCCTCTATCTTGAATGGCTCTTGGGCCCTGTACTAGATGGACAGTTATCTTGACAAAACCCCATTATAACTGCCATATCTCTAGGAAGAGATAGTTTATTCAAATAATATAATGCAAAACATTCAGTATTGTTGCTGTATAAATCACTGTCTGGCTCTGTGGGTGTCGAACAAACAAAAAGTGCCTGAGCAGGTGTCAGCATCAGAGATTGACCAGCCACAACCTAGAATACATACATACTTGGAAACGAACAGCTAGCCATACCATTCCAGCCAAGTGTACCTTATAAGTTTTCTGCTTTCTACATCTAGACTTTTTTTTTTAACTCTGTGAGGAATGGTTATAAGTGCAGAAGCATGTTTGCAGTTACAGCCAAAGTAATGTATTTATGAATGAGTGGTTTGCCTAGGATACCAATTCCCACTTTGTTCCCTCTCAGACATTATGGTAAGATTAGCTGTTTGCTTATAAGGAAACATTCAGCATTCATTGACTGAACAGTTAGCATTGTTGTCAACTGAAATTTATAAAATCTTTCTCTTAAAAGAGTTTTTCAGGAAAATAGTTTTCTCAAGTTCATTGTTATCACTCTTGATGGGGACTTTCTTCCCAACCTTTTGTTTCTGGTATATCAACATCTTAATTATGTCATTATTTTTACATGTGCTATCCATTTTAGTTCTTGATGCTATTGGAAGTCTTCAATTGACATGGTTTTGTTATTTGTTTGTGTTTTTTATAGTGGTAGTCCATAAGATTTGTTGAAGACAATTCCTCTTCAGGACCAACAGGGTTTATTTGCCTGAATGTGTTGCATTTCGTCCTTTTGGATTTCATTCGATTAAAGTGATATATATATATATATATATATATATATATATATATATATATATATATATATATATATATATTGATGTGACTACACATGCACCTGAAGGTTGTCTAGGTTTTTGTCAGTTTGGGCTGTTAAATATCCCACATGATAATAGAAGATCTGCCAAGAAAGGTGAAATGTTGTAATGTAACAATATTTAACATGGCATACAGACGAAAAGGGTTAAAACAAAACAATTTTAAATTTTTGTCAGAAAGAGAATTATTTTCCCAGGATATAGGAATAGATGTATGAATTTTGTTGAAAAAGTTAAACAATACAGTTTGTCGAATAGATACAGGATTCGGCCAGGGGTTCAGGTCGGCTTTTGAGAGATGTCCGGTATGACTGTCTGCTGAGAAAAATTGTCGGACAAAAATTTCTCTGAGAAAGAAAAATTAAAAAGCAGAAGATGATGTCAGAAAGGCTGACATCATATAATAGCTCCTCCTGAAAGAGGAGGGCATCTTACAAAACTGGAAATGTGAAATAGAAAACGAAAGAAAACGACTGGTTGAATTTTGGGAAATTTGCATAAAACCCACCTATTCGCGTGCACCACACCAGTTGAAAGGGACACCCATAAATACAAGTGCCCACATGGGCCAAAGTTAGTTGGAGTTGGATTTGGAGAATGTTGGGGCCAGTTGCATTTGCTATTGCAGTCACTGTGAGGTTGCGACCAGGAGAAAAAGATTTCTGATATAACACTGCTTGCCAACCTGATGAAGATAATAATAATAATTATCTGCTGATGAAGAAAAACTTAGACTAATAACCTTGTGCCATTCATGAAAGTACAAACAACAGTACTTGAAGTTAAAACCTGTTGTTGCTGAAGATGAACTCTGACGAATAACCTTGTGCTGTCCGTAAAAGTACAAACAATAGTATTTGAAGTTAAATCCAGTTGTTGCAGAAGAAAAACTCCAAAGAATAAACCTTGTGCCGTCCATGAAAGTACAAATCACAGTACTTGAAGATTCTTAAAGAAGCTACCCGCAATTTTCATTCTGTCACCAGTTATTAGAACGGGTTGGGAAAGGAAGAAAAAGAACAAAGAAAGAACTGTAAATGTTTTTTTATTCTTATATAAACATCATATGTGACTTATTCAGGCATTGTCCATTTTATTTTTCAGTTTTGTATGCACGTGTTCAACTCCTTGGTTTAGAATGGTTAAGATACCCCAGTAGAAATTCGGCTCAACCCTCTTATGATCAAAATCACAATGTGGGTAAAAGAGGTCACAGTTGAAGAGGTCAAATTTGAGACCAGATGCTGTGTCAAACACCATCAATAACCAACAAGGGGGCTGGTGGCCTGTTCTCTGATACCAGGATCGATCATGACCAAGCGAGCAAACCGGAATTGACCCTGAGTACCACTATATCTGGTGACCAAAGCAGAGCAGACCCGGAACGCCGTCTTATAATTGGTCGCTACAGGCAGACTGCATCTCTGAATATGTCATAGTAAGACCCTGGATGTAGTAAATAAAATTGGCTAGCCTATATACTCAAAACATATATTTTAAAGAATTATGTTTTGCATATCTTTCTGCATAGTAATAGTCATAGTACAGTTCTCCATGTCTTGAATAGCAACCAAGTTTACTAGGCATAGCCACCCTATGTTCACCAGTTGTTCTCTATTTATACTTGTTTATCTTATTTGCATATGATGCTACATAAAGAAAAAGAAATTTTTAATTTGAATTTAAAATATCTCATGTGGCCCTTCCTTTGTGAACCTGTGTGGCCATATCAATGTAAACATCACTTTAGTCTGATGAAGTTTTAAAGGATGAAATGTGTCACAAGGAAACTTTTTCACTTTGTCATAGATTTCCATAAAATTGTTCTTGACATAAAAATATATATATTATTTTTTCATTTGCTTGAATCTATTTTCAGTTATTGATCTGTGAAAACAGTCGGATATAGTTGATACGGTAGACATTTCTGAATGAGTTGGACACCATACATGGCATTCATTTGAGAGTTCAAATCTGACAGGGCTATTCATGTATATGAGTTCTTAGGTTGATGCTTTGATTTTTCTGTACCTTTTGGTGGACAAAATTACTGCTAGTTCAATTTTCTTATCTCTTTTAGTAAATTGGTTATAACTGATTTCATTCCAGTTCTAAATCATAATTTCTGTTTTTGAAAGGTTCATCATGGACTGTTTAAATGACTAAGAACCATTTCTTCAGTTGAATGTCTGTATATGCATAGAACATAGTCTTGGAAGAGATTAAATAAGTTGGTGTAAAAGAAATTAACATATTGTATGAATTGGCTTATGGCTTCAATGATTATCCAGCGGTTAAATTTTGTTTGTGGTTTTGGACAAAATGATAGGTTTTGCTGGAAGTTGTCATGCTCAATTTCCATATCATTTTTAGTAAATTGGTTATAATTGATTCATAAACTAAGGTATTTGAAGTATTTAATATTTACCAATTCCACATCTGAGATTTTTATGATTTATTCTTACACAAACCTTCACATATGGTTCTCAAAGTATTCCAAATGACTTAATTTTTCCAAATAAACCTTGTATAATTAAAACTGTTGCATCAATCCATAAAAGATTTATTATTAGTAGTAACTATAGATATTCCATGTACCCACTTCAAAGTTGAGCTATAGTTATAGGTCTTTTTATGCTAATTATCTATTAGCTAAACCAATCTCATTACATCTCCTTGAATCTTTTGAGTTTCATGCTCTGCATTGATCTACAGCTTCTCCTGCATTCCCTCCCCCTCACACTGGTTTCACGAGTATTTCTCATTATGGGGGACCTTGATCTCATTCTTTTATTCACAGGGTCCCATGTTTCGTCAAGTCTTTTTAAAGAACTTTGATCATCCATTGATTCATCTGCCCTGCTTTGTTGTTCATATACAGAGTCATTCAAACTAACTTCACTTTGTACTTCCTCATAATTTTGGTTAGCTCTTAACTGGCCCACAGGAGTAACAATATTTTTACCATTCTTACATATTAATGCTGTGTTGTATACTATTGTCGATGACATTTTGTTATGATGATCAAACTTAGTATTAGGTTGGTGCAAAAATAATTACGTAATAATGTCGTTTTTTGATGTATTTTTTAACGTCAAAAAACGACATTAAATCATTATTTTTGCACCAGCCTAATAGCTGTAGTTATTCTACATACTCCCCATCAAAGTTACTCATGATCTATAATTATAGCTCTCTTTATGCTAATTACCTATTAGCTAAATCAATCCCATTACAATTATATAGCCATAATAGAGGAGATAATGAGCTGTCAAACTTTATTGATATATTGATATTAATACATGAGGTACTAGAGACAGGGAAGGACTCGAGAATTTTACCTCTCTAGTTTACTTCTTTGAATGTACCCTATCATTCCAGGATATGGGAAATACATGGCTCTATCCAATTTCATCTTTTTGCCACTCTTGACGAATTCTTGTCTCATGTCTGTTCCTATTTTTGTGCAGTTAATTCATTTTCTATCCATATGCAGGTGATTTTCTCCCAGTATATATTCTGGATTATTCAAATATCTTTTGCAAATAAATCAAGTTTTCCTAGCAGTTTAAATAGATCTTGTATGTGTAGGCTTTTGCATAGCCTATGAAACATAATTATACATCCTTCTCTATTTGTATTACTCACTCTGGTATTATTCAGATCATAAATATTGCATTTTTTGTTCCAGTGACTTTAACAAAAATGCACTGCTTATTTTTTTTTATCTAATTCTGCTATTTGAGTCATTTTATATTGGAAGCTAAGAAAGATTAGACCTGAGTTAAGTATTTTAGAATTTCTTAACAATATTCTTGAGTCCACATAAAATCTACAATATTTTAAAAAAGAAATATCTACAATTACAATTTTTTCTTCCCAGTTTTTGTGAAGGAAGGAATCCTTTACAATCAGCTCAAGTCAGCAGCCATCTTGTTGGCTGGGCCAATCAGCATGTTTCAGTGGTAGCCATATTTTTTTGACAGTTGGTAAAAAAAAGAAAAGAAAATTAACAATAGTAAAAAGAAATTAATAAAAACTAAAATTGAAAGGACTTAAGAATAAGCGAAAAGATGCATTCATGGAAATAATACTGAAATAAAATAGTGTATTTAAACAGAAAAAATGTTGATTTTTTTTTTCCACTCACCCAATTTTGATATCTTGAATAAAAAAATTGAAAAAAGCATAATTTTGTGAGATGTGAGATTAAGCATTCATATATATATATATATATATATATATATATATATATATATATATATATATATATATGTATGTATGTGTGTATATATGTATGCAAGTGTGTATTTACTGGTCTAGGTATAATGATGCCATATATATATATATATATATATATATATATATATATATTTGTGGATGTATGCAAGTATGTGTGTGTACATGTATATACAAGTATGTGTGTAGGTGCATATGAAAGTATGTATGTAAGTGTATATACAAGTGTGTGTGTGTGTGTTTATAGGTGTATATACAAGTTTCTGTGTGTAGGTGTATATGCAAGTGTGTATTTGTGCGTGTAGCTGTATATGTAAGTGTGTGCGTGTGTTTGTGTGTGTGTAAAAATATGAAAGTATGTGAAACATCCTGCTGGTATTCATTTCCATTGTATCATTTTGCTTTCTTTCTTTCTTTCTTTTTTTGTAGGGGGTAGCCCATCTGACCTTTGTCAAAGTTATTTTGCTAGACTGTACTCTTATGATGATGACATCATCATCGACATCATCATGACAAAACAATTCTTAAACATCATCATCGCATTCAGTATTTCCCAGTGAATGTCAGTGCCATAAATGTCATCATTATTTCCACCATCACTTGCCTCATGCAGGTATCACGATTATAAATATCCTTATTTTTCTTGTTTTCATGCTATTTAACTTCCTTGTTTCATCATTCACTGTTTGTGAGCTTGATCTACGCTTGATGTTCCTTGTGCCAAAGTTCATTTTGTCCGACACATATATAATTATGTTAATTAGCGTTATTAAGTCTTTTCATATCGTTATGTTCATGAAGTAAAGAGGGCATGGAGAATTTGGCAAAAGCCCTTTCCAGATAAGAAAACATTTAGCATTCACTGACTGAAGAGTTAACATCATTATGCATTGAAATTTATAAAATCTTTTTCAAGAAAATAGGTCTCTTAATATCACTGTTATTGCCCTTTCTAGTATTGATGGAAATTTCCTTTCTAACCTTTCGTTTAAGGTTATGTGGAATGTCAACATATTGATTATTATGTCATCATTTTCACTTGTAGTTAGATGTTATAACCATTTTAATTCTTGCTGCTGTTGGTAGCATTCTTGGGGTGTGGTTCTAGAGTGCCAGTCTATAAGATCTTGAAGCTTTTATTAATCAGAGATCTGAGAAAATTTTGGTAAATAGCTGATAGTTTAGATATGTGTGAATGAGTTGGAGGTTATTTTACTGTTGAAATAGCTAAATGCAACCACCACTTCTATTCCAACTGTTTCTTTTCTCACATTTCCCACTTGTGGAACTTAGCTATTTCAACAGTAAAATGGTAGGACTTAGATGCCAATCTTGTCACATGCTTAAATTCATGTAATTGGGGCATCAAGGAAAAAGCTTGTTAGAGCAGTTATATCAACTTAAGAACTTGAGTCTTGTTCTGAAATAACTTCATTGTGTCCAGACGCTCAAATGCATGTGATGGATAACCTCCAACTCATTCAGACATGTTTAAGCTATCAGCTATTTACCAACATCTTTGATTCCACAGAGCAGTGGTTCGTGGCAAGAAGCTGCTTGGGTGGAACTTACTTCTTACCAATGGAATATAGTGGGAATCATGCTGGTTTGTTACAATGTGAGTGGCATGGCAGGTCCTAGCTGTGAACATTAGAACTGGAAGAAACAAGGAATGCAGTTTGTCCGAGTACTTACCATGGAAGTTGTGACAGAGGAGTGAGAGACTTGTCGCATTCCAATGTGAGAGAAGGGTTGAAAGGGTTTTTGGACTCTATCAAGACTAGAAAATGAGTGCTGAGCAGCTCCTGTCCAAATATGAAAACAGTACCCCATTTTAGGCCTAAATTGGCTCTTATAAATACAAAGGATAGCACAAGGAGTTAGGTACTTACTGGAGCAATACAGGGAACCCGCCATTTTTCATGCATCTTTATTGATGGATTATATGTATGAGTTCCACTTGATTTCAGGAGTGAGTTTAAGGCTCAACAGTCCCTCAAGGCAGAGTGCCTTCTCAAGGGGACAGCTGTTCATCATGAATGGTGGTAGTTTGCGGACAAATCAGCAATAACGGAATATAATTAGTCTGGTTTTCAAGGCATTGAATGCAACCAGCCGGCTTTTCCTGTACTGAGATGTTAGAACTAGTTTGGATGAGACATCAGCTGTCAATCTCTGGTCATCACAAATTTTGGAGGTGCAACCATATACTGTTATATATATCGGCATATATGATCTGAGTATACTATTTGTTATTATTATTAGCTCTTTGTTATAATTAAACAGTATTAACAATTGTATTTTTAAAAACAATTTTATATTTTTGTGTTCTTTTTAAGGATATTTATGCTTTATGATGTTTGCTGTCATATATTGAGGTATTCAAAGGAAATTCTGTTCTTGAAGCATTGGTGGCAACAAGGCTCCTCATAACACAAGAAGTTTTTAGAAAGTCTTTGCAGAATAAAGCATGACGGTTTTCTGATGGTCCATAATCTTGATTTTAATTTCAATTTCCCTCAAAGTGTTCTTTCAGGTTCCTTGGTGATGTACCAATACAACACATTGTTACAGGAATTACTTCAACAATCATGTTCTATAGCATCTTCAACTCTCTACCCAGATCTTGATATTTTCCAATACCTTCCTTGAGTTTACAATTTCCCTTTCACACTGAAGCCAAATGTGTAACATGCTTTCCAATGATTCAACTTACCAATCCAATCATATCGATGATTATGCTAATTCTAAACCAACTTAAGATATTCACTGTGGAATTAAATGCCTCATTAGCTTGTCCACCCACCCTGGTGGAATTAAATGTCTCATCAGCTTGTCCACCCACCCTGGTTGAATTAAATGTCTCATCAGCTTGTCCACCCACCCTGGTTGAATTAAATGTCTCATCAGCTTGTCCACCCACCATGGTGGAATTAAATGTCTCATCAGCTTGTCCACGCACCCTGGTTGAATTAAATGTCACATCAGCCTTTCCACCCACCCTGGTTGAATTAAATGTCTCATCAGCTTGTCCACCCACCCTGGTTGAATTAAATGTCTCATCAGCCTGTCCACCCACCCTGGTTGAATTAAATGTCTCATCAGCTTGTCCACCCACCCTGGTTGAATTAAATGTCTCATCAGCTTGTCCACCCACCCTGGTTGAATTAAATGTCTCATCAGCTTGTCCACCCACACTGGTTGAATTAAATGTCTCATCGGCCTGTCCACCCACCCTGGTTGAATTAAATGTCTCATCAGCTTGTCCACGCACCCTGGTTGGATTAAATGTCTCATCAGCTTGTCCACCCACCCTGGTTGAATAAAATGTCTCATCAGCTTGTCCACCCACCCTGGTTGAATTAAATGTCTCATCAGCTTGTCCACCCACCCTGGTTGAATTAAATGTCTCATCAGCTTGTCCACCCACCCTGGTTGAATTAAATGTCTCATCAGCTTGTCCACCCACCCTGGTTGAATTAAATGTCTCATCAGCTTGTCCACCCACCCTGCTTGAATTAAATGTCTCATCAGCCTGTCCACCCACCCTGGTTGAATAAAATGTCTCATCAGCTTGTCCACCCACCCTGGTTGAATTAAATGTCTCATCAGCTTGTCCACCCACCCTGGTTGAATTAAATGTCTCATCAGCTTGTCCACCCACCATGGTGGAATTAAATGTCTCATCAGCTTGTCCACCCACCATGGTTGAATTAAATGTCTCATCAGCCTGTCCACCCACCCTGGTTGAATTAAATGTCTCATCCAGCTTGTCCACCCACCCTGGTTGAATTAAATGTCTCATCAGCTTATCCACCCACCCTGGTTGAATTAAATGTCTCATCAGCTTGTCCACCCACCCTGGTTGAATTAAATGTCTCATCAGCTTGTCCACCCACCCTGCTTGAATTAAATGTCTCATCAGCTTGTCCACCCACCATGGTTGAATTAAATGTCTCATCAGCTTATCCACTCACCCTGCTTGAATTAAATGTCTCATCAGCTTGTCCACCCACCATGGTGGAATTAAATGTCTCATCAGCTTGTCCACCCACCCTGCTTGAATTAAATGTCTCATCAGCTTGTCCACCCACCCTGGTTGAATTAAATGTCTCATCAGCTTGTCCACTCACCCTGCTTGAATTAAATGTCTCATCAGCTTGTCCACCCACCCTGGTTGAATTAAATGTCTCATCAGCTTGTCCACCCACCCTGCTTGAATTAAATGTCTCATCAGCTTGTCCACCCACCCTGGTTGAATTAAATGTCTCATCAGCTTGTCCACTCACCCTGCTTGAATTAAATGTCTCATCAGCTTGTCCACCCACCCTGGTTGAATTAAATGTCTCATCAGCTTGTCCACCCACCATGGTGGAATTAAATGTCTCATCAGCTTGTCCATCCACCCTGCTTGAATTAAATGTCTCATCAGCTTGTCCACCCACCATGGTGGAATTAAATGTCTCATCAGCTTGTCCACCCACCCTGGTTGAATTAAATGTCTCATCAGCTTGTCCACCCACCATGGTGGAATTAAATGTCTCATCAGCTTGTCCACTCACCCTGCTTGAATTAAATGTCTCATCAGCTTGTCCATCCACCCTGCTTGAATTAAATGTCTCATCAGCTTGTCCACCAACCATGGTGGAATTAAATGTCTCATCAGCTTGTCCACCCACCCTGGTTGAATTAAATGTCTCATCAGCTTGTCCACTCACCCTGCTTGAATTAAATGTCTCATCAGCTTGTCCACCCACCCTCCTTGAATTAAATGTCTCATCAGCTTGTCCACCCACCCTGGTTGAATTAAATGTCTCATCAGCTTGTCCACCCACCCTGGTTGAATTAAATGTCTCATCAGCTTGTCCACTCACCCTGCTTGAATTAAATGTCTCATCAGCTTGTCCACCCACCCTGGTTGAATTAAATGTCTCATCAGCTTGTCCACCCACCATGGTGGAATTAAATGTCTCATCAGCTTGTCCACCCACCATGGTGGAATGAAATGTCTCATCAGCTTGTCCACCCACCCTGGTTGAATTAAATGTCTCATCAGCTTGTCCACTCACCCTGCTTGAATTAAATGTCTCATCATCTTGTCCACCCACCATGGTGGAATTAAATGTCTCATCAGCTTGTCCACCCACCCTGGTTGAATTAAATGTCTCATCAGCTTGTCCACCCACCATGGTGGAATTAAATATCTCATCAGCTTGTCCACTCACCCTGCTTGAATTAAATGTCTCATCAGCTTGTCCACCCACCCTGCTTGAATTAAATGTCTCATCAGCTTGTCCACCCACCATGGTGGAATTAAATGTCTCATCAGCTTGTCCACCCACCCTGGTTGAATTAAATGTCTCATCAGCTTGTCCACCCACCATGGTGGAATTAAATGTCTCATCAGCTTGTCCACTCACCCTGCTTGAATTAAATGTCTCATCAGCTTGTCCACCCACCCTGCTTGAATTAAATGTCTCATCAGCTTGTCCACCCACCATGGTGGAATTAAATGTCTCATCAGCTTGTCCACCCACCATGGTGGAATTAAATGTCTCATCAGCTTGTCCACCCACCCTGGTTGAATAAAATGTCTCATCAGCTTGTCCACCCACCCTGGTTGAATTAAATGTCTCATCAGCTTGTCCACTCACCCTGCTTGAATTAAATGTCTCATCAGCTTGTCCACCCACCCTGGTTGAATTAAATGTCTCATCAGCTTGTCCACCCACCCTGCTTGAATTAAATGTCTCATCAGCTTGTCCACCCACCCTGCTTGAATTAAATGTCTCATCAGCTTGTCCACTCACCCTGCTTGAATTAAATGTCTCATCAGCTTGTCCACCCACCCTGGTTGAATTAAATGTCTCATCAGCTTGTCCACCCACCATGGTGGAATTAAATGTCTCATCAGCTTGTCCACCCACCATGGTGGAATTAAATGTCTCATCAGCTTGTCCACCCACCATGGTGGAATTAAATGTCTCATCAGCTTGTCCACCCACCCTGGTTGAATTAAATGTCTCATCAGCTTGTCCACCCACCATGGTGGAATTAAATGTCTCATCAGCTTGTCCACTCACCCTGCTTGAATTAAATGTCTCATCAGCTTGTCCATCCACCCTGCTTGAATTAAATGTCTCATCAGCTTGTCCACCAACCATGGTGGAATTAAATGTCTCATCAGCTTGTCCACCCACCCTGGTTGAATTAAATGTCTCATCAGCTTGTCCACTCACCCTGCTTGAATTAAATGTCTCATCAGCTTGTCCACCCACCCTGCTTGAATTAAATGTCTCATCAGCTTGTCCACCCACCCTGGTTGAATTAAATGTCTCATCAGCTTGTCCACCCACCATGGTGGAATTAAATGTCTCATCAGCTTGTCCACCCACCATGGTGGAATGAAATGTCTCATCAGCTTGTCCACCCACCCTGGTTGAATTAAATGTCTCATCAGCTTGTCCACTCACCCTGCTTGAATTAAATGTCTCATCAGCTTGTCCACCCACCATGGTGGAATTAAATGTCTCATCAGCTTGTCCACCCACCCTGGTTGAATTAAATGTCTCATCAGCTTGTCCACCCACCATGGTGGAATTAAATGTCTCATCAGCTTGTCCACTCACCCTGCTTGAATTAAATGTCTCATCAGCTTGTCCACCCACCCTGCTTGAATTAAATGTCTCATCAGCTTGTCCACCCACCATGGTGGAATTAAATGTCTCATCAGCTTGTCCACCCACCCTGGTTGAATTAAATGTCTCATCAGCTTGTCCACCCACCATGGTGGAATTAAATGTCTCATCAGCTTGTCCACTCACCCTGCTTGAATTAAATGTCTCATCAGCTTGTCCACCCACCCTGCTTGAATTAAATGTCTCATCAGCTTGTCCACCCACCATGGTGGAATTAAATGTCTCATCAGCTTGTCCACCCACCATGGTGGAATTAAATGTCTCATCAGCTTGTCCACCCACCCTGGCTGAATTAAATGTCTCATCAGCTTGTCCACCCACCCTGGTTGAATTAAATGTCTCATCAGCCTGTCCATCCACCCTGGTTGAATTAAATGTCTCATCAGCTTGTCCACCCACCCTGGTTGAATTAAATGTCTCATCAGCTTGTCCACCCACCATGGTGGAATTAAATGTCTCATCAGCTTGTCCACCCACCCTGGTTGAATTAAATGTCTCATCAGCCTGTCCATCCACCCTGGTGGAATTAAATGTCTCATCAGCTTGTCCACCCACCATGGTGGAATTAAATGTCTCATCAGCTTGTCCACCGACCATGGTTGAATTAAATGTCTCATCAGCTTGTCCACCCACCCTGGTTGAATTAAATGTCTCATCAGCTTGTCCACCCACCCTGGTTGAATTAAATGTCTCATCAGCTTGTCCACCTACCCTGGTGGAATTAAATGTCTCATCAGCTTGTCCACCCACCCTGGTTGAATTAAATGTCTCATCAGCTTGTCCACCCACCCTGGTTGAATTAAATGTCTCATCAGCTTGTCCACCCACCCTGGTTGAATTAAATGTCTCATCAGCTTGTCCACCTACCCTGGTGGAATTAAATGTCTCATCAGCTTGTCCACCCACCCTGGTTGAATTAAATGTCTCATCAGCTTGTCCACTTACCCTGGTGGAATTAAATGTCTCATCAGCTTGTCCACCCACCCTGGTTGAATTAAATGTCTCATCAGCTTGTCCACCGACCCTGGTTGAATTAAATGTCTCATCAGCTTGTCCACCCACCATGGTGGAATTAAATGTCTCATCAGCTTGTCCACCCACCCTGGTTGAATTAAATGTCTCATCAGCTTGTCCACCTACCCTGGTGGAATTAAATGTCTCATCTGCTTGTCCACCCACCCTGGTTGAATTAAATGTCTCATCAGCTTGTCCACCCACCCTGGTTGAATTAAATGTCTCATCAGCTTGTCCACCCACCCTGGTTGAATTAAATGTCTCATCAGCTTGTCCACCTACCCTGGTGGAATTAAATGTCTCATCAGCTTGTCCACCCACCCTGGTTGAATTAAATGTCTCATCAGCTTGTCCACCCACCCTGGTTGAATTAAATGTCTCATCAGCTTGTCCACCCACCCTGGTTGAATTAAATGTCTCATCAGCTTGTCCACCTACCCTGGTGGAATTAAATGTCTCATCAGCTTGTCCACCCACCCTGGTTGAATTAAATGTCTCATCAGCTTGTCCACCTACCCTGGTGGAATTAAATGTCTCATCAGCTTGTCCACCCACCCTGGTTGAATTAAATGTCTCATCAGCTTGTCCACCGACCCTGGTTGAATTAAATGTCTCATCAGCTTGTCCACCCACCATGGTGGAATTAAATGTCTCATCAGCTTGTCCACCCACCCTGGTTGAATTAAATGTCTCATCAGCTTGTCCACCCACCCTGGTTGAATTAAATGTCTCATCAGCTTGTCCACCCACCCTGGTTGAATTAAATGTCTCATCAGCTTGTCCACCTACCCTGGTGGAATTAAATGTCTCATCAGCTTGTCCACCCACCCTGGTTGAATTAAATGTCTCATCAGCTTGTCCACCCACCCTGGTTGAATTAAATGTCTCATCAGCTTGTCCACCTACCCTGGTGGAATTAAATGTCTCATCAGCTTGTCCACCCACCCTGGTTGAATTAAATGTCTCATCTGCTTCTCCACCCACCCTGGTGGAATTAAATGTCTCATCCGCTTCTCCACCCACCCTGGTGGAATTAAATGTCTCATCAGCTTGTCCACCCACCCTGGTTGAATTAAAGGTCCCATCAGCTTGTCCACCCACCCTGGTTGAATTAAATGTCTCATCAGCCTGTCCACCCACCCTGGTTGAATTAAATGTCTCATCAGCCTGTCCACCCACCCTGGTTGAATTAAATGTCTCATCAGCTTGTCCACCCACCCTGGTTGAATTAAATGTCTCATCTGCTTCTCCACCCACCCTGGTGGAATTAAATGTCTCATCAGCTTGTCCACCCACCCTGGTTGAATTAAAGGTCCCATCAGCTTGTCCACCCACCCTGGTTGAATTAAATGTCTCATCAGCCTGTCCACCCACCCTGGTTGAATTAAATGTCTCATCAGCCTGTCCACCCACCCTGGTTGAATTAAATGTCTCATCAGCCTGTCCACCCACCCTGGTGGAATTAACTGTCTCATCAGCTTGTCCACCTACCCTGGTGGAATTAAATGTCTCATCAGCTTGTCCACCTACCCTGGTGGAATTAAATGTTTTACCAGCTTGACCACCCACCCTGGATTATTATTTTTTCTTGTTTCTTGTTTGGTATTATCCCTTATGGGCCATTGACTTATAACTGGAGTAAAACTGGTTCATAAAGACATGACTTCTGTTTGCACAAATTTTGATCTTAAGTGATACATTACACGTACAGTATTGATGCTTTTCTCTAAATTTGATAATTACTCGATTGAGTAGATGAGCATTTCTCACAGTTTACTAATGCTGTGGTTTTTACTGTCTTAGCACAACTTCAGATTTCTTTAAATTTTTGCAAGAATTTTTGGGTTCATTCCATGTATGCCACTGATTATGGGCAACCATCATGCATACATTTTCCTGCAGCTTTCATGCGAGAACTAAATTGTCAGCTCTATACAACCACTTCCTCACATCAATGATTAAATAAAAATGGCTTTGAGCAAATAAATCCTGTAGGTTCTAGCAAGGAGCATCCTCCTTTGAACCATGTGAATCCCAAACAAAGAACAATGGAAAATAAGAAAAACAACATCACTTTCAACAACAGCAGAAACATGTAACTTGAAAGAGAAAATAATAACATAATCAAGATGCTGATATTCCACACTTACCTCAGGCAAAAGGTTAGGAAGGTAAACATCCATCAATACTTGAAATAGTAAACTTGAGGAAACTATTTTCCTGAAAAATAATTTTAAGAGAAAGATTTTACAAATTTCAACTTTTTTTTATAAGGTAAAAGCTAACCTTGCCATTGCTATTGCCAGGGAAAAAAATAGGAATTAGTGCTCTAGGTAAATCTTTCTCCTGTAACTATTAGGTTGGTGCAAAAATAATGACGTAGTAATGTAGTTTTTTGACATTAAAAATACGTGAAAAAACGACATTATTACATCATTATTTTTGCACTAACCTAATACACCGTTTTGGCTGTTGCAGCAAACATGTTTATAGCAATTCTTGGCAGAGTTCAAAAAGACAAGATGTATTTGGTTGGTGTAAAAATAATGACGTAATAATGTTGTTTTTTGACGTTACGTCAAAAAACAACATTATTACGTCATTATTTTTGCACCAACCTAATAGAAAGCAGAAAAATTAAGTTACACTTATAAATTTGTTTATAAGGAAACAACTAATATTATTTCTACCATCACTATTTTGATATTTTTCAATGTTTAATATTTCTTTAAGACTCTTTACATTATTTGCATTTGGACTAATGTCCTCAACTTTCAGAAATTGCACCTACCAACCTTCATCAGGTGGCTTTTCATCTTAGCAACCATCAGTGATAATAACAGCAAAGACAAGGATATTAGTAATAATTAGTAAATAATTTTCGATATCCTGAAGCTTGATGCTCATATCTGCTTTGAAGAATGCAAGAGGAAGAGCAGGTGTAAAAGTGATGTGCAGAACGATCAGAGGAATTTTTGTTATTCATCGACTCAAAGCAAAGACGAAAACCATGGAGGCAATTATTAGAAACATGCTCTATGCAGATAACTGTGCTATTGTCACCAACTCCAAGAAAGACTTACATGACCTGACTAACAGACTCTCTGTTGCTGCCAAAAGGTATCAAAGGCTGGCGTTTCAGTCTACCTCAAGAATTCTGAGAAAGAAACCATGTATACATATTCAAAGGCTGAAAAATGATGGGCATTTCACATATGTAGAGAGTTGTCTTGGCTAACTGCGGTTTGGACAGAGATAACTAGTCGCATTGCTAAGGCCAGTTCTTCTTTGAGCTATTTAGAGAAAGAGTGTGTAAGAAAGGTCTGGCACTGAAGAAGAAATTAGCCATGTACCATGTGATGATACTTTCCCTCCCGTTTGTAAGCAGTGAGTAATGGATCACCGACAGAATTAGTTTCAGTTTTTAGGTTAATATTTTGGTTTTGTAACAATGTGCAGTGTTAGGGGAAACTACTCTTGACACGACCGATTCTATATTAATGTTCCTTTTCTCTTACATTAAATTTGTTATTAATTTTGTCTGACATTTTTAACTTGGTTTAATTATATTGATATTTGAATATATCAGTAACACTGCTACTACCACTGTCTTTAATATTCCTATCAATCTTTACTTCCAGTACTTTTTAAGTAAATATTGATATTTTTGTCGTCATCATCAACATTATTTTTTTCAATAGATGTTATAAAGACTCTGAATTGAAAATGGTATAAAAAAAATAAAATATTTCTGTCTGCGAAAAAAAGGTAAAATGTCCAATTTTTTTTAAATGGAGAAAACCTGCCTCCACCATCTTTTCTGTCATTTTACAATCGTAAAGTTAGAAACATATTTCCAAAGTTAAATTGAATGCCTGCCTAAGATGTGAACAATCCTTGCATCCTGTAAGTGAATACAGAGTCTGATGTCCATTGTGTAACTTGTTCTGAGGGTGGTAAAAGAAAGAATCAACTGGCTATGTCTTGGGGCACTGGAGAAAAGGAAGACATGAAAAAAAAAAAAAAAAAGGTTAATTTTGGTAGGTTAAAATGGAAAGAAAATAAGCTGTGAATAATTCTGAAAATCATTGCTTTACTCAGCCATTGTAAAAGCATGCATGCATAACATGTGGAATTCTTTGAGCAAAATAAAGAAATGAAAGAAGGAAAAAAAGAGAGATAGAGAAGAGAGACATGAGTAGTGAAAAGAGAAAAGGAGAAAGAAAGAGACAAGACATGAAAGCAAATTGAAGAGAAAAACAATAAAAAGAAAAGAAAATGTAAAAAAAGAAATGAAAAGAGAAAAATGGCAGGAGAACAAGAAAATAAAAACATACATGTTAATTTTTAAGGGACTAACTTTTAAAACAAACCAATACTGTTTTACCACAGAAAGAAAATACTACCTTTTTTCCATAATGGTTGATACATTTGTATACACATTTCAATGTAACAACTCTTATAGGAAAATTAAATGACATTTCTTACAGAAAATGCCTGAATATAAATTTGGGGTTATATACATTATATTATCTTTATTTAAATTTTAATTAATTTTATTTTTTACTATCATACGGCATTTAACTGTATTTTTATATTATTCTTATATAACCTTAATATCAGTGGGAACGGAATAAGCAATAACTGAGCAGTACTAAAAAAAACAAAAGAAGATATCCCTAGACATGGATAGTGGCACAAGAAAAATCTACCCTCATAGATTAAATAAAGTGTTCAGTTTGAAATTACCTGAAGATTACCTTAGTTAACATATATCTGAAGAAGGCCAAAGAATACAGTGGCTGAAATGTTGTGATAATAACAACAAAGATGATGGTATTAGTCCAACTGTAAATAAAATAAATAATTTATCAGCTGCTTGATAAATGAAACCAAAAATTAAGTGGCATATTAATTTTGAGTTCAAACCTTGTCTTGGTTAGTACAAACTCAGATATCTGAAGAAGGCCAAAGAATACAGTGGCTGAAATGTTGTGATAATAACAACAAAGATGATGGTATTAGTCCAACTGTAAATAAAATAAATAATTTATCAGCTGCTTGATAAATGAAACCAAAAATTAAGTGGCATATTAATTTTGAGTTCAAACCCTGTCCTGGGTAGTACAAACTCAGATATCTGAAGAAGGCCAAAGTATACAGTGGCTGAAATGTTGTGATAATAACAACAAAGATGATGGTATTAGTCCAACTGTAAATAAAATAAATAATTTATCAGCTGCTTGATAAATGAAACCAAAAATTAAGTGGCATAGTAATTTTGAGTTCAAATTCTGTCCTGGGTAGTGCAGACGTAGTCTCAGTAGAAACAGAACTGACAGTAACTGAGCAGCGCTAAATAAGAACAAGATGAGATGTCCTGAGATAATCCTGGGGATTAAATAAAAGATTTAATCTGAGATTGTCTGAATTTTACTTGTATCAACAAGAATAAACAAGAAATAAATAATAGCTACAAAGGAGGAAGCATGTGTTTAGCAAGGTCTGTACAAAATGATAACACACGTTATTCTATATGACGGTTCATCAATATTTGGCAAAGTTTAACATTCATACATGCAAAATGAGGTGACACAAAGATGTTTTTGGAATTTCAATGAAACTGAAACATATGAAATGCTAATTATTCATTCTCCTTTTTCTGGGAGAATTGACAACAAAAGTATTAAAAACTATTCACGTAATTAAAGATCCTAAAAAAAAAGAGAGTTTAATATTTTCGTTGTCATAGTATAAATCCAGATGCTCACAACCTATTTTAATGAATTTATGTGCTGAGTACAAAATGCCTGGAAAATGCATCTTTCACAATAGCTTTTTTTAAAACAAATAGCATTGCCGAAGGAGTATATAATAATTGTTTCAGGAGAAAGAGAGTCCTTTTGGTACAGGTGAAAATATTAAACTTTGCCAAACCTTTAGTTTAAATGATGAATTTATTTAATGCAAATACCACTGTCCATCTTAAAGCCTTTCTAGTGCAGACCTGAAGGCTATTCCACTCGCCTTATGGACCAATGTGAGAAGATTGATAATAATCATGGAAAAATCTCCTAAGTTTTCATTCAGAAAGTTTTGTCATGATGATCATTATGCTAATATCCTCATCTTGGTTGAGAACATTGGTTTACAACATTTAAAGTTGTTTTTTAGATGAGAAATTAACATTTTCATGCACTGATCTACAGCAAAAATAAAAATAAACAATTTGGAAAACTTCCACTTTTATTATTAGTATCATTTGCCTTCAGGCTATTGCCCTCATCTTTATTGTTATCAACACAAAGTTTCAGCTGTTGTATTCTCCGACTTTTATCAGGTGCTTGTCAATGGGTAACCCTTTATTTAATCTACACAGCTGAATAGATTGTTCTCATTTCACTGTCTATGTCTAGGGATATCTCATCTAGTTCTTATTTTATACTGTTCAGTTATTGCTTGTCCTATTTCCACTAAGTCTGCACTACCCAGCCCAGGGATTGAACTCACAATTACTATGTCTCCAAATTTATGAACCAATGCTTTAATCCACTTGGCTATTGTTCCATAGATTAAATAAAGTGATCAGTTTGATTTGTATCTGGATTGACCAGCCCCTGATGAAGGCTAGAGATGCACAACACATGAAACATTTTGATAATGACAACAAAGATGAAGACATTAGTCCAGATGTAAATAATTAAATCTTTAATTGCTTTTTGACACTAATGCCTGTTGAAAATGCTTGGATCTATCACTTCCCCACAACTATGGGTTAAATAGCATGGTAGAATAACTATGGGATGGTAGCCACTCTAGAATGATAACTTTGAAATTCAAAAACATGGAAAAGGCAAAGTAACCAAGAATTCATGGTAATTCACACATAAGAAAATTAATATGTGGAGAGCCATGAATGCATATATCCATAAGGGACATGGCATCAAAACAACTCTTTATTGCATTCTCTTATTACCCTTGTAAAATCTGTCCTAGCTAAAAGAAAGATAAAATTTTTCTGACTATAATATTGAAATATTGGTGCATTTGTTTACTTGTAAAATCTGTCCTACCTAAAAAAAACAAATAGACATCAATATCACCTGCTTTGCCAGTGCTTTATTTTTGAGTGAATATTTAAGATATTTTTTTTTTCAGAAAGAGAAAAAAATTGAATAAAAATACCAAAATATTGAAAAAATAACCTGCTGTTTGATATTTTTTACTTGTTGCCATCACACTTCAAATATTGTTGTGGTTTGTATTTGTTTGTGAAAGCATCTCCTGTTTTCGGAATTCATTCAAAAAGATCATTTTAAAATTAATTATCAATCAGTAAAAGAATGGATGTTTTAAAAAAATTATGTTTCAGTACGCCAATGTTTGATTAGTCAGCTAATTTTTACTTACATAGAATTCTTTGAAACACCTGATGACCTAGATTTCATACTTTAGGTCCCTCGCCTCTTCTTGCTTGATGTTTTCTTATTTTTTTAATTTATTCACTTTTAAAAAAATTTTCTGGTGACTACTTTTGTAGGCCATCAGCCTTTTCAGTGTTTTGTTCCAGTTCTTTTTCTGTTCTGTAAAAATGTTGGGAACTGTGGGGAGGCGAGGAGACAAGGAATGAAAGAAAAGAAAAGTAAAAGCAAAAAGGAAAGAAAAAAAAAAAGAGTTCATTAAGTATTAAGTACTTTTCACAGTTTATCTGGTGTCATTGTTTACATGAAAAAACCCTGATGCTTTTAAATTAGAATCTGAATTTGTTCTCTTCAGCAATGCCACCACCCCATCCTCCACAGATTTAAATAAAAGCAAGAAAAGAAAAGAAAATAATGAAATAAAACTAAGGAAAACAAAATCAAAAATCAAACGAGAATCTTTGAACAAGTAGAAAGAAATCAAGTGCAAGAAAATGGGTTAAAATTTTAAAAAAATATTATGATTAACCAAAAATATTTGAGAAAATTAGAACAAATTTTAAATTAAAAAATGAATCATTACATAGAAAATGACTGAAATTAAAAAAAAAAAATGAATGAAAATACAAACTTGCTTGCAAAACATAAATTAAAATATCAATAAAACATTTTAAAATAAAAATAATGACCTGATTTGAAAAATGATTTAAAATCTAAATGCAGGTAAAATTAAGAAAGGAAAAAAAATATAAAAAATTAAAAAGATTTTCAGATAAAAAAGAAAAAAAAAAGAACTAATGTCAATGAAAAATGAGCGATTAACATTTAAATATTTTTTTTTTTCAAATTTCAAAGATTATCATGACATTTTTGGTTCTTTTTTAGTAGTGGTGGGATTTTTCATTTTTGGGGGGGTGGGGATTTCTTTTTGGATGGGAGGGAGGGCTTCTTATTTTTAATAATTCTTTTGGTAAAAATATTCTTCTGATGATAAATCTTCTTTTATTCTTAATCTATTTCTTAGCATAAAAAAGTCAAAGGAACTCTAAGACTTTAACACAAATCAATGACATAAACGTGGCCTTTTTTTTTAAGCATTGTTGCCGATACCAAAATATCTTTGAGAAAATACGCCACCTAAATATTTTAAATTTTCAGTCATACAAAGTCACTGAATTCAAAATTGAATCCTTGCATACTAAAATCAAAAATACAATGCACAATATATTTTAAGGCAAGTTTAATCTTTTCCAAGAAGAATTTTGCAGCAAGAACACAAAGGAAATCTCAAGAGCATTTTCACCATAAAAGTAAAGCTGAATTGTTAAATATCAACAATTTGCTGATAAAGATTAAAAACAATGTCAGCAAGGATGAAGATACTAGTTGCTGCAATTTTAAATCTACAGAAGATTTTTGATAAAATCTAAAGAAGAATCTGCAACCTCTTGACCTGGCATCTTGGCTTCAGTCACTTTCCTGCCAATATAATGTAGCTTCCCTGTGCTTTTTCTATAAATACTTTCATGCTAATTGTTCTGATGTGCTTTTCACTATGATACCTAGACTTTATGAATTTAAGCACAATACAAAATTGGCAACAATTAATTTACAGTTCAAATTGGCTGTAAGTTCTATGCTAACAGTTTTTTTTTCTCTCATGTATTTTTGAACTCTTTACCAGCTTCATACTTTCCAACCAACTGTGATCTTCAAAAATTTAAATGAAAAGTCAGTTGTTATCTAATGTCTTCTTGATTCTTTTTCTTCTATTGTTCTTGATCCTTAATAATGTTTCTCTTTTTCTTATTCTTTTACAGTCAGTGACCCTTTGTGTCTTAGTGGCTTTGCTTGGTATGAAAAATAACTAAAAAAAAAAAGAATGAGGAGAAATGCTGCCTGTAACTGAGCTGGTTAATTCTGTACTTCTTGATGGTTCAGATAGTTAGGAATTTTCCATAGACATCACTAGACAGTCTTCAAGTCTTTGTGATGAATAGGATTTTAAAGAATGATTTTCATTTTCAAAGGCTGTCAGCCTATCGCTGCTTTGCATAGTCTTCTAACCCTATCTGTGCCACTCTGAGAACAAATGGCTAGCTACTGTATACTGATTCTGTGCTCACCTGTTTGACAATGCAACTAGCCAATCCCTATTACAAATGCCTGATCAACCCACAGAGTTCAACTGTGGTTTATACTGCAACTATTCTGAGCAGACCTTATTTATATTTTTGGGGAGAAAGCACATAATTTGGTGTGAACATTTTTTCTTAATAAAACTAGTACACTAAAACCCTCAGTTGCAATAACCTGTGATTTTGTGCTTGCATTTCAAGTGATTAAAATCTTACCATGGCCGATATATCAGGGAGGTGACTTCTTGATGTTATTGGTCTGGGGAGGTGATCCCAGAAGATGACACATTGGGAAAATGTTTGAAAAGCACACCTTGGGTTGATCTAAATCTTGTGAGTGAAACTGGGTAGAGAGAATCATTTGGAAGCCAGTGATGGTTGTACTGAAGAATTTTGACTTGGATATATAACTTAATTTTAGTTGCTTTTTATC
>OZ010583.1:44591039-44598539 GCA_963932145.1 Acanthosepion lycidas
ATCAGTAGAATTATATCTCTGTTGACTCAAGTCCCTTTTTTCATCTGTACGATGATTGTCCAGCATTCACTGTAATATATAAGATCAACTATATGTTTTAATCACTTCACCCCAAGCAAAGCAACAATGCCGCTAGATATGCAAGGGGTTACAGAGAGTAAAAGCGTTGTAATGGAATGTCCCACACTCCTTATCGCCTATGTGAATTGACTATATCAGTAGCTATATATAGTGAGCACAGGATATACCTGGGGGCTTGCTTCTGGAATTACTAGCCTGCGACCTGATTCCCTGTTTTTCAGTTGTGTATTCTCTTTTACAATAAACCTCTCTTTCTTTCATTTATGCATGTGTTGCTGCGCCTTCACTCGAGTATCACCTTCGTCTGTAATCTCTTTAAGGATACAACAGAAAGTGAAAGAGAATGAGAAGACTGAGAATTGGGGAGGATTGAGGAAAGGACAAAAAAAGAAAATGGATTCAAGAAGACAGAAGATGGCAATTGATGTTGCATTTAAATTTTTGAAGATTGTAATTATCAGGGAAGCAAGAAATCAGAAGATAGTTCCTCAGGTGAAAAGTGCGAGAAAAAACTGTTAGAGTAGAAGTGGTGGTTGAATCTAGCGAGTTCAACAGTAAAATAGTGATACCTAGTTGCCAATCTAGTCACACACTTAAATTCCTGTAGTCTGGGTACCAGGAAAAAAAGTTCATCCATGTAGTCGCCATGAAAATATTAGTAGAACAGACAGAGGGAAATCATATTACATTGGTGATAAAGTTACTGGAGATGACATGCCGTGTCAGGATCAATTTTATTGCAGACTCTTTTCTGGATTTTGCCAAGAATCTTGAGATGCACAGCAGGAGCATAAGACCAGATATGGCAACAGTATTCAATACAGGGACAAATGGTAGATTTATAAATGCACAAGATGGATTCAGACAAAAAAAAATTGTTGGGCAGGACACAATGAACAAACCTTCCTTGCAGCAGATGTAGCAATTGATTCAATATAGTCAGTCCCCTTCATGTCAGTGGAAAACGTGAGACCAAGAAGGTGTTGAGTGTTGCTCTCCTGGAGTTCAACATCAGCCATGAAAGTTCAGTAGTTTTTGTCTTTTTCTAACAGCATTTTCCAATACTTTGAGTTATATATTTTATACATAGTAAAAATAATGTTTATAAAACCTTAACAAGATTAACCCAAATTTAATCAATAAACTTAGAATAGTTTATTAATCCTAAAATAGTTTGTCGGTTAATCCTAATTTAGTCAATAAATTTTTGCCAATCCTTGACAGGATTAATTCTAATATAATAAATAAACATACAAGGATTTGTTAATCCTGTAATGGTTTATTAATCCTAAACAGAATAAGTCATAATTTAATTAATAAACCTACAATAGTTTGTTAATTTTACAAGGTTTTGACAATCATTGATAAGGTTAACTCTAATTTAATCAATAAACACACAAGGATTTACTAATTCTAAAAGGGTTTATCAGTTCTTAACAGGATTAACCCTAATTTAATCAATAAATCTACAGTGGTTTGTTAATTCTACAATTGTTTATGATTTCTTAACAGGATTAACCCTAACGTAAGCAATAAGCCTACTAAGGAATTATTTTTTTTTTTACTTCACCTGGCTTACCTTTATTGTACTTCTCCCCAAGCACTGACCCTCCCTCAGTTCAAGTGAGTCAGACACAACCCAGCTGTAGCAGTTGCCATAGTGATGACTTGTGCACCTTATGAATTAAACATAAAAATAACTAGCTACTGGTGTTGTTGTTGTTGGTGGTGGTAGTGGTGGTGGTGGTGGTGAGGAAAGGTTTTCATTTTTTATTTATGATCCTTTAAAATAATTCCAAATCAATGATAATTATTCCTTTATGTAAAAATAGTTTTTTAGTTAATTTTCCCTCTATTTTTTTGTCTCAATAATATACAGTGACATACAATCCAGTTTAAAAGAAATGCCATGTCTCTTCTGGACATGGTTCTCCACATTTTTCTTTTAACATTATTCATGGATTTTTTTCATTTTTACTGATTGTATTTTGGTTTATTTGTTTGGAAACATGGACAGATAGCTTGAGAGATAGGAAGACAAGAGAGACAGAGACAGACAGACAGACAGACAGGGAGATAAAGTGAGACAGACAGAGACAGACAGACAGGTAGATAGAGAAACAGACAGACAGAGACAGACAGACAAGAAAGAGATAGAGAGAGAGACAGAGACAGAGACAGACAGACAGACAGATAGACAGATAGAGACAGAGATAGACAGACAGGGAGCTAGAGAGAGAGAGACAGACAGACAGAGACAGACAGACAGACAGAGACAGACAAGAAGGAGATAGAGAGACAGAGACATACAGACAGACAGGAAGATAAAGAGAGACAAAGACAGACAGAGAGACTGGGAGATAGAGATAGAGACAGAGACAGACAGAAATAGACAGGGAGATAGAGAGAGATAGAGAGAGACAGATAGACATAGACAGACAAACAAGAAGTAGATAGAGAGAGTGACAGAGACAGAAACAGACAGGGAGATAGAGAGACAGAGACAAACAGACAGACTGCCTTCAATATGTCCTGTGAATATCAGATTTTCCAAGCCCTCTTTCCTCATTGTGTGCCCTAGAAATATTAACTGTCTCTTTCTCATGTTAAGTATAAGTTTGCGTTTTGTTTCCATTTTGACTAGGCTGCTCAAAGCAAGGTTACGTGCAGTGATGAATGGGTTCTAAAAATACTGGTTGCCTGGAGAAAAAGAGTGCTTGGCCACAACTATCATGCTGTCATTTAATTATCATAACAAACAAATAAATAAAATTTTCAGAAAATACATAAGAAAAAAGGAGTAAAATTAAAATTTTCGTGGAAACAAATGTGTATTTCTCAGTAATTACAATTTACATGTACTGTACATATTACTGAGAGTAGATATCAAGAGAAGATACAGAATGTTATTTAATTTTTTACTTATTTTTTAAAAATTTTAAGTAATTGTTTAAATAGTTTACTACACAATTTACACATTAACAGATAGCTCAAAAGCACAATAGGGCATTGCATACAGTCCATTATATTAAGAGCAGTTGTTTGTGTTCATTAGATGATTGTGCAGATCTGCCAATAACTGCTTCTGAGTTCAAATCATCTAACAATTCTTTTCAATGAATAACAACTTGATTCCAAAATTTCCTCAAAGTATTTCTTATCCTTGTCTTTATTATCTTTTGATTTGAAAATGTCCTCTGACATCGGTCTTGAGTAACTGATAGTGTGCTGATGACTTTACAAACTTATTCCATTTTATTACTAAAAGAGATATCTGTCTTTGTTCTTTATTGCATTGTTTTTTGATATATGGGGCACAATTGCCACTGGGCAAGCTGACACCCTGGCCAATCCACCACTGGTAATTTGAGTTTATTCAAACAGAGTATGACAGGGAATGCAAGATAGATGGGACATTCCATTTCCAGAATTGAGGGGTTATTTGACATCTTCTGGTGTACTGTGTCTGAATGTAACAGTAAAACAGTTCAACATTCTTTTCTGGGGAATCGCCTTTTAGTCAAGTGTCTTTTATTCACAGGGCTGAAGAGTAAAGCACACTTAACAAAAATTTGGTTTCCAGGAAGAAAGAGAATGCATGTTTGCTTGCTGCTATGTTTTACATTTTCTTCAGAAAAACGTTCTGCATTGTAGCTCTGATGGAGTTTTTTGGCTAACAACACTATAAATAGCCAAAAAATTGCATCCAGATCCACAATTATTTCCACTCAATAGATCCATGAATAATTTGAAACATGACCATTAGTTTTCACCAAAATAACTGTTAGAATAATACAACAGATTACTCACAATGCATCACTGACTTGTATATATAAATTGTCAAGCAAAAACAATGCATACGGCCTGATGATTGTGCCTAAGCATAAAACAGACTCTCTCTACTGAGTGTTGACTTCAATGTCTACTTTTATAATTATATATGCTCTATCCCTGATATTAAGCACTTTAACTCATAAATATAGCATACCTTAATATATATATATATATATATATATATATATATATATATATATATATATATATATGTATATATATATATATATATATATATCCAAGTATAGGATTGGTGTATATGGAATAAATTCCAATAACCAACAAATACTATTCTTAAAAGAGTGATCAATACAGAGTAGAGCAAATATAATCATTTATTTGAAAATTATAGCATAAAAAAGTTTTAAAATCACTACAAAAATCACTACTTCTGGTGTCTTATCAAGTGACTCTCTCTCTCTCTCTCTACATACACACACACACACACACACACACACATATATATATATATATATATATATAGGGAGAGAGAGAGAGAGAGATGGAGAGAGAAAAACAGAGAGACAGACAGAGAAAGAAAGAATGGGAGGGAGATTAAGGAATGTATATTATAAAATATATTTAAATTCTAAGTATGTAGGCTACATGACTTTCAAGTGGCACATCAAAGACTTAAAACTCAAAAATAACATCATGTTGATGTGGTATCACGAATATTCAAATCCTAAAATTCAAAATCATCCAAACAATAACGATGCAAGGGAGCCTGACTTTAAAATAAAAAGGGATGTAAGATGTGTCTTCCCACTTAATTTATTCAACCTTTACAGTGAAGTGACAGTAAGAAAAATTAGAAGTTCTCCCAGGATTCTTTATCAACAGTCACAATCTTAATATCGTAAAATATGTAGATGACATGGTGTTGATAGCAGATACAGAAAGGAAACTAAACTACAAGAACTCTTACAAAAGGCTGTTTTTATTTTTTTGTTTTTTTTTACAATGCTGTTCCCCCCTACAAGGCAGAGTTGGTTAAAGATTAACAGGCACAGTTTGTATGGATATGTGGGGGGGATAACTGTTAAACTTAGACCTGAACAGATTAAGATTATAGTAATCGGGAAAGTATCCTCTTGGGAGTTGGATCTGTTAGACATTTTGACGGTCGTCTTCGAGTATAGAATCCAGAGGTTAGCAGTGAATATTTCAGAGACAGTAGGAAAGCGTAGTTCAGGTTAGCAGTGGATATCGCAGCAAAGTAGCAGAGCGTAGTACTTCCTTCTGTTCATCTTTGCCTGGTCAAGTTGGCACTGGTCATTCGGGTAGGGTAAACAAAAATGGCCGCCTTTATACACGACGGATAGAATGTTCTGTGGCTTCTGATTGGTTAACCTTCTATTGGTAGACTATAAAGTGAGTCAAGGCATTTGAACTAACTCACTAGTTACAGTATATATTGCCCCCCTTTTATCTCGACTGGGTCAGCTTTACATTTTCCCATTCCCGCATAATATTTTATCCCTTTTTCCCATTCCCTTAGCGAGAGTTGCCTCTTGATTTTGTCCCCTGGGCAGAATACAGCGGCCTCTCTATTTTGAGGGTTAGACGGTCCCCTACTAACATCTGTTATGTTTAGTTTGTATTTTGTGTTTATATTTATTTGATTATTGGGTTCACCTCCCTCCCCTCTCATTCTATCATTATTAAAATTTTATGTATTTTATGTATTATCATCAAATTTTTATGGTGTGGGGCGTGTTTTGGTAGGTTCCCCTTGAGAGGATGTGGTATTATGGTGGTTGGAGGATTGTTTGGTGACGGACGAGTTCTTGTGGTGAATGGGTAAATTGTAATGTATGAATGGGTCGTGAATCTGATTAGCTAGGTATAGGATAGTTAGTTTGGACCAGCCTTTACCCCTCCCCTTCATCGGCCACGTGCCACAATTATGTATAAAAACATAATAAATCCACTAGTTACAGTATATATAAACAAAAAACTGTAACAGGATCCACAGCAGTATGTGAGAAGAAGCTGCTTGAGGGGAACTTACATCTCACCAATGAAATTCAAAGGAAATAAAGATTAGCTATAATCTACATGGCATGACATGTCTTACCTGTAAAGGTAAGAACTGGTTAAATAAAGGAATGTAGTTAATCTGAAAACTTCTCATGGAAATAGTAATAGAGTAATGAGAGGCTTGCGATATTTCATCTGTGAGAAAAAGGTTGTATGGTAGAAAATAATTAGCCACCCACAAGGGTGTGATGATGCTTTTGGACTCTTTCCAGTATATATTCTGCAACCGGGGAAGCTATTAACTCAAAGTTGATTAAATTAAGTGTCTCAAGAAATAAAACTATATTTCAAATCTTTTCAAGTATCAAAAAGTTAGAAGCATTTTTAAAATTTCATTAAAAATTTCATAACACGAGTGCAAAGTTTTTATATTTAGTATAACTAATAAAGTGATATGCAGACAGATAATACAGCACAAAAAAATGAGCATTGTGTTTTATAAATTCATAGCCACACAGCCATAGACATTGTGTGAATGAGTGTTTGTGCAAGAAAGGAAAAAAATGAATTCTGATTAAAATCGATTGTTAAATTTCAACAATCATTCTTTTTGTTCAAGTCAACACGATTGTCTTATGAAGAACCTTCAAGCATTTCTTTTGATAGCTTTTTTTTTTCTTCTCTTTTCCGTTTGAATGAGATTTTTCTCTTTATATTCAAATAACTTTTATTTTTCCATTTAATTTTATTTTACATAAAAAAAGAAAAATTTTTCCCCTGAAAACAATCACGGTCACTTTTAGTTGGTGTTTTTTAACAGCAGCAAATTAAATCACGAAATATGAAATTTTTAATGTTAAAACAAATTTGACAGACAGATATCTAGAGAGAGAGAGAGAGAGAGAGATGAACAAATAGACAGTGACAGATGCATAGAGAGAGAGAGAAAGAGAGAGACAGAGAGACAGATGCAAAGAAAAGTAAAGAGTGGAGAAGAATATGTGAAGAAAGAAAAACGTACTTATTATAAAAAATAAACATACAAGAAAATGTATTGTCAGACAAATCTATCTATCTATCTATCTATCTATCTATCCCAGTCTGATCTATCTATCTATCTATCTATCTATCTATCTATCTATCTATCTATCCCAATCTGTCCTTATCTATCTATCTATCTAGCCGAATCTGTTCTGATCTATCTATCTATCTATCTATCTATCTATCTATCCCAATCTGTCCTTATCTATCTATCTATCTAGCCGAATCTGTTCTGATCTATCTATCTATCTATCTATCTATCTATCTATCTATCTATCTATCTATCTATCTATATTACCAATACATATACATTTTTTTCTCACGATCTTGTATGAAACTTAATGTTATATGAAATGTTTTAGAACAAAACATATATTTATTAATAGTATAAATTTTAATTTCGTTAATTTTGACTGAGCACTGTCTTACTGCTAACACTGACTGTGCACAATTATATATATATATATATATATATATATATATATATATATATATATATATAAGTGGACAATAAAGTCAACCGTCAGAGGTGACAAACTGTTTCATGCTAGACACAATCGT
>OZ010583.1:44603539-44746039 GCA_963932145.1 Acanthosepion lycidas
TATATATATATATATATATATATATATATATATATATATATCAAGACAAAATGAAAACTTATCTTAGCTGATGCATTTCATAATCTGAAGAACTTTATCAAGACATACACGTTGGCTAAGATAAGTTTTCCTTTTGTCTTTATTCATATTGTCCTTTTACAGATATAATCTATGTATGTGTGTGTGTGTGTGTTTGTGTGCAGCAAAGAGACTGAGTGTATATGTGTTTGTGTGTGTGTGTGCAGCAAAGAGACTGAGTATGTGTGTGTGTGTGTGTGTGCAGCAAAGAGACTTAGTGTATGTGTGTGTGTGTGTGTGTGAGAGTGATGGAGTGTCCATGAAAGAATGAAAGTGCATTTTGAAATGAGTGTATCTGCATACATTTGTGTATATATTAGCGAGTGGGTATTGTCGAAGGAGTCTGTGTGAAAAAGAGAGAGGCTGACAGTGTGTGTGTTTATGCCAGTCAGTGTTTTCTATGTGTGCATGTGTGAGTACATGTTACTGATATGTATGCAGGTGTATGAAAGACAAGATGTAATCGGCATCAATATCTACAAACAATACAAATGAAAACACTTAATATGAGAGAAGAAAAGAAGAGAAAAAAACTCAATTTAATTATGTTAAATATCTTTACACTTTTCTTTCATTTATTACATTTTTTCTCTTTGCTTCTCAACCAAACCTTTTATTTTCAATGACTGAATGTTCGATCAAGTTTAATACGTTTTTGTTCTCTTTGTTTTCAAGCGTCTAAATTTTGATTGTTCATTTAAAAAAAATTTAAACTAAATAAATTAAAAAATACCAACAAAGTAATCATAAAAATAACAATATTAAAATCAAAAATTAAAATTCTGATAACAGCAGTTATAGAAATATTGATTATGATAAATTTAAAGACAATTATAAAATAATAATTAAATTTATAGTTTATAATTAATTTATAGTTACCTTCAATTAAAAAGTAAAGACAATTATATGAGCAATGTTGATAATGGAAATGATAATGATAGAAATAATAATAGACACACTCACAGCTGAATAGGTATGGAGATGCAGAGGACACCTAAAAAGAAAAAGAAAATATCTTATGATTGCAACACAGTATGAATTGTGACCAATTATATCAAAGCAAAAATAGATAAGGCTCTGAAAACAACAACACACCCTTTGTTGGGAGAAGAATGAAACTTCATTGCCGACATACAAAAAAATAAATACTGATAGCTTATAACACTGGGACAGAACCCTCAGGATGTTTGGCAAGCCCATACATATATATATATATATATATATATATATATATATATATATATGTGTATATATATATATATATATATATATATATATATGTATATATATATATATATATATATATATATATATATATATATA
Source organism: Acanthosepion lycidas (assembly GCA_963932145.1). Classification (NCBI taxonomy): domain Eukaryota; kingdom Metazoa; phylum Mollusca; class Cephalopoda; order Sepiida; family Sepiidae; genus Acanthosepion; species Acanthosepion lycidas. The sequence continues at coordinate 44,604,941 of OZ010583.1, forward strand.
TATATGTATGTATATATATATATATATATATATATATATATATATATATATATATATATAGGCATAAAGTGGACATGGAAGTGAACACCAAGCAGTGACAGTCTGTTTCATATTTATATGCAACTGTCAGGCCATCACAATGTCATTGCTGGGTACTGACTTCAAATACCACTGATATATATATATATATATATATATATATATATATATATATAGATTCCCTCGGTAGTGGATGCGCACTGCTGATGAGTCCCAAATATAGGACGAAACGGACGTCCAGTGCTTTCTGAGGTTTCTATCAGACTCGATGAATCAATTAATATATATATATATATATATATATATATATATAATTGCACTGATGTGAATTTTTGACCGTCATGAAGACCTTTGCAATCATCAGACAAACTCTGACAATGACAAAGGGCATGAAACCCAGGGTCACAAACACACATCAACACAACTAAATATGTTACCTCTATCACTGATATTGAGCGATTTCTAATAAGTACCATGCATATATAATATATAAAAATATATATAAGAATTGCATATATATATATATATATATATATATATATATATAGAGAGAGAGAGAGAGAGAGAGAGTGCAATGGATAAATTGTATTCTTAAACTATGCAAAAATGAAAATAGCACTGACATCTCATTTTAATAGATATATTTGCCAAAATTGCACAAAACTATCTTGAAATATTAAAGAGTAAATTTATTTAATAGAATTGCCATTGACTTCAACTACTGCCTCTAGACAATTCTTCTGAATGGTCTCCTTGTTTAAATTGGTGAATGTTGTTATAATCCTTGCCTTCAGTTCATCTTTGGTGTTACAAAGAATTTGTTGATCTTTTGCTCAACTGCACCCCACACAATAATCAAAGGAGTTGCAGTCTGGGAAGTTAGGTGGCCAGATGTAAGGGGTGATGTGGTCACAGAAATTGTCTGATAGCCATGACTGGGTTCTCCTGCTTTTTTGGTGCAGAGTCTTGTTGCCAGACATAAAGTCTTCCACTTTAGATTTCCCGTGATTGTTGTCTTGGATTTCAACATGTTGACTTTTTTCTGATAAAAACAATTAAAGGGGAAAAACTCCCTAACTTTCAATAGCTCATGTTCAATTGAAAAATTACTGTTTCTCAAATGACAGCGTTTCAAAATAAAATTGTCCGTCTTTTCAACTTTACTTCTAGATGTCATAAACCAACATATCATATCATTTTGGTATCAGGTCAACTCTGTGAGAAAATTAAAAACATTCCGGGCTGGATCTGAACCAGCAATCATGAAATTTTTGATTCCCAAATTTTCATTACTGTGATTATTTTCAGCGATATTTTTATATGATGTTTTGCGAAAAAATTATGTATGATAACAATTTTCATAATTTGGAAATAAATTTGGGAATAATCTAAATTAATTGCAAAATCCAGCAAAATTAAGCCATGAAATAAAAATAATTGTTTGTACAGAAAGTAAGGACCTATGTACATCAAATCATCTTTAAATTAAATGGCAAAAGAAGAATTATCATTAAATTTTTAAATGGCAAGCTTATATATTAATGCAATACTTAAACGCTGTGATCAATTTTGAGTTCTTCTGTAGTTTATTGTTGCCTGAGGCATCTAATCCACCCTACCTATTGATAGGGCAGCTTTTAAGCAAGTATATGTATATATATATATATATATATATATATATATATATATATATATATATATATATATATACACACAATGTATATGTAATTACACATGTACATACATACATACAAATCTTTTTATGTATATGCTAGCATATCTACAGATGAAATACCAGTACCCTTGAAAATTACACGGTTTTCCTATTTTATTTTTCCTAATTCTTAAATTAATGATTGAATAAGCTCCTTGCAATTATCCCCAACTATAAAATACTTATGGGAATTACTCTATTGTATGACTTTAACAAAATATTCCAATAGAAAATCGTAAGTCTGAAAGCAGGTAGGCAACTCGACATGGTGTAATTCTTAACAAGCTTGTCTCACTAAAACAATTACAACTGAGTAGTAAGTCCAATCCTCACTAGGTGCCTCATGCTTTTGATGTTGTGCCATATCTAAGCTAAGTTTAGAAAATCCCCATAAGTATGAATGTAAGTCATTGTTTAAAGAAGAAAAAGGGTATAAAAGAAAAGATAAAAAATTGACTATGTTTTCCATTTCACTGATGTAGACATTAAATGCATGATAGTATTATCGCTTCTTCTGTCTTCCCTTTCTTTCTTCCTTTCTGTCATTATTTTTCTTCTTTCTTTCTTTCTTTCTTTCACTGCAACCCGTGTCTCTGATATATCCTTTTCTTTAGTCTGTCCTCACAAGCAAAACAGAATAGTCCATTATTTCTCTGAGGTAATGGCAGCACACAATGCATATGCTAACTAACAGAGGTACAAGGGAAATTATAATTGTTGTTGTTATGCTGCTCTCTCACACAATAAAAACGTTGTTTGAGTAAATAATATTATTTTGAATTTTGACTAGACAGAATTTTGACGAGACAGAATTTTGACTGGACAGACTTGACCAAAATTATATCATATGAAAGTCAGTGATGGGTATAAAATTAGCCAAGGAAAGACCTAAATTTCACACAAAAGAGACACTGTTGTTCTAACATATTCTTTTGAATAAAAAGATCTATACTTCATGTCAACAAATACTGGTGGCAACAGAAAACTTGTCCAAATCATGTGCAAAAAATTATGCACATATTGCTATATGCATATGTATATATATGTATGTATATAATATACATATATATATATATATATATATATATATATATATGTACAGAATACATATATTTATATAATTACATATACATAACTATATATGTATATATATATATATATATATATATATATATATATATATATATATATATATATATATATATATATATATATATGTGCAAATACTTACACGCACACACAAAAACATATATTTGAATATGAGTATATTCCGAGTTCTGAGTTTCTTCAAAAAAATTTATGTGTATATGTGTATAGATGTGTATATATGTATTTATAAATATGATTGTGTGTGTGAATAAATAAGAATTCATTAATAATATATGAGTACAAAATGATGATTGATACAATATATACATAATATATATGCCACATACATGAATACGCATTATATATATATATATATATATATATGTGTTAATAAATACACATATAGCTACGTTTGATATGTAATTCAAATTTTTTTGGTTACCCAATTCATTGGGCATGAGATATCTTTTATTGTTTATTTTAAATGTATACAGATGCTCATTTGTAAATTTAGTAATTATTTATTTGCTTACCAGCATATGCATGCCAGCACATGCGTTTACAGTCGCTAATATCTAGTTATCTCATTTACCTAACCATATGCCTATATATATATATATATATATATATATATATATATATATATATATATATATGAAGAAAAAAATATACGGAAAAAACAGACAAAAATCCTTATTTGCAATTATGCTGTTTTAATGTTAATATAATGTCAACGTCTGACGTTTCAGTCTAATAAACCATCTTCAGGACATATTCATAAAATATAATTAACATTATCAATTCAACATGACAAAGACGATGGACATAAGAACAAGACTCATCCAAACAGATAACTGAAAGTTTTATAAGATCAGCGTTCCGTTTAAACATGGTCACGTTGTCGTCACGTGGACGACGCTGTGAAAACGTATTCCTAAATTTGAGTATTTTGAATGAAAAATGAAAAATGAAAAGAATTCTATTTTGATCTAAAATTTATATGTACGCTTGTCGAGCATTAATCTCGCTAGAAAAGGGGAAATACTAAACTTAAAGAAGCCAGGTCTAGTATTCACTGTGCGTGAGATGGATATTATGCCTGCTTCATAAATCCTCCTAAGATTTTTATTATGAAAATATTTTAAAATCTTCACGGAATCAAAATCGAAATTATGATCTGCTTTAGTTGTGTGTACAGCAAAACATTGTTTAAATTTCCGAGGCGAATATCTCGTTTATGTTCAAAAACATGCTTCACCCACATATTTTAAGTCACAGTTTTTGCATGAGACATTCACGCCGGTAAATGTTATTACTGTTTATTATAAACAGAGCATTTACTTAAATACTTGTATCTATAAAAAGAATGTTAAACATAAAAAATGTCTTTAATAAATAAATTGTCGGACTTTGTCCATTTCTTAATGTATGACGTCATTTGTTTACATTTGATACGCCATGAGCAGTTATGAATGTACGAGATTTATGGAAGATTGAAGTTTATAAGCAGTAAATTTGACCTTGCCAACCGAACGATCCTTTGTGGCCGAATCGGTTAGGCACACCCGGATAAATGGCGGTTCCATATAGGATGCAGGTTCGAATCCTGTCAAAGGACGAATATTTTTTATGAAAATTTCTCGGACATTCAGGCCGGTAAATGTTGTTTAATACTGTTTATTATAAACAGAGCATTTACTTAAATACTTGTATCTATAAAAAGAATGTTAAACATAAAAATGTCTTTAATAAATATATATATATATATATATATGACAAAGTGGAAAATGTTTTTTTGTGACGTGTTTTGTTCTTTACGAGTTCATCAGACTAGGTTTGTTTACATTAATGCAACTATTGATGCACATGAACGAGAGATATTTAGAATTTTAGATTAAAATTTTTTTTTTAAATCTGTTTTGGGTATATAACCTGGCCAATTTCATTTAGATTTTTCTTCTTTCTATTGTCTTTGTTATTAAATATCCTACACTGGGATAACAGAAGATCTGCCAAGAATGGTGAAACATGAAAACATTTCCACTTTGTTCTGCATCTACATATAAAGATTTCTCCAACTCCAGTCAGCTATGAAACAGATCAGGGCATAACCAATATCTCAATTTAACTTTTGAAAATCATAGAACTATGAAAACTGATAAACTTACTGGAAATATAAATAATGAGCAGAAGAAATTCATAGATTTGAACAACAACAAAAAAAAAAATCCAGAATGACATCAAAATTGGCAAAAAAATTTTCACCCTTTAATAGTCACGTATGCTTAGTTTAATTTATAACTTATATTAATGTAAGTAGAAAATAGCAAATGTTGATAACAATCAAGCTTGGGCTCTCTCTGGTTAGGGGGTTTGGTGGTATTATGTAGTGGCCCTGTATACATGTATGTATGCATATATATATATATATATATATATATGTCAATTTTATTTCTGTTAATTTACAAATTTGTTTACTTCTAGAAATAAGCAATGCCAATTACTTACAGATATGATGATATATGGCTGATGTTAAAGATATATTGATATATGAACAAAATTAATTTCATATTATTGTTAATCAAATATTGATTAACTCTATATATATTTCTGGGACTCTCTTTCATCCTCTATAAGTATATACAGCCTACAATGATATTTGAATATAACCATACTCATCAACACTATGTGTGTGTGTGTGTGTGTGTGTGTGTGTTGCTCACTCCTATAACAAATAAACAACATTTTTGTTCCAAGACACTTAATAGTAATTAAGAGACAAAAGGCACAAAGACAATTTTTAAATGTCATGTGACTCCCACAGTCAACACACCCATCCTTACCCCATATATATATATATATATATATATATATATATATATATATATATATATATATATATATATTGTGTGTGTGTGTGTGTGTGTGCTAAAATACACAAAGCAACACAACACACCCATGTTGTGGAAAGCTAACTCAAGTAGAGTGTCAGGCTCTGAGTAGACTAATTGTTTCTAATTACTTAAAGAGGTTCCCTGGACATTACAGCCTTCTTCCCCACCAATCAACTCAGCCTAGGACAACGGAGAAGAAAAGAACAAAGTAAGACTAACAGAAAAAAAAAAAAAAAAAAAAGGAAGGTATGGACCAAAAATACAATAATGTGAAAATGACTTTAATTTAAGTTCAGGTTATGAACACACTATGTATTTATATCAACAGAGCATTTCATAGCTTTAAGAATAGCCTACTAAAAGAGCATATAATAACACCCGACTAGGTTCAAGGTACTATTTTCCATGGTTAGATTTTATTGTCTAAAGTTCTGAGATGAAATACTGTCCTTACTCCATCAATTATTCAGTCTAGTATCTTCTGGACTAGTCTGTTGCATTCACTTTTTCACAAATACTCTTTTGAAAGGCATGAAATCAACTTTTTTCCTCTCAGCTACAGGTTAAATAACAGACTGGACACTCTAACCTTTGCTAACAGCCAGTCTAGTAGAAGGACAACTCTGAATTAAAAAAATATGAAGAAACAGTAGCATGCAGAAGGTGGGGCAGAGGGTGCAACAGCCCTGGGCATCCATATAGGGAGGACACCCAATCAAAGAGTGAAATAAAAATTTAGTTTATATTTAATTTGAATCAAGTGTTTATTTCATGTTTCATCTGTTTTTACATATTTAAAAGTGTCTTCCTTTCTAACATTTTTCAGTACTCTGCCCTATAGGCCCTCCCTGAGTCTTAGTGGCATACAATCAAGGAGTTGACTCTGGGCATCATCAAACAACCCCAAACCTCTGCACATCACTGTGAAGTAGGCATCGAGAAATCACTCCAGAAGTAGTCATTGCAATTAACAAGTAATAAAGAAAATTAATCTGTGGCGAGCCATGACCTGCAGGAACATATCTTTTAGTATTTTTAGTATTTTAATATCTTTAGTATTTTAGTATTTTAGTATTTACTACTTTTAGTATTTTTAGTATTTTACTACTTTTAGTATTTTTAGTATTTTAGTATTTTAGTGCTTTTAGTATTTTTAGTATTTTAGTACTTTCAGTATTTTTTTTATTTTTAGTATTTTATTACTTTTAGTATTTTAGTACTTTTAGTATTTTTAGTATTTTAGTACTTTCAGTATTTTTTTTATTTTTAGTATTTTAGTACTTTTAGTATTTTAGTACTTTTAGTATTTTTAGTATTTTAGTACTTTCAGTATTTTTTTTGTTTTTAGTATTTTATTACTTTTAGTATTTTAGTAATAGATAAACATAACTTCATCTCTGTTATTTCAGTTACATTTCAGATCGGACTTGTCGAAACCATAGTTTAAATTTTCTAAACTTATTGTCAGGACTTTATACATCAGATATGCACTTTTGGTTGAATCTAAATTCTTCTAAAATTCTAGTATTTTGGTAACAAAATATTGACTGTCTAGCAATATTTTAACTAATCCTCAATTGGTCCACATTTGCATGGAATTCTGGGATGAGTCATTATGTTTGGTCTAACTTTTAAAAAAATGCAGTTAATAGTAATCTTTGGGTGGTGAAGAAAATAGTGACTTACCTTGTCAAAACAAGTGATAACATCTCACATATATTATCTGCTACTGTAAAAGGAAAGCTCATGTGACTTTTTGCTTTATATGAAGAATATCATGCAAATTTACTGTTCCAACTCAAACAGTCATTTATTTTCTAACTTACTTATAAACCGAGTTCCCCAAATGACAGGTGAGTTGCTTTGTTTCTACTGTGGTGTTTTGTTTTTATTTTTGTCTCTTTCAGAACTCTCCAAATATACTTTGTGATGTAATGGAATAACCTGTCACCCCCATGAGGGACTACACTATAAGTAGTAACTAACTATAAGTATCTGTAAGTCAACAGACTACAGAGATTAGCTGCGACCTGTTCCAGCTAACCAGTTAAACTCTCTGCCTTCAGGCGGAGAGGAACCCGGGCGAGGCTCTGCCGAAGGGCAGAGTCTCGTTCAGGGAGGTAGACTGCCCTTGAACCTGTTTATGTGGGTTTAAAAAGGGAATATTTTTGGCTGAGCCTACGGGCTCAGAGAACCCACGTTAAACTGGCTTTGTGCCACATGCAACCCTCATGGGAGAGGGGGTAGCTAAATATATTAGATGCAACCTGTTCCAGCTAAACAGTCAAACTCTCTCTACCTTTGGGCAGAGAGGAATCCGGGTGAGGCTCTGACAAAGGGCAGAGTCTTGTTCAGGGAGGCAGACTGCCCCCGAACCTGTTTATGCAGGTTCGAAAAAGGAATATTTTTGGCCGAGTCTACGGGCTCGGACAACCCACATTAAACCGGCCTTGTGCCACATGCAACCCTCGTGGGGGGGTAGCTAAATATACTAGCTGGGATCTGTTGAGTATGACTCAGACTTACTCAAGAACTACCGACCTTGCAATAGTAGCACTCACTACTATATTGACTTGCGACGACCTTCTGCATAACTGTTACCTTTATTCTTATTGTACTAGTTTTTATAATAAACTTTTACTTTTTTTTATAATAAACTTTTATCCACTGTGTTTGTCAAGTATATATTCCTATTAGCACAGAATATAACACTTTGTCACCCAGATCTTTTAGACCAATCTATAATAAACAAATGACAACCACTTGGTCCTGGCAAGGAACATAAAAACACCACAAGCTTGGCTATTTTCCCTTAAGGAGTAAAACCCGTTTGATTGTCACCCTTTCACATTGCTTGTTTTATTTTTTTATAGTTTCAAGTAATGATGGCTATATTTTTTATTTATATATAATTTCTTGTATGATATATCCTTATATATTTGAACACAATGCATATTTGGCATTCATTTATTTCAGCTAATCTGGCCCTTTCTTCAATTGCGTTAAGGTGTTAGTATATCACAAGAATAGTAATGCCTATGATGGCAACTGGAGATAACAAATATAGTTATTCACATTCTCCAACCACCCCATTACATAGATATAGAAGGTGTTAAAAAATTGTAGCCCCTAGTTGTTGCTTATAGATTAGAAGACTTTTATAAAGACAGGACTTAGTGCTTTCTCAGTTTTGATATCATAATTATCATCTTTTTCGTGACTTTATACTAATCAAATTTTTATTCCTTTCAGCTGACAGCCTGCTAGTCTGACACTGAACCAAATTTTATCAAATATGTATCAACCACCAGTTCATATGCGTCAAACAGGAAACTGCAAATTGAAATAATTAGATTCATTAGCTTAATTATTGCTGTTGGAAATGACATTTTAAATGATAGCCAAGCTCAGGGATAGATGAGGGGTGCGTTGTGCATGATTAGTTGGATGTAGGAGTAGCAGTTGGAAGATCAAGGGGTCGGATTTTCATTTTATTACCCTGTAATTGTAAGTCTCCACTTGCAATATCAAAAATTTAAATAAAGGAAAAAGTAATCATAAGTGAAGAAGAAATAAATAAAAATATCAAGGTATATTAAATTAGTATTTCTATGAGTCCTGTTGTCCACAATAACTAACTTAAGCTGAAAAGGATTTGGGATGTATGTAAAGCAGTTTGTCTGGAAGTTAATCATTACTAAAACCATTTGAAAATTTTTATCCCATTAAACACATGGCTTATCTGGTAAAAATGATCCATAATTTAATGACCCAAAATAATCAAAACAGTCAAATATGTAAGTAGAATTAGGCTGTTCTTATGAGAAACTTTGGATTAATCATTAAGCAATCCATGAATCTTCAAGTATGGATTTATGTTGTCTATTTCATCTTTATTACCAATAATTATTATTGCTCTGGTTCTTGATATTGAACTCTGTATTTGTTAACACTGCTTGTTTTGGATGCATTGCCTAGCTTAATTGCTCTGGTCAATTATATGATGAAACAAAATATTTTTCATCTATCTATCTATCTATCTATCTATCTATTAGGTTGGTGCAAAAATAATGTCGTTTTCTAACATGTGAGAAAACGACATTATTTTTGCACCAACCTAATATCTATCTATCTATCTGATGCAATGGAAATGAAAGTAACATATAAATTCTAATGTTCACAACATTAATACAAAAGAGGGCTCGATATCAATAGTAGAGTGATAATTATTTATTATAATTCTATCATAAAGACAAAAACAGTTTACTCACTACAAAGATGCAACTTCGTTTCGGTGCATTTCAGTTGCACCTCGACGAGTGAGAACCGAAAACGGTTATGAATAGTCCTGCTAGAAGGCAAGCCACATGTGAAACGTCACTTCCTTTTTTCCCATTTGCTTGAGAAAAAAATATACATAAAACAAAAAGGTGACGGAGTGAAACAATAGTGCTTGTTGATAGCAGTTTGGTGAGGGATGGATGGAGTGTTGAATGCTGGCTAGTCAGAGAAGATTTCTTACCGATATCCATGGTCAAAAGTTTAGGCACATCATCTCACAAGCATCCTAAGAGTGAAGGGTTGGGAAGGAAAGGTGAAAATAGAAGATAGTAAAAACGAAGTTGCATCTTTATAGTGAGTAAACTATTTGTGTCTATATGATAAAATTATTATTTATTTATTTATATATATATATATAAATATTTATTAAAGACATTTTTATGTTGAACGTTCTTTTTATAGATACAAGTATTTAAGTAAATGCTCTGTTTATAATAAACAGTATTAAATAACATTTACCAGCCTGAATGACCGAGAAATTTTCATAGAAAATATTCGTCCTTTGACAGGATTCGAACCTGCATCCTATACGGAACTGTCATTTACGCTGACGTGCCTTAACCGACTCGGCCACAAAGGAGCATTCGGGAGGCAAGGTCGAATTTACTGCTTATAAATTTACTTGCCTACATGTTTCAGTTTTTTCCCTTTTCGTAACTCAAATCTCTAAGTTTTTTTGTTCACCTATGCTGCTGAATTCACAACTCTTTGGGTCAAGTCACTGGATTACTTTAACCAATGCTTTTATGCACTTGGCCATGTCTCCTTGGGGATATCAGTGTATGAAATTTTGGGACTTATAAACCTAATGTCTCTGTAATCGTTTTTTACCAGAGCTCATATTACAATTATTGTTTTTCTCTAGCACTCTGTATTACTGGTACCCCTATTGTATTCATCTCTATGTTTGGCCACCTTAGGAGATTTTTGTAGCCTAGCATATACACTGATTCCTTAAGTTTTCATATCTTCCAGTGATGTTCTTTATTATTTCAACCTCATTCCACAGGGGGTGGTGATCTCCCTTTTCCATTCATGTATGGTCTACTTCGCCTGATTTTTGTATTTCCCTCATGTTACAGCTTTATAATGTTCCTGCAGTTTTATCTTAAGGAGGACACCCGGTTTCTCCTTTATATTTCTTGCCACAGCTGCATGAGATGATGTACATGCAGTCCTTAATCAAGTTCTCCTCTATGGAATGTCTTACTCGAAAGAGGTGTCTGTTGAACCACTTCAATGTCATCATGATGTCATATGAACCACATCTTTTGTTTTTTTTTATAATCCCATCACATAGATTAGGCAGACCGAAGCTGTTTTCTGAATGTTGTTATCCTCTGTATCCTTCTATCCCAGTTTTTCAGAGCTGCTGTCACATACCCAGAGTAGTTGTTACATTCTAGGATACTGCTTATACAGACCATTTCTTGTTCATATGTCTCTGGGTTGCAACTTATCACTTTTGCTCAGTGTTATAGCCCAATGGATAAAAGCGTTGGTTGAAGTAATCCATTGAATTGACCCAAAGAGTTGTGAGTTCAATACCTGGTCACAGCAGAGGGGAAAAAAACTTGGAGAGTTGAGTTACTAAAGGGAGATAACTGAAACTGAGATACTAGAGCAATTTACTCCAGTTGAGGAAATGAAAGGTTCAGTTTGAAATTCCAATATACATCACCTGAATAAGGGTGGTGTACAGAATTGCTGAAACACTGTGAAATTAATATCAAAGATGAGGACAATAGTTCGAACAATATAAATAATGTAAATAGTTACAATACCTCATCTCAGAAATATAGACAGTGGTACTTGGGTTCACAGGAAAATGATTTTGGAAGTTAAGGGCAATATTTTAATTCTTTCAGGAAGACCAAAGTTGTGATGAAGAATACTTCTTTAACTTGTTCTGCCAATGAACAGTAGAATTGCCAATTTTTCTTCTAGATTTCCTTAATATGCAGATGAATCAGAATAGCTGAAAGAAATGGAATGACAAACATACTTTGTTCTCGGAGAGAGTTTTATACTATTAAGTCATACACAAAATTATATACACTTATTTGTACATGTCCCACATAGAAAATGTAACATAAGAATACCACAACAAGCAGTGTGAAAATTATGAAGCGACATAGTGTCTTACTTGTGATAATTACTAACAGGAATTCAATTTACCAGAGGATTCTTCTGTGTTTCTGGAGAAGCCATATTTATATTTTCAAACTATAAATTCAAGTGGGCCAGATTCATCTTCTATATCACTAGCAAGGGCATAATTCTTAAACAGGAAGCAGTAAATCATGGGTTTTTCCCATCATAAATACTGCTATAGTTTCTATGTCTGGTGAGGATATACTCCCAAAGGAAAACAGTGTATAGGCTTGTGAGCTGACTCTTGTGTAGCTTCTCCAAGGTGAGACAGATTTAGCTTTGGTCCATATTAAAAATACAAACACTCTATTTAACTCTTGGAACCTGATTGATGAACTAGCTTTGTTTGTCAGTCTATGAACTGACATCACTTAGCAGCTGTCATGTGACATATATGACTTCATCTCAACCAAAGAGAGTTGATCACCTGTTGCATCCCTACATGGTCATAACTTACAAATATTTTCCCCTTCTGAATAACTTTATCAATTTCCATTTTATTTTTGGGATAGTTTTTTTTTCTTTTTGATTTTCCAGATGCATTTGGATTGGATTGTGTGTTTATAGAATTTATTTTACTTTAGAAAGGTTATTTGTCTGTTGTATCTGTAGATCCAATATAGTTCATGGTGGCAATCTTCCAGTTTTAAAAATACAGACAAATAATCAATGCTCTTTTTATAAAAAAAAATAACCCTTAATAACATTCATTATGGACACTGATGCAATATATTGACCATATCTGACAATTAAAAAAAAGTATACTTTACAGAAAATTTTTGACTGTTCATAATAGCAGTTAGACACCATTTATTATATTTATACATTATATTTATATATTATTATTATACTTATATATTATTATTATATATATTTATATATTATTATTATACTTATATATTATTATTATATATATTTATATATATTTATATATTATATTTATATATTATTATTATATTTACATATTATTATTATATTTATATATTCATTATATTTATTATAGTAGTATAGCTAAAATCCTTGAGATTAGTAGAAAGCACTTGAAATCAACAAGCATTAGGAAAATGTTGACATTAATTAAATCTAGAAAACAAAAAAAAACATTTTTGCATACTAGAAAAGTGTAATAAAAGCTTAACAAGGTAGCTTGTCTGCCTCATTTAACAACACACACACACACACACACACACACACACACACACACACCAGGAAGATACATGTGCTATAGCTGTTTAAATTTCTTTTATTTTCAAGATGCAAGTAGTACAAAACTATATGTTGTTCATTAGTACAAGTATTTGTACAAAGTTATGCATTGTTATCCATTACCATAATTTTTTCATCATGCTTTTAAATGCAAAATGGTTGACAATGTGCTGAGCATTCATTAGAATGTGAAAAAATTATCCTTTATGGAATTTTTTCCAGGTTATAATATCATGGTCATCCACACATTAAAGTGTGAAAAAACTGTTCCTTTACAGGCATTTCAGAACATTACTGCAGTATTCATAGTTGATTCTTTTCAGTGTCAGCTTTAATTTTTTAAGATAAATTGCTTCTAGTATATGTAATCGGAATTTGTTGTTTTCATGGTGTAGGATAGTTGTGTTGCGAATTAGTAATTTTTTATGTTGTGAATGCGAACAGGAATGTTGTTGTTGTAGGTGTTTTGCAATGGACAAATGGTCAGACATGTGCAGTGTAAGCCTTCTTGTTAGTGTATTTGTTGTATACCCAACATATATATTTGTTTTTTGTTGGAGATACATTCTCCCAAGGGACATTTAAATTGGTATATAATGTTAGTTTTACATAATAAATCAGTTAGTGGGGAGGAGCACATTCTCAACCGTTTTGCATTTAAAAGCATTATGAAAAAATCACAGGAATGGATAACAATGCACAACTTTGTATAAATACTTGTATTAATGAACAACATATAGTTTTATAGTACTTGCACTTTGGAAGATGATCTTGGAAGAAGATTGAAAGTACTTCGGAAATGAAAATAAAAGGAATTTAAACAGCTATAGAACATTTCTCTCATTTTTTAACATCAATACACAGAAGGTTATTCATGAGTATGAATAAATTTTGTTAAAAATTAGCAAACAATAATGCCTGTAAATTATTCAATATATATATATATATAAATATATTAATTGAATAACAAGTAGATAAAATTCAATACTCCTTATGATATATGGTCATTTCACCCAGAATGGGCTTGTCAGCACCAAAGAGTAAGAACAAAAAATGAATCATAATGGCCATATAGCATATGGGGTATTAAATTTTATCTACTTGTAATTCATATATGCTCTATATCAAACATATTGAACCCTCTTCTGTGGATCAGTTTTAATATTTTATATTACTAGGATTCACTTGGATTACTTACCATGGATATTTACCTATATATATATATATATATTAGGTTGGTGCAAAAATAATGACGTAATAATGTCGTTTTTTGACGTTAAAAATACGTCAAAAAACGACATTATTACGTCATTATTTTTGCACCAACCTAATATATACATGAATAAAGACAAAAGGAAAACCATTCTTTACCAATGCGTTTCAGCCTCTGGTGTACTTTATCAAGGTAAATGTAAGGATTTTATTTCAGAAAAGTATTTATAAGCAAACATAAAAATGTTATTTTCAAATTTTTTTAATTTGAGGACACTCATGAATATGTATCAGGCTAATTGAAAAGTCAAGGTAAATTATGGAGGATGCTAAATGACATAATTCGATTTATAATAAATAAAAGTGAGTAAATTGTGTTATTGTTGATTTTTTTAATAATATTATTATATCATTTTAATCTGTGATCAATTTATGTATTATATATTTTTAATAATGGAAGGTTATGAATTTAAATTTTATATAAAAGGTTATATTTAAATTTTATATGAAAGATTATATGAATTTAAATTTTATGTAAATTACTTTATAATGGAAGGTTATGAATTTAATTGTTTTTTTGTTTTTTTCAGCATTTTTATAGTTATGAATGTTGGCTTAGGAAAGGAGTGTTTCTTTTAGGATTGGAGATATTTGAAAAAATCTGGGACACAGATTTTTATTTTGGTAAGATTTGATAGCGGCACTCTCAAGAATTTTTTATCTGAGTTACTGTTTCTTTTAATAAGTGTAGTATGATTTAAATCAAATTTGGGATAGAATTTAATAAATATAAATAAATTCAAACACAACTTTAATATAAAGTATGCTACACTTTTGTAGGATGAAACACATCTGTTAAGATAATTTTTTCTTTCGTCTTTATTTATATTGTCCTTTTACAAATATATTTTTAGTTATATCTGAATTTTTACACACAAACACACACACACACACACCCATATATATATATATATATATATATATATATATATATATATATATATATATATAAACATAAATTATGCATCACAACTTGAGACTTGTTAATTTCAGCATATATATATACAGCTTCCAATTATGCATGCTTACATTAAGGCATGTGGATATACATACTGACAAAAAAAAAAATGCATTTTTTTCTTACAAATGTTTTATTGCTAATTTTAGTCTTTACATCTCCTGGGAAATAAGATAGCAAGCCCTTGTGATTTGAATGGAGTTATTTTGATGTTCTATGTGATAAGAGCCCACCAAGTTCTCCAAATTTGAAAAATAACACAACTAAAACAAATTCCATGAAAGTAAAAAGTCTTTAAAAAATGGCAAAAAATTGAGCAGCACGTGCAACTATTGCAGTAAAGCAGCAATAACTGTAAACCTAGCTTAGTCTTATCAAAGGCTACAATAATAGAGCACTTAATGAGGATCAAAGTCTCTAGTAGTGTTTTGCAAGATAATAGTGTGTAACTTATATCACTTCTATGCAAAAACCATACATATATATATATATATATATATATATATGTGCACACACACACACACTAGTGTGTAACTTATATCACTTCTATGCAAAAACTATACATATATATATATATATATATATATATATATATATATATATATATATATATATATATGCACACACACACACACACACGTTTCATTAAAGACAACAGGGATGCCAAGAAACCTGTAATCACAAAGCCTATTCCGTGCCTGATATCAAGAAAATTAAATGTAAAAGGAAGGAAAGCTACTTGATCTACATCTATAAGGTGATGAAACTGGTTCATCCTGATAACGTCATTTCCAGTAAAACCATGTCTGTCATGAACAGCCTTGTCAATGATCTGTTCAAGAGAATTGCCACTGAATCTAGTCGACTGAGCCATTATAGTAAATGGTCAACCATCACCAGCCACAAACTTCAAACCACCGTCATCTTCTTTTGTCTGTAGAATTAGTTAAACATGCCATTTCTGAAGGAACCAAGGCTATTACCAAATACACTAGCACCAAGTAAACCTGATATGGTTTTCATGCCGAAATACACAATATATATATATATATATATATATATATATATATATATATATATATAGAGTACAGGTAATCAATCCATTGGTATATAATCTGGGTGGATGCTAGTAACAGTAATCATTAAAACTGATCCACAGAGACCTCGATGTTTTTTTTATTTTAACAGAGCATATGTATTTTTTACAGCAAAAAAACAATAGTTTCAAGGTATCCTATATTTATGGGTTAAAGTGCTCAATATCAATGATAGAATGGATGTAAATATAAAAGTTGTCATTGAAGTCAACATCCAGATGTGACAGTCTGTTTCAGATGATTCCAAAGAGGCTATTAATCCAGAGAGAGCTCTATGTAAACTACAGAGCATAATAATAATAATCAATCAAGAAGAAACCGTAAAGACCCATTTCGGTTATAATTTATTTCATGAATATCTCTATATATTCAGCTCTTCAGACCAAAAGCTTTTAATAAATGCTACTACTTATTTCTTTCTTTTTATGTGCAGTGTCCTTTCAGGGATCTCTACCTCCCTCTATCCCTTGCAGCTCTCAGCAAGTTCTGTCCCTCTGCTTCCCACCTCAGACTACGTTCTGTCATCAACTTGCTTAAGCCCACCAGGTATGTCATGCATTATTTTCCTTTGTCTCAATTTCCCTCTATTCAACCTGTGAGTATCAGATTCTCCTGGCCCTCCTTCCTTATTACATGTCCCAGAAACTTCAGCTGCCTCTTCCTGATGTTAAGTATAAGCCTCCTCCTTGTTTGCATCCTCTCTAGGACTGCAATGTTGCTCACATGCTCTGTCCATGATATTCTCAGCATTCTTCTGTAGAACCATATCTCTGTCACCTCGAGTCTGTTCTTCATCTTTGTGGAGACCGTCCAACCTTCCCTGCCGTAAAGGAGGACAGTATGACATAACAGCTTAGTACTCTTTTCTTTGTTACCAGAGAGATCCCCCTGTCTTGCAATACTTTGCCTGGAATGTGTCCTTGGCCATCCCAATACATCTACAAATCTTGGTGTTGTACTTACCATTCTCTGTTAAAACACTTCCTAGATATTTAAACTTTTGTGTCTGCTTGATTCTAGTGTTCCTCCTTGTTTGCATCCTCTCTAGGACTGCAATGTTGCTCACATGCTCTGTCCATGATATTCTCAGCATTCTTCTGTAGAACCATATCTCTGTCACCTCGAGTCTGTTCTTCATCTTTGTGGAGACCGTCCAACCTTCCCTGCCGTAAAGGAGGACAGTATGACATAACAGCTTAGTACTCTTTTCTTTGTTACCAGAGAGATCCCCCTGTCTCGCAATACTTTGCCTGGAATGTGTCCTTGGCCATCCCAATACATCTACAAATCTTGGTGTTGTACTTACCATTCTCTGTTAAAACACTTCCTAGATATTTAAACTTTTGTGTCTGCTTGATTCTAGTGTTCCTCCTTGTTTGCATCCTCTCTAGGACTGCAATGTTGCTCACATGCTCTGTCCATGATATTCTCAGCATTCTTCTGTAGAACCATATCTCTGTCACCTCGAGTCTGTTCTTCATCTTTGTGGAGACCGTCCAACCTTCCCTGCCGTAAAGGAGGACAGTATGACATAACAGCTTAGTACTCTTTTCTTTGTTACCAGAGAGATCCCCCTGTCTCGCAATACTTTGCCTGGAATGTGTCCTTGGCCATCCCAATACATCTACAAATCTTGGTGTTGTACTTACCATTCTCTGTTAAAACACTTCCTAGATATTTAAACTTTTGTGTCTGCTTGATTCTAGTGTTCCTCCTTGTTTGCATCCTCTCTAGGACTGCAATGTTGCTCACATGCTCTGTCCATGATATTCTCAGCATTCTTCTGTAGAACCATATCTCTGTCACCTCGAGTCTGTTCTTCATCTTTGTGGAGACCGTCCAACCTTCCCTGCCGTAAAGGAGGACAGTATGACATAACAGCTTAGTACTCTTTTCTTTGTTACCAGAGAGATCCCCCTGTCTCGCAATACTTTGCCTGGAATGTGTCCTTGGCCATCCCAATACATCTACAAATCTTGGTGTTGTACTTACCATTCTCTGTTAAAACACTTCCTAGATATTTAAACTTTTGTGTCTGCTTGATTCTAGTGTTCCTCCTTGTTTGCATCCTCTCTAGGACTGCAATGTTGCTCACATGCTCTGTCCATGATATTCTCAGCATTCTTCTGTAGAACCATATCTCTGTCACCTCGAGTCTGTTCTTCATCTTTGTGGAGACCGTCCAACCTTCCCTGCCGTAAAGGAGGACAGTATGACATAACAGCTTAGTACTCTTTTCTTTGTTACCAGAGAGATCCCCCTGTCTCGCAATACTTTGCCTGGAATGTGTCCTTGGCCATCCCAATACATCTACAAATCTTGGTGTTGTACTTACCATTCTCTGTTAAAACACTTCCTAGATATTTAAACTTTTGTGTCTGCTTGATTCTAGTGTTCCTCCTTGTTTGCATCCTCTCTAGGACTGCAATGTTGCTCACATGCTCTGTCCATGATATTCTCAGCATTCTTCTGTAGAACCATATCTCTGTCACCTCGAGTCTGTTCTTCATCTTTGTGGAGACCGTCCAACCTTCCCTGCCGTAAAGGAGGACAGTATGACATAACAGCTTAGTACTCTTTTCTTTGTTACCAGAGAGATCCCCCTGTCTCGCAATACTTTGCCTGGAATGTGTCCTTGGCCATCCCAATACATCTACAAATCTTGGTGTTGTACTTACCATTCTCTGTTAAAACACTTCCTAGATATTTAAACTTTTGTGTCTGCTTGATTCTAGTGTTCCTCCTTGTTTGCATCCTCTCTAGGACTGCAATGTTGCTCACATGCTCTGTCCATGATATTCTCAGCATTCTTCTGTAGAACCATATCTCTGTCACCTCGAGTCTGTTCTTCATCTTTGTGGAGACCGTCCAACCTTCCCTGCCGTAAAGGAGGACAGTATGACATAACAGCTTAGTACTCTTTTCTTTGTTACCAGAGAGATCCCCCTGTCTCGCAATACTTTGCCTGGAATGTGTCCTTGGCCATCCCAATACATCTACAAATCTTGGTGTTGTACTTACCATTCTCTGTTAAAACACTTCCTAGATATTTAAACTTTTGTGTCTGCTTGATTCTAGTGTTCCTCCTTGTTTGCATCCTCTCTAGGACTGCAATGTTGCTCACATGCTCTGTCCATGATATTCTCAGCATTCTTCTGTAGAACCATATCTCTGTCACCTCGAGTCTGTTCTTCATCTTTGTGGAGACCGTCCAACCTTCCCTGCCGTAAAGGAGGACAGTATGACATAACAGCTTAGTACTCTTTTCTTTGTTACCAGAGAGATCCCCCTGTCTCGCAATACTTTGCCTGGAATGTGTCCTTGGCCATCCCAATACATCTACAAATCTTGGTGTTGTACTTACCATTCTCTGTTAAAACACTTCCTAGATATTTAAACTTTTGTGTCTGCTTGATTCTAGTGTTCCTCCTTGTTTGCATCCTCTCTAGGACTGCAATGTTGCTCACATGCTCTGTCCATGATATTCTCAGCATTCTTCTGTAGAACCATATCTCTGTCACCTCGAGTCTGTTCTTCATCTTTGTGGAGACCGTCCAACCTTCCCTGCCGTAAAGGAGGACAGTATGACATAACAGCTTAGTACTCTTTTCTTTGTTACCAGAGAGATCCCCCTGTCTCGCAATACTTTGCCTGGAATGTGTCCTTGGCCATCCCAATACATCTACAAATCTTGGTGTTGTACTTACCATTCTCTGTTAAAACACTTCCTAGATATTTAAACTTTTGTGTCTGCTTGATTCTAGTGTTCCTCCTTGTTTGCATCCTCTCTAGGACTGCAATGTTGCTCACATGCTCTGTCCATGATATTCTCAGCATTCTTCTGTAGAACCATATCTCTGTCACCTCGAGTCTGTTCTTCATCTTTGTGGAGACCGTCCAACCTTCCCTGCCGTAAAGGAGGACAGTATGACATAACAGCTTAGTACTCTTTTCTTTGTTACCAGAGAGATCCCCCTGTCTCGCAATACTTTGCCTGGAATGTGTCCTTGGCCATCCCAATACATCTACAAATCTTGGTGTTGTACTTACCATTCTCTGTTAAAACACTTCCTAGATATTTAAACTTTTGTGTCTGCTTGATTCTAGTGTTCCTCCTTGTTTGCATCCTCTCTAGGACTGCAATGTTGCTCACATGCTCTGTCCATGATATTCTCAGCATTCTTCTGTAGAACCATATCTCTGTCACCTCGAGTCTGTTCTTCATCTTTGTGGAGACCGTCCAACCTTCCCTGCCGTAAAGGAGGACAGTATGACATAACAGCTTAGTACTCTTTTCTTTGTTACCAGAGAGATCCCCCTGTCTCGCAATACTTTGCCTGGAATGTGTCCTTGGCCATCCCAATACATCTACAAATCTTGGTGTTGTACTTACCATTCTCTGTTAAAACACTTCCTAGATATTTAAACTTTTGTGTCTGCTTGATTCTCGTGTTCCCGACCTGCAAATCCCATTTCGGGCTCATCCTCTTACTGATGGCCATGCATTCTGTCTTCTTGTAGTTTAGTCCCTTCTTCGCTACGTTCTGTAGGAGATTTTGTCATTTCTTTTCCGTGTCTGCTATCAGTACTGTGTCATCTGCGTATCTTATGTTGGTAAGATTGTGGCTGCCAGTACCACTACTACTAATAATAATTACAATGATTTTGGCAGCAATGGCAGTGGTGATGTTGTTGCTTTATATGTGTATTCTTGTTGATGATGATGATGATATTATATGGAATTAGAATTAGAATTTGTACAAACTGTTAGTTTAAATTGAAAAAAAAAAAAACATTCTTTGGAGAGAAATAGAAATATACTTACTAATGTCCCTGGAGAAATATTTAGAAACAAAATTAGGGAGATAATAAATCTAAAAAAGAATACACATATACATGCATATATATATATATATATATATATATATATATATATATATATATATATGTATGTATGTATGTATGTGCATATGTGTGTGTGCGTGTGTGTAAAGTGAGAAAGAGATAATAGAAAAAAAATTTTTAAAAATGTTCTCAAAAAACTGAAAAGAAAAAGATCAAAATATGCAGGAAACGGTGAAAATAATAATAAAAATAAAAAAAAATTGTAAAAAGCAGAAACAGAAACTGCACAAATTTACAATAGCAGGAAAAATAAACACGCATACAAAATTACCAAAAAATTCCCAAAGCCCGAAACAAAATGTAAGAAGTGCAAATTATTACCGAAAGAAATCCTACCCAACCGACCATCCAGAAAAAGAGAAGAAAAAAAATTAAAAAAATGTTAAAGAGAAACAATTAAAAATGACAAAAAAGTAAGAAAAAGAAAAAAAAATAATGACAAAAATATACAAAAGCAACCCAAAAAATTAGCCCCAACTAATAAATGTACAAAATAGCTGGCAACATATACTAAAAGTGCGGAACAATAACAATTTAAGTAAGTAAAAAAGAAAAAGGAAGACAAAAAAAGAATATGACAAAAGTTTTACATATTTTCTAAAAACATAATTTCAGTTAATTGTCTTTTTTCTCCTCCCTATCTTTTTATATTTTATATTTTTAAAAAAATCTATTACTGACTTGTTTATGCACACTTTTCTTTTTTCACTTATAGGAAACCATCGCAAAATACAAAGCCTAAAATCTAATTAGGTCCCCTGGGTGAGATGGGAAGTACACAATGGGACAAAGTGATTATATATGACTTGAAGAAGACATACAAAAAGAATTATCATTATCTGGCTCATTTAGGCAACGTGGGTATTGCAAATTTTACTAAGAGATAAATCAAGAAAATACAGTTTAAATTCAATTCATTTTCTTTTATGTCTGGTAAAAAAATGCAATCGCAACTAGAACTTGAAAGTCTTAGTTTTAAAGTTAACTCTCTCCTGAAACAGATTTGGCTCTTATAAGCAAAAGTTGGTAAACCTGTAGTAAGTTTGATTCTCACAAAGTGCTCCAAACATAAGACCTTTTGCCATACTAAGCAAATGATAATAACTAAATTTTTGGTGCTACCTCTCTCTCTCCCCCCCTCTCTCTCTCTCTCTCTCTATCTATATATATATATATATATATATATATATATATATATATATATATTAGGTTGGTGCAAAAATAATGACGTAATAATGTCATTTTTTGACGTTAAAAATACGTCAAAAAACAACATTATTACGTCATTATTTTTGCACCAACCTAATATTAATAAGAAGTGAGAAACCGCAAACGTTTTGGGTTGTAATGTGCATTTTTTAAAACATATATTTTGCTTTATTTTCCATAATTTTTCTACATATCTACTCTTTGCCTGATGAAGTTTGCAAGAGTGACCTTCATCAGGCAAAGAGTGGATATTTCCACATATTATTAAAATGGATTAATTTTTCTTATGTTTTTTGTGTGTAATATACACACTTTTCTCTTGTTAGAATTACTATAACCTCTTCCCTTTATACATATATATATATATATATATATATATATATATATATATATATATATATATATATATATATATATATATATGTATAATAGCTGGTCACTCGTATTCAAGGATACCTGTCTATTAGGGCAGCTAGACAATCCCTATTTCAGATGCTTGCTCAGACATATTTGTGTTTTTTCAACATCCAGAGAGCCAACCTGTGGTTCATACTGCAACTATGCTAAGCAGACCTTAGTTACAGTTTCTGGTAGAGAGCTATTTATCTAGCATGATCAACAATCTGAACAAGACCAGCACACTCAAATACTCGGTCATGATGACTTGTGACTTCATGCTAGCACAGTTACAGATGGCCCCCAAGGGTTTTGTCTACCCAATTTCACTCACAAAGTTTGGGTCAACCTGTGGTATGGTTTTCAGGCACTTTCCAAAGGTGCTGTATGCTGGGATTGCCCCCTCCAAACTGATAACATCAGCAACTCTACTTCCTGACAAATCAACCGTGGTGAGATTCAAACATGTGTTTCATGGTCAGTATATATATATATATATATATATATATATATATATATATATATATATATATATATATATATATATATGTAAATCCCAGGCTAATACATCAGCCCATATAACAATCCTTCAGTATGCCCTTCATGTGGATTTGTTTGCGAATCCTATGCAAGATTGTTGTCTCATACAAAACATAAAAACTGAACTGAAAGACACTCATGCATCAAAAACAATGGGAGAGTCCATCATCATCACCATATATATATATATATATATATATATATATATATATATATATATATAATTTACTTATTTAAAAATATGATTCCATCGCTACACAGGAATTACTATGTTTCAAAAACAGAAGCTAAAAACTTCAAATTCACTTATAGAATTAAATTAAAATCCATAGTTATGTTTCTTTTTCAAGCAAATTTTGGAATATCTTATTTTGAAATTTACGGAGTTTTATAAGCACATACATTCATAATATTAGTTTCTATGGATATACGGAAATCCAGTCATTTTAACAAGGGGTGGTAGGGTATTCATTTTCACTAACAACTATTGTCTCAACATATTAGTTACTTTCAAAAAGAGGTTAAGTAAAGGTAAGGTAGGGGTGCCTTTTCAAACGAATGATGACATCCGTTCAACGCATGTCATCTGGTCTTTTTCAACGATAGAAAATTTTCAGCACATTTGTTTCACCATTAAATTTGTACTTGTATACATAAAGATTTTTTCTAAAAGTGTTGTTTGTATATGAATATGTTGTATTGAACTACAATTTTAAAATACTTTTCTTGATTTTAATTACTAATAAACTATACATCTTTTAAAACAAATAAATGTAATTGAATTACATAAATAATTTTAAAATTATTATTAAATATCAAATATAAATATGTATATTTCCTTTATCAGTTTTTTTTAATTAAATATTACTTAAGGAAAATTTTTGACAATGTCGGCAAAGAATAGCTATTTCATTTCTTTGATTGAGTAAATTTTTATTTTTATAAACCTAGTAATATATAGTTTCTCATGCATGCACAAAGAACGTGTGTCATTTAATGACCTACATATTCTTGCTTTTCTTATCAATTTCCATTTCACTGTAGGTGTATTATTGGTTTCTTTTAAGTGCCAGAAGTATTTCAATAGGGATGTCTGATTTTGATATTTATTTATCCTAAAAGAAATTTCTAAGTTTTCAGTACAGCTGTAAGTTAATTTTAGGGTATTTTTTATTAAAAATAGTACTTAGTTTACTATCTTTAGGAAATTAATTAATACAAGGAAATTTTGTCCTAATTTGTTCTTTACCATTTGGTTGTATGGGGGTGTATACCAAATTATTTTTCTACTTCTGTTTTTTCTATGCTTTCCATTTTCATTTTTTGTGTAAGTTAGCTTTGGGCTTTTGTAGCCACTATCTTTTAGAGCTTTATTATAGAAATTAATATGTTCATAGAAAATCTCATTTGCTGAATTTGTACTTATTCTCTTTTCGATAGATAAAAGTATATGCTTAATTATAGATGGAGGATGATTAAATTTAGGGTGTATATACAAAGGATAAGTAATGTGTTTTTTATAAGGTATGTATACATTTTTCATTAAATCTAATGTTATATCAAGGAAGTTCAGGTTTTTCCATTTAGTGCTTACCATAATTTTTAAGTTCAGGGATTTAAATTCTTTATATAATATCTTTCTAATTTTATCGATTTTAAAATCAAAGTACATCAGATTTATGATGGTTTCCCCTAGAGGACACAGAATCCTGCTGAAGGGTGCATATTTTTCTAACAAAATTTCTTCAATATTCAGGCCAGTAGATGTAAATAAAAAATATACTGTTTAATATATAAATAAAAACAGAGCATCTACTCAAATATGAGTATTCATTAAAAATAATGTTTAAACAAATTAATTAAAAATATGTCAGATTTAATCCATTTCCTAAAATATATATATAAGGACATAAACTAAAAAATCAGTATCGGACCTATTATTATTATTATTATTATTATTATTATTATTATTATTATTATTATTCTATATGTCACATTTCTTTAGGACATAGACTCTCCACATCTTCCTATCCCTTGGGATCCATAATAATTTTTATACTTTTGTTTATGGTCTAACCCCCTTTTTACAGCATCCTTTCATACAAGTTCATTAAATAAGTCGTTTGCCACCTTCCTCTATCTCTGTTGCCATCATTATGCCCAGTGAGGTTCAAGTTTTCCATGCCTTCCTTCTTCATTATGTGTCCAAGAAATTACAGATATCTCTTCTTGGTTCTGAGTATAAAGTATCCTTCTATAGAACCACATTTCTAATGACTTCAGTTTCCCCTTCATTGATTAGAACTTCGTCAAGTATTCATTGCGATATAAGAGAATGGTTATCACATAGTAATCCAGCATTCCTTTCTTTGTTTCTAAGCATGAAAAAAAAAAAAAAAATTTACAAATGTTATCAAATTTAGGAACAAATATATTAGGTATATTTCTACAGAAAAGAAGGAAGTTAACATGAATATGTGGAAAAATGATATCTGAAAATGATGAAACTAAAAGAGAAAAAATATATTCTTTGACAATAGCTTCTGATAGTCTAACATATTCAGATATTGGACAATAAATATCTAACATACTCAGATATTGGACAATAAATATCTAGCATACTCAGATATTGGACAATAAACAGCTCACATACTCAGATATTGGACAATAAACAGCTCACATACTCAGATATTGGAAATAAATACCTAACATACTCAGATATTGGACAGTAAACATCTAACATACTCAGATATTGGACAATAAATATCTAACATAATCAGATATTGGACAATAAATATCTAAATATACACCGGAGAACCACTCTAGGAGAAGGAAAACTCTGAATTCAAATTTTGAAGAGGGCTTTTTGGTGACTTTCTTGCCTGTTGTGCACCATTCTTTGTTACAAATTCTTTCAAAAACTGTCGCTGGTTCTACTGTAAATGAAATATGCATGGATTGATTCTCATACATTGAAATACGATAAGAGGATGACCTGGTGGTGCAATGAATAGTGGCTCAGTATGAGAAATTGGAGAGCCGAGTTCAAATTCTAGTAGAGCTTGTTACATTCACTTTCATGCAAATATCTTTGAGAGAGGTATAAATCCATCTCTTCTCCCTCCATTGATAGGTAAACAGCATGGCAGCCTGGGCCATATAGCCTTGGTTGGTAACCAGTCTATGAGAAGGAAAAATCTGAGTTCAAACCAGCCTGGAGAGAGAAGGGCTCTGTCAGGCTAACTTGCCCAAGACACACAACTGCTGCTATGGCTGCGCTGCATGTGGTGCTCCTATGAATCGAATGGGTTCTGGGACTCATGGCCATGATCCTGATCCTCATCTTGCCGTATCTGTTTATTCAATGAAAGTAAGATTTCTGTTTTTTATACTTTTCGAGGTTAAAAACCTGTACTCATGCAATCTTCTAGCCACCCTCCACCCTCTAGACACATAACTGATTTTGGCAGATAGTTTTAAATTCCTTCACTACTTAAGTAGGATTTAATAACCGAGTTTTAATTAGTAGGTAGAGGGAGAAAAGGCGACACAAGTAATTAATGAAAGAAGTCATTGTGGAATTTTTCTCTCCCTGGGAGGAGTACATTTTATTATTGGTATAAAAATGAAATAATACTTAGTTAGATATAATGCTTACAGATATTGATACTGTAACAGGATTAAAATTGTTGATATATTTAGTGCTATGTATTTAATAACATTAGTTGATGGTGAATGCAGTGAAATTTCTTCAAACAAGAGAGCATAAGAATGAATACATTAACTAATTATATACACTCAACACCAACATTTTTATTGCCTTAGCAAACTAAATAGAAAGAATGCAAAATGGGTATAAAGATGTCTTTTTTCATATGCACATACATAATATGATACAGTAATTTGTCTTTATGGCTTATTATTTATGACTTATTTAAAGCGAATCCTACTCTTTAATCTATAACTGGGGGGAGAGATTTTAACAGAGTACACACATATGACAATGCATCCACTTATACATTCAGTTATGCATATATAGATAGATATAGATATATGTGTAAATATATAAGATGATTTTGGAAACATCTCTTTTGACATGTTTTGCAAATGAACTTACAACATCAGAAATATACACACTTATCCACTTGTATAAAATGCAAATGAATACTCACACACATGTATGTATGTGTGTTTGTATGTATGTATATATGTATTGTATATGATATTCTCTGATATCAGAAGCCAATTTCTGTGTAGTGGACTCTTCTGGTGATAAAGAAATAATTATTCAATGCTGAATAGAATGTTGTTTTGTTTGATATTCAGAAATTACTGGATGTAAACAAGACAATAACGATCAATCTAAGGTTTTGGATGCATATAAGTAATATAAGTAAAAATTTAAAAAAGTAATTCAAGTAAAATATAATTACAAAATTAATTAAATATTGGCATATTTTTTATGGGATTGGTAAACTAATATATATATATATATATATGTATATATATATATATATATATATATATATACTTCCAAATTGTGATCCAAATAATGAGCATGATTCACGTTTTACATTTCAATTTAAAGCTTTGGGCCATTTTTTCGCATCTTTATTTTATGCAGAAAAAAATTCCATTATTTGGAGGGTGACATGTTTTAAACATATCTTGCAGACATTCCTTTGTGATGTAACAACTTTGTTCTTAATATTTTTCATTTTATTCTAAAAAAAAAATTTTAAATGTAAATTAAAAAATGTCTTCCATTGACTTAACTAAATTTGTTTCCTAAAAGTTAGTGACAAAGAAGATACCTTTATAGCTTAAAATTTTCATCACTTAAGTAAGTAATGAATATAAAAGAACAAATTTTGAGCAAAATAGAAACATGAAATAATTATCTCCCCTACCAGTTGGTGTTATAAAAATCAATAAAAAGAAGTTTCATTCCACTTTTAAAAACGTACCAATAGCTAAATTTATTTACTTCATAATTCATAAAAAATAAAAAAAAATCGATAGAACATTTTTAAGACTATCTCCAGAAAAATAAAAAAAGATTTGAATTACTTTTAAAAGTTATATCTTTATAAATCATTAACAATACATTTACACTATGCAGGTAATAACCCTATTCTAGACATAACACCTTAATTCCTAATTAAGGCTATGCCAACAAGTAGTGAAATATCAGTAAGAAAAATTAAAACTCTCTCTCTCTCTATATATATATATATATATATAACAGAAAGAGGGTTACTTTTAGGAAAATGTTTATCAACTCTTAGTAAAATATTTAACAGAGACACATTAAAACTAAGTTATAACTACACCTATATTAATAAGAAGATTATAAACTTGCGCAATAATAAAATTTTAAACCAATTTAATAATCTGTATCATAATACACGTTCCAAGGAAAATATTATTTATAATACTGACCAATGTAATTGTAGGAATTCTGACCAATGCCCATTTCCAAACAAATGTTTAACTAAATCTCTTGTGCTATCTCTATAATAGAGAATCCAGTGGTTCAAAAATTCTGTATTGGTAGTACTAAGAATTCTTTTAAAACTAGGTGGCATCAGCATACCTTATTTTTCACCAATAGTACTTACAGAAATCACTTTCTAAATATTTTTAGAGCTCATAAGATGATAATAAGACACCTATGGTGAAATGGAAAATTTTTAAAATGGCAAAGACATGTAGATATTTATATGAACCCTGTTTTCTGTGCTTACATGAAAAACTGGAAATTATCATCAGATTCAATAAAAATTTCTTATTAAATCAAAGGAATGAATTAACTGTAAATTGTAAACATAGTTTACTTTTTACCTTACAATTAAGTTAAACTTTGGAATTTGATTATGCTTTTTCTTATATTTTACTTTTACTGCATTGCAACATATATGGCTTATCTTTCTATTAGTAAGATTAATTTGGATTTAATATAATTTTGTATTAATCTCTTGGTAGTATTAATAAATGGTTGTACAGATGTATTGGCATTTGGTTGATATTTTTGACATCTTACATTGATTGATTATTGTTATTTACATCTTATATGAAGAATCTTTATTTAACAGTTGAATATTAATTTACCAAATAATTCTATAAGTTTAAATTATTTACTAGTTTCTTAAAGAAGCTATTTATTTATCAACAATAAAAAAAATATGTAGAAAACTCACAAAGCATATAGCTCGTTTATCATTTTGTTAAATTACCTCACCACCCCATTTTTATTTCTTAGGAAATGGCATTGCCTAGTGTGTATAATTTATGTATCCATTTACATCCAATCTAGTTTATGTCTGGCTGCCATTAGCTGCCAATCATGACCCATTTTATAAAAAATTATTTTATAATTTTTGCTTCTTCACTTAGTTTAAATTTAATGTAAGTCATATTTGATTGGTTGATCAGAGTAAAGCCCACAAATACATTTGTAAAATTACTGGATGTAATAATAAATTATAAACAATACATTTACACTATGCAGATAATAACCCTATTCTAGACATAACACTAATAAATATATATATATATTGGAGACAGTATTGTAGCTATTCAATTATTTTGGCTTGACTATATATATATATTTTATTTTTTTTGTAAAAGAAGGTTGTATTTTGCTTTTAAATCTAAATAAATCATTCACTAGTCAGTAATTTACATTTATGCATTGATATGCATCGAAACATGACTTCAATTGTGTTGCGATTTTGACATATTTTTGGTATAATATCCTAAGATAAATAATACTGCTCTACTTTGTACTGAGCCCTCTTTTAAATTAAATGTTATGAATTTTGGAATTGTACTTGTTCTCATCTTACCTGGATATATATATATATATATATATACAGTGTAACCCGGATATAAGAGAGTTGTCAGGACCGGAGAAGAAGTCTCTTATATCCGTGTTTCTCTTATATCCGGGTTTGGTCTATTTTGTTTACATTAACACAGGCTCTAATTTGGGACCAGAGAAAATATATATATAAGAGACCCTGATATAAGAGAAACCCGGATAGAAGAGAAATTTTCTCTGGTCCCAAATTAGAGCCTGTGTTAATGTAAACATATATATATATATATATATATATATATATATTTGTTCTGATTGCTATTTTTAGAGTATTGGCTATTTTTATTTGTTTAGTTTCAAATATTTGCTTTGTTTAAAGTACATTATCATACCTAGTTTGTATATAATGCATATATTTGCATTTTTCATGATAGTATTTGACGATTGGAAGCAATGAAGCCAAAACAAAACAAAAAAAAATGATCTAACTGCTAAGATTTGGAGATGATCAGACAGCAAAAAAAGGAAGGAGTTGGGTTTCTGAAAACATTGTGACTCACATCCAAAGATGGTAAAGTGCATTTCTTTAACAACATGGATTGGTCTTCAAAGAAATTTTCAACACACATTAATCACAACAATCTAGGCATACATTCTACTCCCCTATTTCTCTCTCTCTTTCACTCTCTCCCCATAAACATAAGTATATTATATATATATATATATATATATAATGTAAAAAGTGTGTGTATATAAATATGAATAAATATATATATATATATATAATTATTTATTTATATATTATATGCGTGGTA
Organism: Acanthosepion lycidas; assembly: GCA_963932145.1. Taxonomy (NCBI): domain Eukaryota; kingdom Metazoa; phylum Mollusca; class Cephalopoda; order Sepiida; family Sepiidae; genus Acanthosepion; species Acanthosepion lycidas. Next base: position 44,636,390 of record OZ010583.1, read on the forward strand.
CTTATTAGAAAGCGTGAAACCCAGGGTCACAAACTCACATCAATCCAACCAAATATATATATATATATATATATATATATATATATATATATATATATATATATATATATGAAAGTGGACACTGAGGTCAACCCCAAGTGGCAACAGCCTTTTTCATGCTTGGACACAGGCCATTGTGTTTTGGCTTGACTATTTATATATACTAGACATTGGTGCATTATGGGTAGCAAGGAATCTTGTATTATCCCAATGGTTATTGGGTAGGTGGTAAAGGTTGTTTCAAATTATTCCAGAGGCTACAGAGTAGAAATAATTGTGAATCCAGATGCAATTATTCGTAGCTATTCTATAGTGTTGCTTGTTAAATTTTTATACATTATTTATTATTAATTACTTTTATTATTATATTTTAGTGTTTATTATTATATTTACTTATTTATTTAATTTGTTTACTTATTTATTGCTATAGTTTTTTGTTTATTTTATTTTACTTATTTATTATTTTTCTGTTTTCATCTTTTTTATAATATGTAAATGCAATAATAACAATATATTTATATTTACATATTCTCTATCCCTCATGTTAGTAAATTAAATAATAAATATAACTTAAAACTATACTTTTATTTTTATCATATATATATATATATATATATATATATATATATATATATATATATATTTATATATATATATATATATATATATATATATATATATATATATATATATAGTGGACTCTACTGTTGTATTCGACATATGAGTGCCAGGCAGCACAGTTCCTGGGAATCAACAGCCCAGACACCAGCACATATGATTTGATTATAGTGGTGAAGGCTTTGTGCAAAATCAACCACAATTTTTGAAGGGCTGAATACAGAGACCTGGTGTACTACATACCACAAGGTCTCCAAATCACCCTCTGCAGGTTTTGAATTCATAGCTAAATTCTCCTAGGCCTGTTGCTATCCAAGGCTATAGAACCTAGCTTGTCCTGCTATTTACACATAGCTGGAGGGAGAAGAAGAGGATTAATACCTTTCCCAGTGATATTAGCATTCAACTGAAATTCAATATATATGTACAGGGTGTTTCACAATTTTTGAAACAAAATGATCCAGCACAAAACAAGGACCACAAATAACAGAGTAATGGAAATTATATTTATTGAAAGGTAAAGGGCTAAAATTTTAGGATCTGCAACCATTTAGTCTCAAACATAAGCCAAAAATGTCAAGAGGGGTCCTAGAGTACATGCTCCAGATGTCTGACATTCTGTTAAAGGTACTGTTGAATGCGGTTTGCAAAGATGTTGATAACACATGCACATTCCTTCTGATGAGGAACCCGTTGCCTAATGATCTTCAATAGTGGCATGAGCTTCAAAGTTCTTGACCAACTTGAGAATCTGACTCCTATTTGGAAAGGTGTTGAAAATTAACTTTCTTCTGTATCTTTCTTGAACAATCTTGAAAGACTCGTAATATGTCTTCACACAAAAGATCTTCTGCTCCATCACTCAAGGCATGATTTTGCTATATTTGGTTGAATATATCGAAATATTAACAGTCTTCCAGCAATAATCTTAAAAGAGAAACAGAATAAAGTCAACAAGGAAGATCTGAGAGACCGCTGCTTTGTTTCAACAATTGTGAAACACCCTGTATGTATATATATATATATATATATATACATGCATGCATATATATATATATATATATATATATATATATATATATATATATATATATATATATATATTAGTAGTAGTAGTAATAATCTTATAAGTATAAGAAATTATACTCGTCCGGAAAACGGTTTGCAAATAATCAAACCAGTACCAAAGGGGAAAAAAAGGTATAAAAAAAGAAAGAACCAAGAACATCTATGTTAGCCAAAAATAATCGTCTTGCATGCAAGTCCAAAGCCCAAAGAAAAAGACCCTGATACGAGTAAGAGAAATAACTAAATAAAGTGCTCAATACAGCAAGTTTGAGCAGACCTAGTTAAATCTAGAGAGCCAGACAAACCTACCAAGGTTTCAGCCTTCCCTGACGATCTGCTTAGGTGAAACCTTGGTAGGTTTGTCTGGCTCTCTAGGTTTAACTAACTAACTATATATATATATATATATATATATATATATATATATATATATATGTCTGATTGTTTCCCAAAGCATTGAAGGGGTGTTATTTTTTTTTCACAGACCTATTCAAAATTGACGTTGTACCAAAGTTGTCCTCAAAAGATAATAATTTACAAGAATGAGGAAACATTGATCAGCATCTAGGTTGTTCTGGCACTGTAGATTTCTGCCATTTTGCAAACATTTGAATTTTTGGCTCTTTCATATTTTCAGATAAGGTTTAAAGAAATACTTTTTTGAATATCTGCTCACCTGCATAAGTAATTTTGACTTCTAGGCTCCAAGATAATATCTGCAAATAATTTGCATAATTTGATACTTCCACACTCCACTATAAATTTGATAGCACTGAATCTATTTGTTCAACTCTATTCGCCCCAGCAAGATGGAGACAGAAGCGAATTGCTTTCTGTGCTTGCAAAGAAACCAAAGAACACAAGAATCTGGATTCTTGGCATATCAGAAGCTGAAAAAGTCAACTGAGATAGGGCGGTAGAGGTGTTGACTTAGATGGATTGAAGGTAATGGAATCAAATCAGTGGTAGGGGATGGGTCGGGTGGCAACTCAGAAAGGGTCTTGTGGTACAAGAGTTATAGTTTCTTAGGTCTTACCTACTGAAGTGTCAGGTTCCACTGTTTCAATTTATTTTGTTTTAGAGTTTGCAGCAGGGCTACCTTGGGGGTAAACATCAATATATTATTATTATTATTGCACTTTTAAAAAAAAAATCTTTTACTAAGCAGGTACACACACACATACACACATACATGCACACACACACACACACACACACACACACATATATATATATATATATGAAGAAATATACTATTAAGGTGTGCTATATTTATGGGATAAAGTTCTCAATATCAAAGATAGAGTGAACATTGAAGTCAACACTTAGAGGCGACAGGCTGTTTCATGCTAGATGCAATCTTCAGGCCTTTTATATATATATATATATATATATATATATATATATATATATATATAATAAAAAGTGACAAGAAGAAAAACTATACTTAGCTAACATGTTTCATCCAGTGAGGGATTTATCAAGGCAATGATAAATTCCATAAATGGACTTCTTGTCTTTTTTTATTCGTTTTGTCTCTTTTACAGATACACCCCATCTGAGAATATATATATTATTTAACGAAAAACAGACCAGTCTGTGTTTCTTTAAATTAAATTATTCACTCTGATTTAACATTGAGCTCTCTGGATTTCATCCTTCTTGTGATTATCCATACGGATTACCAAGATTTTCATTACTTATATATATATATATATATATATATATATATATAAAGGTTGTTCCAATAACTTGGACCGATTTTAAATGTGAATTAATTTTAAGCATCTAATGATTTTTTTTCTTTTTCTTTCAGATTTGGGGGACTTTTGGGCGATATTATTTTTCACACATAATTACTATGACTTAAATAATATGATCCAATAGAGAAATAAATAAATTTTAACCAATAACACTTATTTATTTACTGCTGACTTTGATCCGTCTTAATGAAACACCTTTTATATACTTTTAAAAATCATTAAATAAACATATATACAAAGAGATATAACTTTTCATGATTGTTTCTTTTTTTTTTGTTTCAACCCCACCCTTATATTTCTTGCCTACCTGTAGGTTTTATCAGTTAGCATGTTCTTTTCTGACAACCTCACTTGTTTTTTTCTTTTACATTCCCCACATTAAATACAATTTCTTTCTCTTTGTCACTGCTCTTTCTTTCACTCTGTCTTATTCTTTTCTCTCACTACTTTCTTCTATCTCCCCTCTTCATTTGTTTTCCTTGTCTTTCTCTCCTAAGACCTGCAACAGATTTTAGTTGCTGGCAAGCTGGTAAAAAATATATATTTGCAAAAGCAGAGTGTGTTTGATCATCACCAAACCATTGTCCTTCAATGGGTAACTCACACTTAAGGCCTTGTGACAGACTAAGGTGAGTTGAGTATTTATCAAAATATTTTCCACATTTCCATTTTCTTTGCATAATTTATCATTTATTTTAGATTTTATTAGTTTTCTTTGCTGAATACTCTACCAACATGGGGTAATGGCTAACGAGGTGTCTGTCATTTCAATTCTCACTAAGTTCTCTATACAAAATTTGACATTAAGTAACCCAACTAGGATTGAAGTACCCCACTGTAAGGTAGTGAAGCTAGTCTGATTGACCATTACTATTGAGTAGTGAGTTTGATCCTCACTAGGTGCCCCATACAAAATTTGACATTAAGTAACCCAACAAGGTTTGGTTTGTTTTGGTTTATTTTGTTTTACGGCATATCAATCTCAGTGGGTTATTTAATGCCGACAACATTTTTTATTGCTGGTAATATTTTTTGTCAAAAATCTGTTTTTGGTAATATTTTTACTTCAAAATTGTATTGCTGGTAATAATTTTTTTTCAAAAAAGTATTGCTGGTAATAGTTGACTTTTTGCCCATAGCTGGGACCCTAACAGGTGCTACCATCCCAGGTGAGGGTGGACCTGTGAACACCAGTAATTAAGAGGTGGTTCCACATTCCTCAAAACCTCCTGATCAGAGGCCTTGCTGCTGAGGGTAGTTTATCGTCTTACCCAGGACGCAGATGTAGTTTAACGTCTTACCCAGGACAGTAACCCAACAAGGATTGAAGTACTTCCCTGTGAGGTAATTTAGTGAAACTAGACTGGTTGACCATTACTATTGTGTAGTGAGTTTGATTCTCACTATGTGCCCCATACTAAATTGGACATTTAATAATGATGCAAAGGTTGAGGGTCCTAGGGTGTGAGGTAATGGTTAGCAACAGTAGTCTGGTTGAACATTATGACTGAGTAGTGATTTCAGCCCTCACTAGGGTCCCTATGCCAAATTTGAATTTAACCCTACAATTGTTGGCATGTTGTAAAATCAATTATCTAAACCCAGTGATGGTTGACCATTACTAGTGAGGAGTGAATTTGATCCTCACTGAGTGCCCCATACAAAACTTCAACATTACATATTCCAACAATGGTTTAGGCACCTCATTGTTAAGTAATTTTTAACAAGATTAGACTGCTTGACTATTAATATTAAGCAGTGAGAGTGACCCTCATTAGCTGATCCATACAAAAATTCATTGAAGAGAGTTACAGTGCTTAGGTAGGGATAGGTGGGACCAGGAAAGGAAGGGGAAAAATTTTCTGAAGTGACAAAGAAAATGAAAGATAGAGGGAGAGAGCTTGTGGAGAAAAAAATGGTATAAAATGTTAGGGGGATGGGGTAGCAATAGAGAGAGAAAGAGAAAGAAAGATTGTGCGGAAAAGAAAGAGATTTGAAATGTTAGAGGGATGTGGCAGCAGTGGTGGAAAAAAATTTAACATTAAATAACACAACTCTTTTTCATCTTTTGTGTACTATGTCCCTTCAAGACATAGGTGATTATGGCCCACCACGTCTTCCTGTCCCTTGTGTTTTATCTTTTTGTTATTTCTCCCAAACCCTTTTCTACCATTTACTCAAGGTCATCATATGCTACATGCTACTTTGCGCTGTCCCTCTTTCTCTCAATCTATCCTGTGAGTATAAGATTTTCCAAGCCCTCCGTCCTTATTATGTACCCCAGAAATTTCAACTGTCTCTTTCTGATGTTAAGTATTAGTTTCCTTTTTGTTTCCATTTCCTCCAAAACCTCATTGTTGCTCAAATGTTCAGTCCATGGTATCCTCAGCAACTTTCTGTAGAACCACTTTTCTGTTGCTTCAAGTCTCTTCTTCAACTTTAAGGAGATTGTCTAGTATTTACTGCCATACAGGAGGACATAACAATTCAATACTCTTTTCTTTGTTTCTAACAAAGTTTTCCTTTCTCTTAATACCCTGCTTAGCTTTTGGAATGCTCTTTGGCGATCCCAATACATCTTCGAATCTCGAAGTGTTGCTCTTTCTGCAATAATTCATAAAAACTACAAATTGACCATCAGCAAACAAGTGAAAAAAGAAAATGTTTTATATTTAGTTAAGACACATTTATAGCTATCAATGTGCTCATATAGAAATCAAAAGTTTTCAGATTTTGACAGGGTCTTTGTTTCTGAGATGAGGTATTATGTACAGTATTTACCTTAGTCGGACTATTGTCCTCATCTTTGTTGCCACAGGTTGGAATTTCAAACTGAACCCTTTATTATGATCACTGGGGTAGACTGTTCTAGTTCCACATGCCAGTTCAGTAATCTCCTGAAAGTTCTCCACCTAAACTGGGTATTGAACTCACACTCTTTGGGTCTGTCACTGGATCTAACCAACACCTTTATCCACTGTGCCATGTGCCTTGAGGACATCTGGGTATGAATTTCTGGGTATTATAAACCTAATGTTTTCAGCAACCATTTTTTACCAGTGCTCATATTGCTGTTATCAATGCATGTTTTTATCAGAGCTCATATTGCAACTTTGTTATCATTGCTTTTCTCTGGCACTCCTTATTACTGGTTCTCATATTGTATTTATTTCTATGCTTGGTCAGCTCAGGAGAATTTTGTGGCCTAGCATATGTGCTGATTCCTTAAGTTTACGAATTTTCCAATGGTGTTCGCTGTCTATGATCTCAACATGATCCCACAGGGGACTGTGATCTTCCTTCTCTCTCCATATGTGGTCAGCCACGCCTGATTTTTCTACTTCCCCTCGCGTTACAGCTTTCTGGTGTTCTTGAATAATCCAAAACTCTTTGTCTTTATTTTTTAACCCTTTGAATTCGAGCAGCCTGTTATACTCAGCACTGTGTGAAAGTGCATATATTGTACTTATCAGGGTGTCATGCTTCAAAGGTTTAATCTTTTTCTACATCCCTTTTCTATTTAATTTTTTATCTTCCCATTTTTCTTTCATCTCTTTCTTAATTATCAAATTAAAAAAAAAAAGAACAGATTCATGGGGACGTGTCACTCTCACCCTTTTCTTTCTCTGTCTATCTCTATATATTTCTTTCTCTTTCTCTCTAATCTACCACTAATACCCCATACCCACTTCCTTTTCTCCACAATGTCTCTCTCTCTCTTTCTCTTTCTACTTCTCCACTGCTATCCCATCCCTCTAACATTTCCTAACTCTATTCTTTCTCCACATCCCCTCTCTCTCACTCTCTTTCTTTTTCTTTGTCACTTCTCTCTTTCCCTTTCTTTTCCTGCCCCCCCCACCTTTGCCCTTACCTAAACACTTCAACTCCTCATTAAACAAATAAAACCCTTGATATACCAAAGTGATATTCTTGTCACTTTGACAGCTGAACAGCATTTGCAGCATGTGCAGAGTTGGGTCTAACTGTTAAAAGCACAGGAAATAAATTCCATGAAGTGGGTTCAAATTCCAGATGAGTTAGTGCTTTTTTTCTTTTTTTTTTGCACATGGGAAAGGCATGAATCAGTCTACCAAAATAGATTAAATACTAGTACCATGTAACACAATTTAACCTGCCAAATGTTACTTGGAAAGGAGATGGGCACTGTTAAATGGCCCTTAGCAGTGTTTCTCCCTTTGCAAAGCCTCTGTCTTCTCAATTCCCACAAGCTCATCGGGTAGGTGGCCAACTGCCTTCCCCTATCTCTCTTGCTCTCAATATGTGAGGATTAAGTTTTCCAAGCTGCCTTTTCTCATTATGTGTCCAGGTAATTTCAGCCATCTCTTCCTGATTCTAAGCAAAAATTTGTTGCTATTTTCTTTATGATTTCCTCAGTCCTTACTCACTCCATCCATGGAATTCTCAGTATCCTTCTGTAGAACCACATTTCTGTTGCCTCCGGTTTTCTCCTCTTCTGTGGTGAGATTGTCCAGCATTCACTGTCATATAAGTGGATGGATATCACATAGCAATGTAGTGCTCTTTTCTTTTTTGCTAACAAAATTTTCCTGTTGCTTAATACTTTGCTTAGTTTTTGAAATGCATCTTTTGCTATTTTAATGTTCCTTTGGATTTCAATATCACATTTTCCATCCTCTGTTAAAACACTTCCCAGATAGTTAAACTTCTGTACCTATTTGATATTGACATCTCCAATTCATAACTCACGAACCCAAGATCAAAATGATATTTACACTTGTGGTGAAGGTAACCATTGTTGTGCCCTTACTCTAGTATAAAAAATGATGACTGAAGTTGAATCTTATATATATGCAATGGTCGAAAGATTCATTATAAGCTAAATGTTCATCTGTTTTCTTTATGTGCTCTTTAACACAATTTTGAACAGTGTCTTTCACAAATTTTTCATTTCTGCATATATGACTAATTAGTATTTAAAATGGCTGCCAATCCATATGTAAAATAAATTATTCTTTCTTATTCTAAATATTGTGACCGTTTGGCTTAAAGGTCATAATTTCAGATGAAAACCTGAACATCTCCCAACATATTTCAGTGAAATTTTTACTATCAAGATGTACAGATATTTTAAAATTATCAGCTGTATACAACTGTATTGTCAAATAAATTATTAAAAACAGTTTCAACTGAATGAACCATATAGGGAATGGTCCTTTGTAGGATCTCATAGCTCTACAAAATCACAAAGAATTTTACCAAATAACAGAAACCACATCCCATGAAGACTTTCAACAGCAGTGACAACAAAAATTGTATGCCTATGTTTTATAGATTATGCAAAAGTATTTGATAAAGTTTGATAAAGTACAACAAAAATTACTATTAGAACTGCTGGGTAACTTTGACATATTTGGGAAGTGTATTAGAATAATCCACAACTTATACTGGCAGCAAATTTCTTGATAATATCAGCATGATGATCCCAGAATGCAATAGCATTAGAAAGTGCCAGAAACTATACCACAGGTTGATCCAAGTCTGGTGAGTGAAAGCATATTATTCTCAAATCATACAATTACCAAGTTAAGAGCTTTAGTGAAGGTACCATAGTTGTCTTCTCACCCAACACCTCTAACTATTGTACTATAAAAAGTGATGGTCGAACATCAGGTATGTGCAGTGCTTGAATCACTTTGAATAGAGCTTTGTTACAAGTTTAAAGGTTTGTCAGCTTTTCTTTATAAAACTGAATGAAATTATGATTTTTATAAGTAAAATTATTCACTAAATTTTTTATAGCCTTCTGTGTACAGACAGAATGGCTGTTAGGTCATAACTTGATCTGTTTCTGATATATACATATATTGATATATTATTAATATATGTGTATATATTACCCTCATTTAGAGTATTTCTCCCCCTTTTAGTCATAGTGCACAGCTATTCTATTTCCAAAACCAAGATCTGAAGAGAGAGGAATCTTTCTTACTTTTCCTTTCTTGAATTACTGTCTATAGTAACTATGTTTTCTTTTTTCATTTTTCTTTTCACTTCCATAAAGTATTTAGTAGCAATAGATTGTTAAAATCAAAACCATTTAAATTTTGTTAAAACTTATTCTGACACTTGAATTGTAAATATCTCAGTTTCCTCTCCATTACATGAGTGTTCTGGAAGCAATGGATCCTTTTTTTTTAAATTTTGTATATATCATCTTAAGAAAAGGCAAATATAGTGTCTAAAAAGACACTGATTTCTAAAAGCTATATTAAATTTTTCTGATATTCATTACAAGAGAAAACAGATATACCATTCTTTTTATTCTTTTAGGAATTTAAGGCAAACATTTCTTAAAAAGCTAGCCAAGATTTTCCTCTCAACACTTGGAATTCTAAGAACATTACCTCAAGATTTAAACATGAAGTTAAATAAAAAATATTTCTACTGAATGAAGTTACAGGTTTTTACAAGTAGAATTGGCTTATTTAAATGAAAAGCTAATAACTTTTGTTAAAAATTTTATATTTTGATCTTGGTGAATTGAAATTTTTGTGATGTCAATGAACAGTCATTGCCACTTTTGTAATGCCAACGAATACTTGTTGTCACTTTTGTAATGCTCGTTGTAGTAGAGACTTTGTAATCGCAGATATAACTATAGTAACACAATTGAAAAATATGCCTTCAAATATCACTTGCACTAATAATACTTGCACAATAATACTCACTTGACAAGTAATCTGTATAGTGGACTGATTAGAGAAATAGTATAGTGAATAGAGTAAAGAATAGTGGTCGGTATAGTAATAGAGGATAGAGCAGAAATGGTGATCCAAATAATAAGAGAGGATAAAGTAGAAATGACAATCAATTAGACATCATGCTACCTTCCATACATGCATTTCTTCTATGGTCACGTGGTCTTCATAATTCAATAATGTAATCACCTGTGTTTGCTCACTGGCAATCTATGTTCAAACTCAAGTGTCAGCAGTGACACTTTATTCCTATATAACAGAAATAAAGATAAGATATCACTTCTATGCTTACAATAGAGCTTGGGACCTTTCATCCACCATTCTGCTGCTCTAAACAAAACATTAGCACTTAAAGTTCTGTTGTTTCATTTGATACTAAAACAATGGTTCTGCAAGATGTTGCTTGCTCTGCCTGAAAATGAAAAGAATAATTGCTAAACTATTAAGTTCTTTAATAACCAGGGACATAGACTATTTAGAAGTTTTATTTTGTGGAACAGATTTCCAGGAAGATACTTCTCCACTCACTATAATCTTAACCTCTTTAAATCTAGGGGTCAGCTATTATCTATCCTAGATATCCTCCTAATATGCATTCTTACTTTCTCCTTTTTATACCTTGCAACAACGTAACTCAGTAATCCTCTACCTCTGGATTAGGGGAACAACTGTATATAAAAAAAGCATAATCTGAGTTCAAATTTTAGCTAAGGTTGTTTGTGTTTAATTTGTACTAATGCCCATGGGAAAGGCATGAATCCACCAAAGCTAATAGATTAGATGCTAGTTACATGTAACTCAGTTTGGCCTGTAGAATGTTACTCAGAGAGGAGTTGGGTACCGCCAAATAACTTCCATCCTCATTGCTTACAATTACCACTCTAGCTAATTTGTATGTTTATTGGGCACTCTACATTTTATTCTTTGTGTAGAACTTGAATAAGCTCAGTAAATATCAATAGAATTTCTCATGGAAGAGTAACAGTTACCAAACTAGACTTTCAGTTCATTATTCCTCACTTGGTATGCCAAACCTGAGGCCTTGTGCCAGACTAAGTTAAATTAAGAATTTACCAAATTACTATCTTATATTTTTCAAGTTTTATTATATTTCTTCACTGAATAATTTCTTTACCATGAAATGAAGGTGCGTATTGGTGTGAGATAATGGTTAATGAAACTAGTATGTTTGAACATTACTACTGAGTAGTGAGTCTCATCCTCACTCTGTGTCCCATATAAAATCTGACATTAAATAACCTAACCTTTTAATAGAACCCTCTTCATTTAAAACATGAAAAATATGCAAATTAAACAAATTTGTCACAGTCCTCTTCAAAACACCAGAAAGGTCATAATGTAACCCTTTCCTGACTCGATCAAGCATCCCATACTAATTTTTATGATTCACTCCAAGTGAGGGGAACTAATTCTAAAGTTTGTAAGGGTGAGAGATTATTGAGAAGTCATAGTTTTATTTGAATTTATCGTTTATAATTAGCCTTGTGTTTTAAGCTTTTTGTTTGTAAATAGCATTCTATCTGTGAATTATCTTTTAGCAGAGTAAAACAAATTAGATAGGGACTGATAACGAGAAAGAGGGATTGTAATGATTTACCCATTCTCAAAATATTAATAACAAGTATTTCAAGTTGCTTTCCAAAATCAGATTTGCATGACATTGATAAATTTGCATGACATTGATAAATTTCCGATAACTGCCTTATCTTGTAAACACAAGAGTTTTAAATCCCCGCCCAAATTCACACAGATATCCCCTCATGCACAAACAGTCATACAAGCACACAAGGCAAAACTTAGAATAGTTTGTATAAAGCAAAGATAATACAGAGTTTTGCTGCAATACTTTTTAATTAGTAAGATTAGTGTACAGATGCTCAAAAGAATGACTATTAAGGAGACAGTGGAAATAGGGCATGTTGATAAGCATATTTTTTTTATTTGTCAAATTTATAAATATTTTAGGTTGAATATTATATATATATATATATATATATATATATATATATATAATATTCAACCTAAAATATTATATACATATATATATATATATATATATATATATATATATATATATATATATATATATATATATATATATATATTACAATGCTCTGGAACCACTCAAGATAGAGGATTACATTATGAGGCAATTTATGCATACAGGAGTGGAAAAAAAACAGTTGACCCTAACCTCGAACGAATTAAAATTGTAGTGATTGGGGAAACGGTCTCTTGGGAATTGGTTCCACAGAGCAGTGGTTCACAGAAGAATCTATTAGAGTGGAACTTACTTCTCACCAATGGTATAAGGTGGGGGGGATGTGGGTTATTTGATACTATGTAAGTAACATGATGTGTCCTTGCGGTGAAGGTTTGAATTGGCAGGACAAGGGAATGTAGTTCGCCCAATCACTTTCTGGTGAAGTAGTGATAGAGCAGCAAGAGGCTTGTCACATCCCACCTGTGGGAGAGGAGTAGGAGAGTTTCAAATAATTCGTCACCCACAAGGGCTTGGGGATGCTTTTGGACTCTGTCAAAGCTGGAGAGTGAGGTCTGGGCAGCTCCCACCCAAATATGACAACATTACTCCATTTTTGGCCTGATGTGTCTCTCTTGTAAAGGTAGAGGATAGCAGGAATATATATATGTATATATATATATGTGAAAAGTGTGTGTCACAAACTCACAGCAATCCAACCAAATATATATATATATATATATATATATATATATATATATATATATATATAAAATTAGAAGAAAGGCTCCACATATGCTTCTTATAGTATGTAAAATAGATATGTTAGATAATAAAATAGTTTAGTTTATAAAACAATCTCACCTGCCACTCCCCCCATTAATAATAATAGACCTGCCTAGTGCTTTTACTCCAATCAAAGGTTTATTTTTATAAAAAGTTTTGCACAGTGAGGAATCAGACAGAGTTCAGGTTTTTACTAATCATATGATTTTCACCAGAATTTACACTGTCCACAAAAACTTCTGTTGGTGAGTAATTCCCATTTCTCTGTTTATTTCTTGCAGCATTGATGAAGGACATAGACATATCTGAAAATTCCAGACTTAAAACCTGTTTCATGCTAGATGCAATCGTCAGGTGGCCAGATGATTGCATATAGCATGAAACAGACTGTTGCCTCTAAGTGTTGATTTCTATGTTCATTTTTATATTTACACACACTCTATCTCTGATATTGAGCACTTTATCTCATAAATATAGCACATCTTAAGACTATATTTCTTCATATATATATATATATATATATATATATATATATGGAGGCACAATGGAGTATGGATTGCAGCTTGGATTGAGGAATTGGAGAGTCAAGTTTGAATTAGAGCCAATTTCATTACATTCACTTATGTGCTTATACCTTTGGGAAAGGTATGAATTTATCTCTTCCTATATCATCTATGGGTAAACAGCAGGACAGACTGTTCTATAACCTTGGGAGGCAACTGGTCTAAAAGAAAGAAAAACACTTGTGTGAATCCATCTCTTCCCCCCACCTATGGGTTAATTAATAAGACTTGTATCAGTCAATCATTATTATCTTTCTTACCATTATTATATTTCTTACAATCTAAAACTATTTTCTGGATTTAAATAATCTGCAAAAGGTTTATCAGACATAAAAAAAATCAGTCAATCACATGCATGGACACTCACACACAACTGGTCTAACCCAAGTCAGTAGAATATGGTGATTGCTGCAGGGTTTCCCATTTCAACTCTTTATGCTTCTGCAAGGTCTGTTTGCAAGATGCAGTCTTGTGTTGTCATGGTGGAAAAATGTCACCTTTTCGATTTGCCAAAATCTGACATTTTTCTTGAATCGAAATCTCTCCAAATGGCGAAACTCAGTTGAGATATGGATTTTCAGACTTTTATCAATCTCTTCCATTGAAATCTTCAGTTTATTCTCCATGATGACAAGCAGAGAGTCTTCATCAATGATGGAACTTGATTGATCGCTTAGGTTAAAATCACCCTGATGCAAAACCTGCAAAACCATCACAATCCAAGTAAACCTTCCAAATATTTTTTTGTCACAGTTCTGATGCTTACTCTTTTCCAAAATTCACAGAGAATAATATGGCAAAAGTCCAATTTTTCATCCTCCATCTTTAAGACATTCATTTTTGGACAAAATGTCAACATTCAACAAAGTCTGACTTGCAAGTGAACAATGCAAATTTCAATCTAGAACATACCAGAAATTGGCACTAAAACAAACGCCATTGTCAATTTGCTTGTCATTTTATATTAACAATGAAAATCGTGCACAAACTTTTGCTATGATCTGATAGCTTCTTCTTTTATGTATCAAGTCCTTTAAGGACATTGACAGTCATGGCTCAACCCAACATCCTCTCTTTTGGTATTCTAAGGAATTTTTTAGCCTTTACCTTCCATCTGTCTTCGTTCTATCATCCATTCACATACTTATTAAGTAAGCTACTTTTTGTTTCCTCCTGCCATCAGTATGTCTTGTGAATGTTAAATTCTTCAAGCCCCCTTTTCTCATTATTTGAAATTAAAAGATAAATATTATAATAAACTTAAAAAAAGGGAAAACAGTAAATATTTCTTCTTTTATATGTCAAGTCCTTTTAGCATATGGGCAACCATGGTTCTCCACGTTTTCCTGTTTTTTGCGTCAGCTGTATACAACTGCTTTTTCAGATTGATGGTTAAAAATGGCTTTGAGTGTGTGAAGAATGTAGATCTTAGTGAGGAATGTCCTTCCTTTTTAACGACATTGACTGGCGTTACAGAATCACAAATGAAGAACTGAACCAAATAACAGAAACCATATCACTTAAGGACTTTCAACAGCAGTATCAATGAAAATGAATTGCACATGTAACTTGAATAGAGAATAATGGCATAATAAAGATGTGGACATTCCACACAACTTCAAATAAAAGTTTAGGGTGGAAACTCCATCAATGCTGGAAAGAAAGATAACAGCTACTGAACTTGATAAGACCATTTTCCTGAAAAAATTGTTTTTTTCTGAAAAAATTTTTTTTTCCTGAAAAAAATTGTTTTTTCCTGAAAAAAATTGTTTTTTCCTGAAAAAATTGTTTTTAATGAAATATCGTTTTTTCCTGAAAATTTTTTTTTTTTTTTCTGAAAAAAATGTTTTAAGAGAACCGTTTTGTAAATTTCAACCAAAATTAGTACTGGCTGCTTGGTTAATGAATGCCAAATATTTCCATATAAGGTAATGGCTAATATTACCATTACCATTGCAGTTAATCTATCTATCTATCTATCTATCTATCTATCTATCTATCTATCTATTTGTTTCAGTTTGCTCATATCTATCTTTCTGCTAACTCAGTATGTTCTTATCTATATATTTTGATATTCCACATTACAGCAAACGGCAAGGAAGGGAGTTCGCATCAATGCGAGAAAGTGTAATAACTGTTATTGAACTTGAGAAACCAATTTTACTGAAAACTGTTTTAAGAAAAAAATTTTATAAGTGTCAACCAAAAGCAGTACTGGCTCCTCGGTTAATGAATTCTAAATGTTTCCCTATAAGGAAATGGCTAAATTTGCCATGAACACAAACATGTAACTTCTGATCCTTTATCATCCCACTTTGCTCTTGTTATTCTCTTCATTCACACATGTTTATTAAGTACATTATTTATTTTTCCTGGCATATCTTACTTTCAATATGTGAGTGTTAGCTTTTCTAGAATATGTTAACTGTTTTAAATCTTTATAATAAATGGTGAATTAGTATGTATTTATTACAAAGTGATCTGTGCCTATGAATTATATTTTCAATGACTTTTTCATCTCATTTACAGCTAAGATATAAAAGTCTTTAAAGTTAATTTTATTTGCTCATCAATGTCATGCTTTAAGAAATTATTATTATTATTATTATTAAACATTTATTTTCTGTTATTTTGTAGTTTGTATGAAAAATAAATTAGCTCAACTCAGTTGATCATGTTTTTATAACAGCGATTTTATTACTGTGAGGACATTTGCTATTATAATTAAGAAGACAAGAATTTATGCATGTGGGTTTTCATATAGTGAAATACTAAAATTATAACTCTTACAAAATTATAACTCTTAGTAATGAAAAAAAATTCTATTATTACACTTTGAACTCCACACCCCCATGTGTTGCTGTCCATGACTTTTATATACTCACTTCGGATTCAAAGAGTTAATTTCATATGTAATGTGTTTAACTGAGGTTTCCTTAAATATTACGTCCTGGGTATGACGATAAACTACATCAAACAGAAAGGCCTCAGCTCTCACCCACGTCCTGGGTATGACAATAAACTACATCCGCGTCCTGTGTATGGCGATAAACTACATCTAACAGTAAGGCCTCAGATAAAGATTTTTGAAACAATAACGTTGCCAGCTATCTGTTTTTGAAACCATAATGTTGCCAGCTATCCGTTTTTGAAACCATAATGTTGCCAGCTATACGTTTTTGAAACCATAATGCTGCAAGCTATACGTTTTTGAAGCAATGTTGCTAGCCATACACTTTTTGTAAAAAATAATGTTGCCAGCTATATGTTTTAAAACCATAATGTTGCCAGCTATACGTTTTTGAAGCAATGTTGCCAGCTATACGTTTTTTATAAAAAAAAACAAAAAAAAAACAATGTTGCCAGCTGTACGTTTTTGAAGCA
Organism: Acanthosepion lycidas; assembly: GCA_963932145.1. Lineage (NCBI taxonomy): Eukaryota > Metazoa > Mollusca > Cephalopoda > Sepiida > Sepiidae > Acanthosepion > Acanthosepion lycidas. The sequence goes on from OZ010583.1 coordinate 44,653,353, forward strand.
ATAATGTTGCCAGCTGTGCGTTTTTGAAGCAATAATGTTGCCAGCTGTGCGTTTTTGAAGCAATAATGTTGCCAGCTGTACGTTTTTGAAACAATGGTGTTGCCAACTATGCGTTTTTGACTTTTAAAGTTACTCAAAATCATTTCCGGCATAAAATGACCACTAAGGTTGAGATGCCATTAAACAAAACAATCAATCAATCAATTCCTTAAATATTAAAGTTTGTTTTAGGTTTGTTAATGTCATTCAAAGTTTTAGGTATATGAATGTCATTAAAATAGCAAAATTGTTAAAGGATTTATTTTCTAAACAAAACATAAAAATTCTTTCTGCGACTATCACAGTGTAGAGATACAGAAGGCAAAAACCATACTTATGACACAAGGGGTCTTTAAGGGTCATGTAACAGTCAGTTGGAGACAGTAGTCATCTGTTGTATATATCTTATATGTTCTAAAAAGGAACCAAAAAATACAAAAGGTTTTTGCTTTAACAATATCTTCATTTTATTCATCTCCTTCCCATATTTTCCTTTATATACTTAAATTTTCCTGTGAGGGATATATATGTACTGTATCCTTAGTATATCTTATGTACATGTACTCATGTTTGTATATAAAATGTTTTCAGGATCATCTTATTTTTGGAGTTCATCTCTTTCTGTTTCTAGTCATTCCTTCCATCTTGTTAAGGTGGTGATATATTAAGAATATATTGATATCTATATGAATTTTGGAGAGTAGAGAAGGCCAAGATATTCTGTCTCTCTTTCTAAGCACCCCAGTAACATCTGTATATAGACTGATTGTGCAGACATGGAGGCACAGTCCGATTTTATAAAACTTTTATATGACTCTATATTAGCATTAATAAAACAATGTTTTAATAATAAGAGAAAATAATATTATTTCTTATTCTATTTCCATTGTTATCATCAGTTTATAATAATGATTTTTGCATTTGTACACGGATATTTATTTTTAAATTTAATTAACTGTTAAAATTTTCAGATTAACCACAGCATTTCTCAGTAGCAAGGTCGCCATGGTAATAATGTTTTTCCTTAGATTTTTGGGGGTGTTCTTAGAATTCACTTCCAGAGTGAAATTTTGATGACAGAAGAAAAGATTTTAAACATCCAACTAGTTTTCACAAATTCCATCATATTAGTCATTTTATCACACACACACACACATATATATATACCATATTGTTCAATAATTACAGTAATGTCACACTTATTATCTGAAAATTGCATGTTGGATCAGTTATTTTAATTTCAATAAGTGCAATTTTAATTTATAATTATTGAACAATATAGTTTCATACCACATTGACGGAAAACCTACCAATACAAAAGAATTCTCTTATTACTATATTTGTACAAAAATGCACAACCTTAAAATTTAAAATTCAAACTCAGCATTGCGACCGCACGTTCTAAAATAATAACACATTTCTCATAGCATTTTTTCAGATTACATCTATATTTTCATTGTCCTCTTATTACTGAGAAGTAAAAAACAAGAACAAATCTATTTCCATACCTGACGATGTCTGTAGGAACAGACGAAAGCTTGTAAAAAATTAAAAAGACCTTATGCAACTGGAATTTATAAACAGGGATCATATCATTCGTATACAGGTTTGGGGTTAGTGTATCTTATTGAAATTGTTTGCGAAGATGTATTCTCACCATTTAAATCATTAACCTCTATATTTGTCTTTTGTATGAATGATTCATGTAATTATATATACACACATATATGAATAAATATATAAGAAAGAATTTGTGAAAAACAGTTGGATGTTTAAAATCTTTTTGTCTGTTGTCAAGATTTGACTCTGGAAGTGAATTCTAAGAACACCTGAAAAAAGATATTTCATATCAGTCATTTTATCATATATATATATATATATATATATATATATATATATATATTGCATATCGATTCTTGGTGCAAATAAAATAATGATCTATGTACAATAACAGAGCTAAAATTTATATTAATAATAGATATGCATTTTTATCCTCACATGAAACTCTTGAGGATAAAAATGTATATTTATTATTAAATATTATTAATATATATATGTGTGTGTGAGTGTGTTTGTTTTTTTTTGTGTGTGTATAGTTAACAGCTAAACAGTTAGTTATATATATATAGTTAGTATATATAGTTAATAGATAAATAAGATTTAATAAAAATTTATCATCTGGATCCAAATTTCAGAGATACACTGCTCGTCAGTCTGAGATAAAGATAACAGAGATAAAATTTATATTAATAATAAATATACATTTTTATCCTCACCAGTAAAACTTGAGGTATAAAAATTTATACTTATTATCATTAACATATATATATATATATATATATATATATATATATATATATATATATAGTTAACAGTCGATTATATAGTTAATAGATAAATAAGATTTTAAAAACTTATCACCTGGCTTCAAATTTCGGAGATACATTGCTCATCAGGCTAAAGTAAGTATAATGTTTGCTCTATTTTGAATATTGTGTAATTTGTTATACAAAAATCAGTTTGCCTCTAAATGTGTTAAATACTGGTAATTTGCTGGCTGATGTGTTTTGCTGGACATTAAGGATCTGTATTTTGCGTATATGTGTGTGATAAAATGATTAATACTAAGTATCCGAAAACTTAATTACTTAACTTATTAAAACCCAAATCAATCAAAAAACAAAGGAAAAGAAAACACAACAAACCACATGGACTATGCCCAAAGAAATAACACAATTAAAAAATAAGAATATTAAAAAAAAAAAATTAATGTGATATACCTATGGAATTTAAGAGAGTATGTTGTGTGTATCGTAAATGTGTGCATGTTCACGTATAAACAATTAATGTAGAAGCAACAAAAACTTGGTTTTCTACTACAGATTGTTTATTCATTTTTTTTGGTAGAATCTCTAAGGAAACAAAGTTTGCAATATCTCTTGGCTATGTCCGTTTTCTTTTTCTAGTATAGAAGTATGTTAGGGTAAGTAAGGATAAGAATGATTGAAATGGTCAAGCTCAAGTCAGCTTTGCACTTTGTTGGAACACCCAAAGTACTTTTCTTCATGGGTGAAGCTACAAAACACATCTGAACATTATATGTTGGAAAGCAGAAAAAGAGTTCAGTTGTCAGTCAACTGGGGAAAAGAGACATTCTTAGCAGGGATGCCTTCATCTTGGAGAAAGTGGAAGAAAAAGATATAGAAGGATGAAATGGTTGTCATTTATAGAAGCTAAACAGTGCCACCTAATGGGTATCTGGCAAAGCCAATTGGAGCAATAAAAATTCTAGTTTCTTTATTAATAGCAACTTGGGAAAATGTACTTATTTTTAATTTTTTCTTTTATTATTTTATTTATTGATTTTCTTTCATTTTTCCACATACCTTCACTTGAAAGCTGGCACCTCAAGGTGTGTAATGGTTAGAAAGCTTGTCTGGCTAGAACAATTACGACTGAGTAGTGAGTTCGATCCTCAATGGGTCCTCCTTAATTTCGGCCTTGTGCCACATTTAAGCTACACCTAGAAAATCACTACCTTAACTTGAAAGGGAAACAGAAACTCCATAATCCAGAAAGGAAATCAAATGTGTGTGTGTGTGGGGGGGTGCGTCTGTGATAAAATAACTAACATGAAATATTTGATACCTGAATTGCTTAACTTATTAAAACCCAAATCATCCAGCAAAAAAAACAAAAACTAATCTGAGTGAATAAAATGAAAGAAATGGTAATGGTAATATTAACTGTTTCCTTATAAGGAAACATTCAGCATTCATTGACCAAATGGCTAGTACATCTGCTGATTGAAATTTATAGAACCTTTCAATTAGAATAGTTTTTCATGAAAAAAAAGACCAAGTAACTGTTATAGCTCCTTCCTATATTGTTGGAGGCTTCCTTCCTAAACTTTTGCTTGAAGTAGTGTGGAATGTCAACAATAATTTTTAAAATAGGTTTCTCAAGACCAGTAACTGCTAAAAAATAAGAATTATTTTTAAAGAAACCAAGAAATAACATATCATAGTTCAACACCAAAATCCAAAGGCATATTGAGATAGTGAAAGCTAAGGAAAGTACTAAGAAACTAGAAAATTTTGTTAGAAACAATAAAAGTGTAACTTAACTGTTATGAAATATTAGTTCTCCTATATGGCAGTGAATGCTAGACAATCTCCTTACAGATGTTAGAAGTGTAGAAGATGTAGCAAGTAGCTCTACAGAATGATGCTGAACATGTGATTAAGAACAAAGTTTTAGAGAAAAATGAAACTGAAAGAATATTTATAGTTGATACAAGAATATGACTGTAAATACATGTGTTAAAATCCTTATATTTAATTTGATAGAGTGCATCAGGGGACAAAATTTGTCAAAGAAGAAAAGTTTACCTTCTGTCTTTATTCATATATATATATATATATATATATATATATATATATATAATTATTTAATTCAAATTATGACATAAATATGTTATAAAATCACTACAAAAATAGCCATTTTGCTTCAACACTTCTGGTGTCTTATCAAGTGATGGTGTTCAATGGCCATTTTTGTAGTGATTTTATAACATTTATGTTATAATTTTGAATAAATAATTATATTTGTTCTACTCTGTATTGAGCACACTTTTAAGAATAGTATTTGTTGGTTATTGGAATTTATTTCATATACACCAATCCTATACTTGGGTATATATATATATAATATATATATATATATATATATGATAAAAATAAAAAATATAATTTTATAGTTATGCTATATTTATAGGTAAAAGTGCTATCAGCCTCTGACAATAAATCCTAAAACTGTAAAATCTGTCTGGAGGAGAAAATAGCTATAATTATCTTCCCAGATCAACACAGATTACTAAATAATTGATCAGAATTTATCTCAAACTGCTGACATGAAAATAAATTTCTACTACATACTTAAAAATCAAAACTAAAAATGAATACTTATAAAATATCTACATGAAAAATGCAAATATATGCGCTATATTCCACCAATGAGGTGCAGAAGCTGAGTGATGCCTGGGGCCAACTCCTTGATTGTATGCTTGTAAGACTCATGTAGAGGTGTCAATAAGGCCTAGTACTGAGAAATATGAGAAGGGAAAACATTTTAAATATGTAAAAACAGATGAAACATGAAATAAACACTTTATTCAAATTAAATATAAACTAAATTTTTATTTCACTCTTTGATTGGCTACCCTCCCAATATGGATTCCCAAGGCCATCACACCCTCTGCCTCCCACTTCTGTGTGCTACTGTATATAACACAGATAATGTAACATACAAAGCTAATACTTTAAACTAAACGAATAAGATAAATGACCACTGAAAAATAATATGTAAATAAAAAAAATATCTAAATGAATCAATAAATGAATTAAGTAAATAATAAACAAATTAACAAACTACAAATGCACACATAAACACAAGTAAATGTAATACCAATAATCAATAACAAATAATTAATTAATCAATAATAAATAAGGAGTAAAAAGTTAAACAACACTATAGAATAGCTACAAATAACAGCATCAGGATCTACAATTATTTCCACTCTATAGCCTCTGGAATAATTTGAATCATAACCATTACCACCTACCCAATAACCATTGGGATAATACAAGATTCCTTGCTACCCATAATGCACCATTGATCAGCCTATATAAATAGTTGAGCCAAATCCCAACGCATCTAGACTGAAAATTACATTCAAGCATGAAACAGACTGTTGCTACTCAGTGTTGACTTCAGTGTCAAACTTTATATTTATATATATATATATATATATTTATATTTATTATTCTATATATATATATATGTGGCCCATCGCATTGTCACCAATCCAAACTCCTTATCAAAACAAGGCATCCTCTTAAATAGTCCCATACGTTCTCACTAACTGCTCTCTAAACTAAATTCAAAACACTTATTCCGAGACAGTCACTCTAGGGCTGAGAAGGACTGGCATATGGTTGTGTTAGTCTGAAATAGACTATACCCACATGAGGTAATTTTTGATTTTTTGGTGTATAATGTAAATATATATATATATATATATATATATATATATATATATATATATATATATATATATATATACATATGAGTGTGTGCGTGTGTAATAACATATTAAAGAACTTCTGTATTATTGCAGACCAAATTCTTTACAATTTTATATATATTTCATATATATATTTGTTATGGTAATTTACCCACGCACGCATGGACTCTCCTAGCTATAAATAGGAGTAGGTATTGCCTTTTGGAGAGGGATGTTTCCAGCAGTCAGCTCTGACAGTGGGACTGAACATTCTTGCTGTAACACACTCGTATATATATATTTGTATTACTGTTTCAGTTAATATTTATTTGACTCAATTCCTCTCTTGTGTGTTTATTTCTGGCCCTAACAAGGCCAGAACAATATTATATATATATATATATATATATATATATATGTGTGTGTGTGTGTGTGTGTGTGTGTGTGTGTGTAATGACATATTAAACAACTTCTGTATTATTGCAGACCAAATTCTTTACAATTATATGAAATGTGTCACTTAACTCTGTCTACAACTTCTCTAATTCTAAATTATGTCAGATGATTCACCTTTTGTGGCTCACCATTTAATACCAAGCCACAAGTACTAAAATGGGCAAAATCAAATACCAATAAAAGAAAGATAAATGCCTCTGAAGACTGTTTAAACGGTAAATGGTAATCTATTACAACTTTAAGAGCCCATCAAATTTCATAACATTGGATGCTACAATATAATAAAGAGGTTCATTGGATTTAGTTTAAAGTTTAATTTGCTAATTTAAAATAATTTAAAATATCTGATCATTAATTTCTTTCATTTAATGCATCCCTTAAACCAAATGAATAATGGATATCAAAGATTTTACAAGCACTGAAATATCATAATCAGGCCTTTATTGATTTAGTTCCTTTCATTTCAATCTGTCAGATACTGTATATTCTCATGTATAAACTAACTACCTGTATAGTGCAACCCCCAAATCTTTTGCATGACTTTTAACCCCTCCAAGAAAAATTACCCACATATAGTACATCATTTTTAATTTCTTTAAAAGCATTACCTATTTATATAGTGCCTCTCACCTATTTTCTGCATAAAAGATTATCATAAAAAACTTGCACTCTACTCAAGTATATATGATATGTCTATATCAATGATTTTACAAGTATGCATATATAGCTGGGCACTCATATTCTAGGGAGGCTAGCCAATCCCTATTGCAGACACTTGCCCAGGCACATTTGTGTTTACTCAACACCCATGGAGCCCACTTGTGGTTTATACTGCAACTATGCTGAGCAGACCTTAGTTACAGTTTCTGGGAAAGAGTGTGTTATCTAGCATGATCAACAATTTGAACAAGGCCAGCACACTCAACCCCTGACCATGATGACTTGTGACATAGTACTAGCACAGCTATCGATGGCCCTAAATGGTTCTGTCTATCCAATTTCACTCACAAGGCTTGGGTAAACCCATGACAAGGTTTTCAGGCACTTTCCAAAGGTGCTACATGCTGGGGTCCACACCTCCAGTCTGATAACATCACAAAGTCTCTTTTCTGACAAATCGACCATGGTGATATTTGAACCCAGGTCTCATGGTCAGAATGCGAATGCACTAACCACTCGGCCATGTCTATATCAATGATGTTTATAAGTACTGGAATGTAAAACTGTTCTTCTTTATTTCTTCCATATCACAGAACAGGGACTGGGAGGGCTGATGAAAAGACAAAGCTTACTTAGAACTACAAAAGATTAGAAGTTGTGGAGAGCCATAATAGCCCATGTTACATGGCAACAGGAAAGAAGAATTCCCACTTGAAACAAATCAGTAAAATATTTCTACATACACAGAATATCACAGATCTATTAGATGTGTTCATATACAGTTAACATAAAAGATTTTACAAGGACAGAAAAGTAAGTGTAACCTATTGTTTTTCAATCCTATCCACTTCAACCAGATCAGTAAAATTTTTCTCTATGCAGTGAATATCACAGATTTTACAAGCACTAAAAGATCATAATTAGGCCTTTTGTGTATTAGATCTTTTTAAATCTGATGTATTAGATACGTTCATATATAGTTACTATCAAATATTTTACAAGTACAGACAAACCTCTCATCAATGGACTAATAGCGGGAAGGGGTGGTCTGTTAAAGCTGATTGTTTTTTAGTTATAAAACCACTATAGTAATTACCAGTAGCTATGATCATAATGTAAATACTATAAACATGTATATATGGTATAAATAAATTCATACTTAATATAGATATATTAATCAAAATAACAAAAATTATAGATTTCTCACAGCTACTTTCTCATGCATGCACTAATTTATCGTATTCTATATACTGTACACCTGTCTTTGTTTACAATTGAAAATCCTGCCACCGCTGCCAAACAGTCACTTTGAAAACTAATACAACTTGTTCCACTAAGCCTACAAATTTTGAAATACTTTGCTGATGATTTGGGAGTTTTTTTTCTTGCAGATTGCTTTTATTTTTTCTGCGGATCTTGTCCATTGCATCCAAAATCCGTTGATGGAGGGTTCGTAGATGAGAGATTTGTCTGTACAGAAAAATAAGTTTAATGTTTCATTTTTCAATTCGAATCAAATCAGTAAAAGATGTCTACATGCAGTGAACAACACAGATTTTACAAGTACTCAAATGTCAAGCTCACTTAAAAGATAGGGTCATCGAACAGTGATAATGTCTCACAGGGTATATAAAGCATATTGCTTGCAATAAATTTTCACAAAACATGGTTTTTCCAAAACACAGCATTGGGGCTTCACAGATAGTCATACTGTCAAAATATCCACAGAATCATTTGAATTGCCAGATAGAATTCGGTTAAAATGCCACAGAAGAATATAATTCAAGTGTCAAAATACAAAATGGTAGAATATTTATTACAAACAAGCAAAAGAAATAAATGATCAAAATATATACATATACATACATGTACATGTATATATATACCTGTACATACACATGCACCGAACATATCCCTATATATAAACACACATTTATTTATAACTGCATTCCCACACTGATACCTGCCCATGCTCACATAGACCAACTTACATAAGTTTACATACACACACACACACACACACACTCTTAAGTACCTAGGTTTATATCAACGTCACATTGAAACAATGGTTCTTGTACAATTACTGAAGTTAAGCAATGTTGAACCTGGTGACCACTTGGGAATACCAGGTACTGTGAGCTTTGATGTGCAGATAGAATAATGTATAATGGCTTGGAACTTTTAACCAGAGGGCCAAGCTCCAATTTCTGTTGGGTTTGTCATATTCTTTTATACTCAGATACCCTTGGGAAAGGTATGAATCCATCCCATCTAACCCCAGGAATGGGTTAATTAGCAAGATATATGTCACTAAATCATTATCTTCCCAAAAAATTCTTACAAATTAAAATTATTTTTCAACCTGCAAACTTGACAAACTGTAGAAAGTGAATCAATCAGTCAGTCTTAAGTACCTAATATTAAGTAGGGCCTTAATAATTAGGGTGGTCGGAATTTTTCTCAATATGTAATAAACAAGGAGTTTTGATAAAAGTGGGAGTCAAAATGTATGAAATTAATTAATGGGAGTGATCTAAATAACCTTGAGGTGAGGTCAGAAAATTTTCTCAAAAAATAAGATACTCAAGAATATGTACCCCTATATATATTTATATAAAGAAGTAAAACAAAAACTAAAAATAAAAGGCAAACTAGGGTATTCAAAATCTTGTTGCAGAAATCCTATCAGAAACAACAAACATATATTTGGGCTGCACAAACAAGAAATTTAGCCGAAACACTTGAAAAGAAAAATAACTGTTTCTAAGATTCATGCAAAGAAAAGAAAAGGACAAAAAGAAGCTTTTCTTTACATGCTTAATTAAACTAACGTAGAAAAAAAAATCTCCCTTGTTAACTTCAGTGATATGAAGTTTTTGTTTTTGTTTGATTTTCTTTTTACTGTTTTGTATTTATCCTCCCCAACTGCACCATTTATTCCTGGATTCAGAATTTCAAGTTCCTGTCAACATTATTGAGACAAGGGATATTTTTCGGAAGAATTGTGAGCTGACATCAACAGCAAGTTTATCGAAATCAGTTTGATCAATCATGCTCATAGAAAAAAAAAAGCAAACAAGAAAAACAACTGAAAAATATTGTTACCCACCCTCACAAAAAAAAAAAATACTGAATAGAGTATTTCACCTCGTACAGTTTGAAATATGGTTATATATTAATCTCTCAGTTAATAAAATGTTCATAACAGAATTTACAATATCAATTCGAATGATGCATTATTCAATATAGTGATTTATTCTCTCTTTATCTTTCTCAGTTTCCTTGTCCTTCAATTGTGATTTCTTTCTGTCTTTTTTTTTATTTTCTTTCTGTTAGTTTCTATTTTTCTTTATGGCTTTCTTTCTTTTCTTCTTCCATGTTCATTTTCTGAATTGAATTTAATAAATAGCAACTATTCACTCCCCCTCATATCCGTACACAGAACCTAAAAAAAAACAAATTAAAAATCACTCCACCTCATTCTCACCCACAGACCAATGAAAAACAAGAAAGAAAATAAATTTAATTGTCCAATGGTAAGTCTTTGCATAATTTATTAGTAGTTAATGACAATTTACATGCAGAATTTAAATCCAAGCCAGTGTCCAATGTGTATTAATTTATCAGCATGGCAATACATTTTTAACAGATGGTTCACATCTAAAAACAGGCTTATCAGCATGGGTATGGTAAAGGTTTGGGATTTCAAAGGATGAAATACTAGGAACATTAGATACTGGAATAATGGTGGCGCTTTCATTGGTTATTTCAATTTTTTGGCCATTTTACTAAGTTTTTTCATGTGTCATATAGAATGAATGTGTTTCTTTTCAAATTTCATGCAGGCCAATTTTATCTGAAACTGAAGAATTTTAAGTATTGTTTAAAAAAAAGAAACAAAAGAAAAAAATGAAACAAGTCTGAATGCTTGATTACTTTGGTATTTTTTGCCACTAGCGTATCACAGATATTATAAATTTTCTGCAAAGAATTTATCAAAAAAGGAAAATTTAAGGTAAAAAGAAAAAGAGACTAAATCTGAAAGAGAAAATGAGACTAAAATAATTAGTACTAAAATGAAAATAAAAATGAATTAAATGAGAAAGAAAATAGAAAATGAGAAAGACTATGTAATAGCATAAGGAAAAAAGAAAAAGAAAGAAAGAAAGAAAGAAATAAAGAAAGAAAGAAGGTCAATATGTAAAAGTAAAAATATTCATTAGAAAGAAAGGAAGAAATAAATAATATCAGGAAAATTTCAGTGACAGTATGGTAAAGAAAGAAAGAAAGAAAGAAAGATTAGCAACATCAAAAGAAAGAAAGAAAATGCAATTTATAAATGTAAGGAAAAGAAATTAGAAAGAAAGAAAGAATTTAAAAAGTTGGAAGGAAGGAAAGAAAGAAAGAAGGAAGGAAGGAATGAAGGAAGGAATGAAAGAAGGAAGGAAGGAAGTAAAGAAGGAAGGAAGGAAAGAAGGAAGGAAGGAAGGAATCAAAGAAGGAATCAAAGAAGGAAGGAAGGAAAGAATGAAAGAAGGAAGGAAGGAAGGAATGAATGAAGAAAGGAAGGAATGAAAGAAGGAAGGAAGGAAGGAAGGCAGGAAGGAAAGAAGGAAGGAAAGAAGGAAGGAAGGAATGAAAGAAGGAAGGAATGAAAGGAAGGAATGGAAGAAAGAATGAAGGAAGGATGGAATGAAGGAAAGAAGGAAGGAATGAAAGAAGGAAGGAAGGAAGGAAGGAAGGAAAAAAGAAAGAAAGGAAGGAAGGAAGGAAGGCTGGAAGGAAGGAGTGAAAGAAAGAAGGAAGAAAGGAATGAAAGAAAGAAGGAAGGAATAAAAGAAGTAAGGAAGGAATGAAAGAAGAAAGGAAGGAATGAAAGAAGAAAGGAAGGAATGAAAGAAGGAAGGAAGAAAGAAATGAAAGAAAGAATGAGGGAAGGAAGGAAAGAAGGAAGAAAGGAAAGAAGGAAGGAAGGAAGGAAGGAAAGAAAGAAGGAAGGAAAGAAGGCAGGAAGGAAGGCAGGAAGGACGAAAGGAAGGAAGGAATAAAAGAAGGAAGGGAGGAAGGAATGAAAGAAAGAATGAAAGATGGAATAATGGAAGGAAGGAATGAAAGAAGGAAGGAAGGAAGGATGGAATGAATGAAAGAAGGAATCTATGAATGAAGGAAGGAAGGAAGGAAGGAAGGAAAGAAAGAAAGAAAGAAAGAAAGAAAGGAAGGAAGGAAGGAGGAAAAGAAGGAAGGAAGGAAACACCCACTCATGAGGTATTGTAGATTTTAATATAATATTGAAGGAAAGAAGGAAGGAAAAAAAGAAGGAAGGAAAAATAATGGTATCAGAAAGAAAGAAAATGCTATGCCTAAAACTAAAAGAAAGAAAGAATAAATGAAAGAAAGAAAGAATTACAGTATCAGAAAAAAAAGTAAAGAAGGAAATAATTGTATTAGAATTATGGAAAATATTATATTAAAAACTAAAAATATAAAAGAAAGAAAGAAAAAATTTTTAAATGTTGTCTCAGAAGGAAGGAAGTAAAAATATACAATATCTAAAATAAAGGAAAATACATTCTACAGAATGGCAAGTGAAAAAAATAACATTTTATAGTGTCAATCTTATTAATGAAACAACTTAATTCACATTTTTATGGTAAGGATAACTTGAGAGTATTTTGCCCAAACGATGACCATTTTGAAAAGAAATTATTACCTGAACTCAAGCACTAACTGCTGAGCTTAACAAAACATTTACCACCATTTTATTCATTACATTTAAAAATTTGTCCAAAGTGTCATAATTTTTAGGGGAGCCCATGTAATTACAATGTTTAGTATACTCTTACACAAAGCCAAATAAGAGTTCCAACCAGTGAGAAGTAACTAATAATGACTTGTAAAGCTAGCTTATTAACCTACAAGTTTCACTGTCTGAGACAAAGAAGTTTGTAATGTGGTCTTACTGCCAATGAACCAGCATTTCTATTGTCTATTAAAGACTGGAGAGTAATGGTATGAGTTGTTATAATAAAAAGCAAGGGAAAATAAGATATAGAAATGCTAGTTACTTACAATCTATCTACCATATATGTTGGCATAAGGCAACCTTTTAACCTTAAAAATCTCCACCCACTAAGGAAACTAAGAAACTACTATTTAGCAGTTTGTTTTACACTCTAGGTTTAAAATGTGAACCTTAAATTCTGTGGGTTTTGGTAAGTTATTAGCATGGGAGATTTTTGCTGGTAGGTTAACTTCTGCCTTGGTAAATATTGACACAAATATTTTCTACTGAAACAACTTAATTTACATTATTATGGTAGAGATAACAGTGAGTGTAGATAGCGAGAGTTAACTGACAATATCTCGTCTCCTTTTTTCAATGATGTTGAACAAAAACAAAACTGGATGTGTGTCGCAACAAGCTGTTTAAAGATTGCATTTGAGAACAGTGAAATGAGTGGATGGCTAGTGGTGAAAAGACGTTCAGGCTTCTATAATAGCTTACCAAAAACACAGCCCCCACTCATGAGGTATTGTAGATTGTGGTAGTTAATTGAAAATATTTCCCACCATTTTTTCATTAGAATTTGAGTGGAAAGAAAGTAAATGCTTACATGAATTCATTTAATAAATTCAATACAACACATTTTAAAATACAATTTGGTGGGGTTGTCTTGTAAGGAACAATATAGCCTGAAACCTACATTTTAACTTGAAAATTTGGGGATTGTCTTATATGCTCAGTTGCCTTGTCTTTCTTTCAGGATGTAGGCAATCATGGCTCTCCACTTCCTCCTATTCCTTGTAGCTCTCAATAAGTTTTATCCCTCTGCCACCTTCCCCAAAACACTGCTTAAGCCCACCAGGTATGTCACACACTGTTTTCCCTTGTCTCTCTTTCCCTCTATTCAACCTGTGAATATCAGATTCTCCAGGCCCTCCTTCCACATTATGTGTCCCAGAAACTTCAGCTGCCTCTTCCTGATATTAAGTATAAGCCTCTTCCTTGTTTGTATCCTCTCCAAGACCTCATCGTTGCTCACAAGCTCGGTCCATTATATCCTTTGCATCCTTCTGTAGAACCACAACTCTGTCGCCTTGAGTCTCTTCCTCATCTTTGAGGAGACCGTCCAACATTTACTGCTGTAAAGAAGGACAGATGTCACATAACAGCTCAGTATTCTTTTCTTTGTTACCAAAGAGATCCTCCTGTACACCAACATATATATTATCTACCTATGTGATGAATTGCCGACAGGTGTTACCCTGACCAAGAATGGACTCTCCCCAACTAGAATTCTGTTATGGAATGGTTTCACAGTGGAGGCTTGTATTTGTAATAAGTCGGTCCTAAAATTGGTTCGATGTTCAAAACATTAGGAACTTGATATAATAAGTAATGACGCAGAGAAATCTAGTGTGGTCGCTGATACTTTAGTATCTGACTAACGGTCATCCGGCATCAACTGACTGACACACTGAGCAACCCCTACTACTCCTACTTATCATAGGTGGGAGAGTCTATTTACTATAGAATAGGTGTGCTCCACTATAACAAATTCTGCTGTTTGTTCATTCAGTTTATCTATCTCTATATATCTATATACATTTTAAACATAGTATCTTCATGCAGCAGTCCATCATTTAGACATATTCTAGAAAATAGGATGGATAATGAATGTCTGTTAAGTCTGTAAAAACGTCTGTTAAGTAGAAGCATTTGGCTTAGTTCCTTCTTGTATGACACAGTGGAAACCAATTGTGATCAAGTCACCCACATAGAAGTCAACAGTAACTGTTTTTAGCTGAGTCTCAGTGTCTGGATTTTTTTTATAACCAGCAATAAAATCTATAACATCTTCAAAGTAGCCATCTGTTGAGTAAATAAATGAAAACTTTCGGGATTAAGTGCCACTTGGCCTGAAGTTAGAAATATCCACTTGCAGGCTTAAATAAACAGTCTCAGAATTGAAGGTAGTTCCAGTGATGTCTGTTGTTTGAGTTAAAGGCTGTCCACAGAGAAGAAATTAATTCTAGACCATCTATGAAAGAGCCATTTGTGAGCGAGTTGCCAGCCACATATTGAGATGTAGAGTTGAGCAGAGGAGTGTGTAGGAGAGAATCCTTGTTGCCTAAAGAGAAAAACTGATCCATTTATTTGTCGTATCAGTAACAGAGGTTACCCCAAGTGCCACCTACATACCTGCTCCACTAGACTGTGCCAAGTGAATTACTGAATAAGCAACTAAATATACTGGAAACAGGATTCACATTTTCATTTCTAACTATGGCTATATTTTCACTTTTCATTTTCCTCATATGCGTAAACTTGCTTTTGCCAGCTTTTGTGCGTACCAACATGAACAAAAACTGCGACACAAAATGGGAAAGATTTGTCTGGTCAATGAAAGACTAAGAAATGAATTTTTTTTTTTTTGAGCATTTCACCCCTAGCAAGGTGGGAAGTCACTAGCACACAAGGGGTTACAGAGGATTTGGAGCAAGTGCAGGTAGGAATGATAGAGGAAAGGATGAGGAGAAGGATAGTGGATAGATCAAGGCAACTGGAGTTGTCAATTGACATTACATTTGAATAGTTAGAGATTATAGCTATCAGGGAAACAGGAATAGGGAAGGGAGTTCCACAGGCGAGAGGTGCGAGATATGAAGCTATTGGAGTAGAAGAGATGGCTACATTTAAAAGTTTCAACAGTGAAAGGGTGAGAGCAGGATGCCAGCCTCGTAGCACACTTGAATTCATGAAGTCTGGGAATTGTGTGTTATGTTCTTTTTATCAACAAGGAGAGTAGGCAGGTTATCAAATAACCAGAGTAGCATATTAACTGTCCAAAATTTGAAACAATCATTGATTCAGATGCCATGAATGGGGTTTTAGCATCAAATGGCTAAAAGAACCTTCCACTTCAAAGCCATTTTATTATGTGCATATGTGTGTAGTTTTAAACAAATTTTATTGATAGTAGATGACCATCATTTGATGCAAAGGGCTTCTAGGGCTTATAATCATTTTTTGCTGGTGGACGGGGCTATGAGAGTGGTAGATTTCTGCTGTATCAGTTAGTCAATTAAGTGGCATATGGGATACACACTTGAGTGATCATGTCTCTTTTGATCCATGACTGACTAGGCAGAAGTTTTTTCCACTGTAAGTTGCCATTTCTTTCTGCAGTAAACTGGTTGCTAACCAAGGCTATAGAACATAGTATGTCCTGCTATTCATCTGCTGAATAGTTGACCATAATCTAATTAAAACTGGAAGAGGTGGTATGAATTTGTGCCATATTTTACATGCAGCACTTTACTTAGAAAAATGACAGGTCAAACTTCTTAAGAGAGATGTTGTGGTATAACCAATATTTGTTGACATCATTTTATTATAGACAAACACAGTCTCCCAGAGATAAGAGAATTGGTATGAAACATTGGGCTTTTTTAAAGTTTTTTTTCTTGAGAAGCATTACTGGTCATTTTCAAAGAAAAAAGGTATAAATTGAAAGATAGCCAGTAGAGTGATTATAGTCTTGGAAATGAATGTAGTTTTATGTAATCAAAGTGTATCTGGTTCCAGTAAAAAAAGTTAATAATGTTTTTGTTGTGGTTTAAATCATGTTTATTTATGTATTACTTGATTAATTGTCTGCAAAAGTAATTTTATTTGTTCATCAACTATGTCTTTGATAAAGGCATTATTATCGGGGTTCATATATTGTGACTGGGGAATAGATTGTAGTGTCACCTGATATCAAACTTCACTAAAAAGATTAACACATTACTTGTCTAATCAATCTGTCTATCTCAGTCTATTCATATCTATCTATCTATCTATCTATCTATCTATCTATCTATCTATATATCTATCAGTTTGTTCATATCTATTGCAGTCTGTTCCTATCTATCTATCTTTCATTATATTAAAATCTGTTCATACCTATATATCTATGTCAGTATATTCATATCTATTTTTGTTTTTCATATCTATCTATCTATCTATCTATCTATTTCAGTCTGTTCATATCTATCTGTCTATCTCAGTCTATTTATATCTATCATGTGTGTGTACATATAATGATAATTAATGGTAATATAACAGGAAACTTGCCTGTCTTCAAAGCCATTCAGTGTAAATGAGATCTTTGTCAAATTGTTTAGAAATGAGGCTTCTGTTGGCTTCTACTGAAGCTAGTTTAATCTAAAAACACACACTTACAGATATATATATATGTGCATATGTGTGTGTTCACTTATGTGTGTGTATATATGTTTTTGAGCATACATTAATACAGAATTATATATATATATATATATATATATATATATATATATATATATATATATATATATATATATATATTCAGAGACTGATTTATGCCCCTGCTTTCATATCCTGTACTCAATTTATTGATAACGAAGGAACAGTGAGCACTCAAGGAAATTTGTTTCTAATTGGTTTGCCTTCTCCATTTACTGAATTAACAAATTAAATATAAATTAAGTAGTTCCATCTTAAACTTACAAGTCCTTCTGATCCTAATTTCATACTATTCTTACACAGACATTATCCTGTTCCTTGCCATTTTTAACTGTTTTTCTTAGTCTATTTACTTGCTGGATAATTTAAGTGATTTTTACTTATATGTAAAAAAAATATAGAAATACAATGATATATTCAAACCTTTTATGTGCTTTGTCCCCTCAGGGTGTAACTGATCATGGCTCTCCACAACTACCTGTCCCTTGTAGCACTTAATCAACTTTGTCTTTCTGTTATTTCTCCTAAGCCCTGTTCTGTCATCTATTTACTCAAGCTCACTAAATATTTTATGCGCTGTTTTCCTCTGTCCTTCTTGCTCTCAATATGTCTTGTGAGCATCATATTTTCTGAGTTCTCCTTCCGCATTAATTGCCCCAGAAAACTCAACTGTCTCTCTTTGAGGTTCAGTATTAGTTTCCTTGTTGTTGCTCACATGTTCAGTCTACAATATCTTTAGCATCGTTCTGTACAACCACATTTCTTTTGCTCCAAGTCTCCTCTTCATCTTTTGGGGAAATTATCCACTGCCATACAGGAGAACAGATATTACAATACATTTCAGCTCTCTATTCTTTGTTTCTTATTAAATTCTCCTGTTTTTTAAGACTTTGCTTAGCTTTTGGAAGGCATCTTTCAATATTACAATGAGGCTGCATAACAGTTTTCTTTGTTTCTAATGAAATTTTCCTATTTCCTGTTTACAAACTCTGATCCTTCCATGTTCTTTGATTCTTCCTTCTTGCTGACATTGACAATAACAGAGACCCAGGTTCAACTCACAGCCTGCTCAACTTGTAAGGAAGGTGACATATTGATACCATTGACCTGAGGAAGTAATCCCAGTGTGTTGCACCTTTGAAATGTGCCTGTAAACCATACCACAGGTTAAGCCAAGATTTGTGACTGAAATTGTTTAGATGTAACTGTTCAAAGTCCATCGGTGGTTGTGTTAGCATGATGTCTGTTGTAAACAATTTTGTAGAAGTAAGCGAGTCAGAATGGCTTGCATCTGGTGCAAGAGAAAATAAGTTCCTTACCTCAATACACACCACATAGCAGTGATGTTTTGTTCCTTGAAAATGGCATGAATATCCCCCTAATCCCCACTTTAGATTATTCCAGATGTGTATACTCTATAACATTGGCTTTTATACAACTTAGCATTGTTTGGCCAATAGCAATTTGCATGCTGATTGGTTGGACTGGAGGATGACATTTGACTGTGTGACTGAAAACAAAGTGAAGTCAGCCATGGTGTTTACATCATAAGAGAGGGCTGAAGCAGTGAGAAGCAGAGCGATTTTTACATTGGTGACCTGTGCAGGAATTTAAGAACAGTGTATTGAGAAGAAGCATTCAGTGTTGTACAAGTGGTGTCAGAGGAACATAATTTCATTTTACTACAGAGTCACATGTCATTGTGACTGAAGGCTTGAGTGTACTGGATTTGTTCAAACTGTTAACCATGCCAGATGATATACTCTTTACCAGAAACTGTAACTAAGATATGCTCAGTGTAGTTACAATAAAAACCACAGTTGGATTTGTGAGTGTTTAACCATAGAGGTATCTACAATGGGAATTGGCTAGTTGCTGGTTCCAATATTGTATGGGAATGTGTATTTATTATTCAAAAATGGTTATTTAATAAGCATAGCTTAATTGAGGCACAAAGCCCAAATTATTGGGTATACAGTGAGGAGCAAACTCACTACTCTGTCGTAATTGATTGAGCGAAACAAGCTTGCTAAATCTTGTATGGAAGTGACTGCAAAACACTTGCCCCTCCCAAATTTATAGGCGGAAGCACACAAATACATGCTGGGATTTTTTCTTAGCAAATAAAATAGGCTGGTTCTCAGTTCTATCTGACTCAGTCCTGCTCTGTCTTGTCTTGAAGTCAGAATGCTACATTCACTTGTCTGAACTTGCTCTTCTGTGTCAACCTGAATTCTTAGTTTACAAACCTTTTGCCATATTGTTGCCGCTTTGCCTTATTACTGTTAATTTGCCTTGCATATATTGTTTGCTTGCTTTATATTATTTTTTGCTGTTGCTTATTGCAAAATTTGTCAATTCTGTTTGTTGGACAGTTCTACCACTTATTTTGCATTTAACCATGGCTATTCACTCCACACCAGCCACCATCACAGATGGCTATATTTAGTAAGAAGTATTTTTACCACTATAAAGGGCCGAGATAAGTTAAAAAATAATTTGATATTTTCATAACTGTGCAAAAGAAGGAATGTGTAAGTTTTAAATTTAATGCATAATTTAAAAGAGTTTGTAGTTGGCTGTAATATTGCAAAAATACATTTTGGCAAAGTTTCAGCGGTTGGTAATAAATTTCTATTGAAATCCAACCAATCCCAGAGAAGAAATTTTTCCCTATCAAATTCTCTTCACAGGCCATCCTGGATCTGGCTACAATTTTTCTTATTCTCTATTCGCTAAATAAATGCTTTTTCTTTCCACAAGTGACAAATGTAACTTTCTTCCATGTTGAATAAGGAGATTAAGACAAGTGTTTAAATACTAACTGTCTTTCTTGAAGTCAGTGTTTCTCAACCTTTTTAAGCAACAGCATACCTTGAAGCAAATGAAAATATCATGGCACACTTAGTAAAATGCTTAAAATGAATAGATTCAGATGTAATAAAACCCTAGATTAAAAAAATACACATACACGTAGATCAATTTGTCTTTACATTAAGTAGCAGCAGAAAAATTATCATTGAACTTTTAAAAGGTAAGGTTAAATAATAATGCAATACTTAAATGTAGTGATGACTTCTGATTTCTTCTGTAGTTTATTGTTGCTTATTGCATACGGCAGCAGTATGACTCGCAAAAAGAAATATCTGCCAACAGAGGACCAGACTGCCAAAGCTGCAGCAAGGAAAAGTCCCATGCAAATGAAAACCCAGATCAAACGGCATCCAGGATAGCTTCCAATGTTGAGAATATGCAAAGATTTAGGGACTCTCAAACTCCTGAACAAGCTGAAGGCCCAATCAAGAGCTCTCTGCAGGAGCTAGTATATATATATATATATATATATATATATATATATATATATATATATATATATATATATACTTGCTGTGAATATGAAAACTATATATATGTCCAACTTTTTTTAAAAATCAGAACATGCCATGCAAGGCAGTAAAATCACTAAGACAGAAAAGTGACTGAGTGTAAAAGAATAAGAAAAAAAGAAAAATATTATTAAGGAATGAGAAAAATAGAAGAGTACTCAAGAAGACTGTATATAGCAATTGATATTGCATTTAAATTTTTGAAGATCAAAACTTACAGTTAATCTAGCCAATTCAAGTTAAACTGATGAGACCTTGCCACCAATCTAGTACTACATTTAAATTCATGAGATCTAGGTACCATAGTGAAGATTTCATCTGAAGAATAACCATGTAAGTATTTATAAAAAAGGCACAGGTAAGCTACATTACAACAGTGGGAAAATGACTGAAGCCAAGATGCCAGGTCAGGACCAATAATATTGCTGATTCTTCTTTGGCTTTTATCAAGAATCTCTAAATATACAGCAGGAGAAGCAAACCATATTTTTTTTTATTTGTCTTAAGCATTTTATTCCAAGCAAGGCAGGAATGCCACTAGTATGCAGGGGGTTATGAAGAGTGAAAGTGAAGACTGAGAATAGAGAGGATTGAAGAAAGAATAAAAGATGAAGGGGATTCAAGAAGACAGAAGATGGTGATTGAGGTTGAATTTACATTTTTGAAAATTTGAAGTTATCAGGGAAGAAATTAAACAGAAGGGAATTCCACACATGAGAAGTGTGAGAAAAGAAACTGTTGGAGTAGAAGTGGCAGTAGCATTCAGCTCTTTCAACAGTAAACAGGTGAGACCAAGATGCCAATCTAGTAGCATGTTTAAATTCATTTAGTTGGGACATCAGGGAGAAAAGCTTGTCAGAGCTGTTGCCATGAAAATATTTATAGAAAAGGCAGAGTGAAGCCATTTCATGTCAGTGAGAAAGTGACTGAAGCAAAGATCCCTGAGTAATATTCAATGCATGGATGAATGATAGATTTATAAATATGTAAAATAGATTAAAGAGAGAAAAATTGTATAGCACAACACAGTGAATTGACTTTCTTTGCAGCAGACCTAGCAATGAATTAAATATAATCTTTCCACTTCACGTCAGCCAAGAATGTTAACCCAAAAAGTCGCAACAAGTCACTCCCATGGAGGTTAGTATCGCCATTCTCATGGGAGGCAAGAAGAGGTTTTCAGGTGATTTATAGAGAAGTTTTATTTTGGAGGTCTTAAAATTAACAAACCATTCCTTGCCCCAGTTAACAACAGACTTGAGGTCATTTTTGAGATCAGCTGCCAATTTGACCTTATCAAACTGATGAGACTTACTATTGAGACAGGAATAAATGGTTGTGACATCAGCATAGATATCAAGTTGAAAACTGATGTCATTATTTAAAAGTAATGGAAGCTCTTATAAAAAACAGGCAATCAGTCCTTATTAATGTTAATTATGAACACGATCGCAATTTACTGGCCATGTTTGGAAATTAACAATATGTCTACTTTCAGTAACTTTTAGTTTAGCTGAAAGTACTTGGAATCAATAAACTTTTGGACAATTTTTACATTTTTCTTTTTTTTCAATCATTTCACCTTGAGCAAGGCAATAATGCCACTAAGACACAAGAGGTTATTAGGAATGAAAGAGAATGAGAAGACCAACTGTAGGAGTTCTGATTTGACTGATTTCTTTGCAAAATGATCCACACAAGGTTAAAGTAAATCCATGTTGGTTCGGATATCCTTAATATTAGCATTCAACAACAGAAGGTAATTCAGGATGCACTTATGTTATATAGAAATGAAGGTTGGGCAAATACATAAGTAAAAACCAAATTTACTATCTATAGAACCATTTTATTATTGACTTCATTTGGTTACAGTGGTTAAAGGTGGGTGACTATCGTCTTAGTCCTTTTTGTGATTTGAGAGTTCATACAGGGTCATTGTGTTTTTGGCTGACAGAAAATAATTTGTTGAATTCATCCTTTCTTTTTTTTCTTCTGGAGTTGCATGCCAGGTCAAACTCACAGCTAATGAATCTCCAACTCTTGCATCTCAAACTGCTACATTGAACTAATTTCCTTCTTCTTGTGTGCACATGGTTTTTACTTCTTTTTATTGGGCATGACACATTCGTGTTTTCCATATGATTTTTGGCAGCACATGTTATTAGCTGATTTTTTATGACATTCACTGACCCACATAAGCTATGTCTAGGTCCTGTCAGTTACCGAGGATAGGAACAATAGAAGGAAAGGAAAGGAAGTGTGTGTATAAGAGAAAGAAAGAGAGAGAGAGAAAGTGTATATTTCCATATGGTGTTACTACTACCTAATCCTACTACACACTTATCAGTGACAGAGGCAGAAATTGACCAAAGTCCTGACAGCCAACTGGAATAAGATGGGTGATTCAGCTTCCACTTACCCCACTAAACATACTGTTACAGACAAATTGAATCTGTACCCAAATTCTTTGTAATTTGGATCATCCTCCACTCCCCATGATTTTTGTACCTTGGTTTGTTCTTTGTCTTGCAGACTTTTATAGAACAAGAATTTTTCTATAGAGTAAAATGTGTTTGTAGAACAGTGATATCTGTCTTTGAATCGAGAAAATTTTCATGAAGTTAGGCTTGTTTTTGGTTTACATTTTTTTAAAGATTTTCATGAAGCTAGACCATTTTTATAAATAAAAAAACACTAGCTAAAGTATGATGAATTTAGAGATAATTTTCCAAAGAATTTCCTGAAATTCACATTTTTTATTTTTCAACATGGATGAAAAGCAAAATTTGCTTTAGTTTTGTTTTTAAGACCAATTGTATATCGTTAAAAGTTGGGAAGAAACTCATTTCCATATTCCAATAGCAACAGTCGCTCTGAAATTATTCTTTTGTTTTACTCATGGAAAATGAAAAGATCTTTATTCATACAGTGTAACCCGGATATAAGAGAGTTGTCGGGACCGGAGAATAAGTCTCTTATATCCGGGTTTCTCTTTATATCCGGGTTTGGTCTATTATACAGGCTCTAATTTGGGCTCAGAGAAAATCTCTCTTATATCCGAGTTTCTTTTATATCCGAGTTTCTTTTATATCCGGGTTACATGTATTTTGAAATTTAAATGGTTTAACATTCCTTTTTGCTGCACATATCTTTGTCATTTGTGTACCTTTCTTGCTAATACAGTGTAACCCGGATATAAGAGACCCTGATATAAGATAAACCCGGATATAAGAGATATTTTATCTGCTCCCAAATTAGAGCCATGCTTACCTAAACAAAATAGACCAAACCCAAATATAAGAGAAACCCAGATATAAGATACTTCTTATCTGGTCCCGACAACTCTCTTATATCCAGGTTACACTGTGCATATTTATTTGTTTGTACATATATATTGGTTCTTGTCATTCTTTATATTTATTTACATGGACTCACATTCCTAGTCTGCCATGTTTGTTGTGGGCACTTCAGGAGACACATATGTTTTCAGGGTTCATTTTTCTAAGTGAAAATGGCTGAAACAGCTTATAAAATTGAATCAAATATCAATAAAATCTGGAAAATTAAAAGAAAAAAAAAATTACTTATTTTAAATATTCACTACTTCTGGGGTCATGTTTAATTACTCACCCTAAGGGTATCAAGTTACAGTTGTGGTCTAGAATTTTTAAAAAGTAATAAAAATGACAAATTGTTTCACTGGTGAATAAAATTTTATTAATGGGCACTTAAAGTTTCACTCCTGAGCAAAAGATAGAACATAGAAAATGTTAAGAATAATTTTTTTATGTTCTGTTTAAATGTTTCTAAGAAATGTTTTTTTGTTAAGTGATAGAACCCCCCTCACCCACAAAAAAAAAAAACATATTGTTTAGAAATAAATATGATTTATTAGTAATTGCTTTCATCTTCATTGCTGGGAACTTTTACTTATTTCTCAATTCCTATATGTTCTCCTCAAAAGTCTTTTTTATTGCTCACTAATAAAACCTTATTTACTAGTTAAGCAATTTGTCATTTTTATTACTCTTTGAAAATTTCAAACTACAACTATATCTTGATACCCTTAGGGTGAGTAATTAAACAAGGCCCCAAAAAGCAGTGAATGCTTAAAATAAGAGAATTATTTTAAATTAAGAATGATTACGCTTTTTAATTCCAAAATTCTATTGATATCTTATTTTCCGGTTTTCTAGAAAGGAGCATAAAATATTTCAGCAGTGTTGATATAATTTCAGCAATATTAAGCAAACTGTGACAGTCATGATATATTGAGGATAAATATTTGAAAATAAGAACATACAGTGTAACCCGGATATAAGAGACCCGGATATAAGAGAACTCGGATATAAGAGAGATTTTCTCTGGTCCCAAATTAGAGCCTGTGTTAATGTATATAAAGTAGACCAAACCCTGATATAAGAGAAACCCGGATATAAGAGACTTATTCTCCGGTCCCGACAACTCTCTTATATCCGGGTTACACCGTATTTAAATTCACTAACATCGATTCCAAATGTTAAATTTCTTTATTCAGAAAATTTTCAGCAAAATAATTTTCTGATACCGATCAGTTTCTGTGGTTCCATCAGCAAATTTTTTTTGGATCTGTCAGTATGCAGTTCAGTCAACAAAATTTTCTGGAAAGTATTGATTTCTGTTGTTATATTCTTGCAAAATAATTTTCTGATATTTATCAATTTATCAGTTTCTGTGTTTGTATCAGTCTTCATTTCAGCATGAAAAGTCTCAAGACTTATCAAAAGACATGACGCTAAGAAAGCCACATGCCCAGACAAAATTCCAGAATATCAACCCAGAATTATCCCTAATCCTAGCAAAGGAGAAATCCTTCCAAACCTGTCAAAGAATTCAAGCATATGCCTGGTCTTCAAGAATGCAGGCGAGCAATTTCCTCTTTCCCAGTATAAGACCCACCAGTCTCCTCAGTATCATCAGCAAGCCTTTAAGGCTACAATCAACAAGAACATCATTGAGCACCTAGATAGGAACAACAAGCAGTATGGGTTTTGATCAGTCCAATCCACTGCTGATGCTCTAACTACCATTACATGCCAAATTAGTGAGGCTCTTGACAAATAAACACAGCTTGAGGATCATAGGATTAGATATTTTGAAGGCCATGAAAGCCTAAAATGGACTCTCTGAGTCTTTGTGGGTGATGAATTATTTTCCACCCACTGTCTCTCTCACAGGCATAATGTGGTGAGCCTCTCACTGCTCTATAGCTACTTCCATGGAAAGTTCTCAGATAAATTACATTCATTTGTTCCACAAAGCCTAACCTTCATGTCTAGTACCCACCATGCAGAACAGGGTTTAGGAGAGATAACAAAAGAATAAAAAAGATAGGAAATTGTGGAGAGCCATGATCACAAACTTCCTGAAGGGATAGGGTACATAGAAGAACAAGACTAGATCAAATGATCATAAATTTTTTCCTGCTCTTGTTTTATTTTGTATGGTGGCAAAATACCCATCAAAAACATAAAATAGCAATTTTGTCACCACACAAAATAAAAAGGCCTATAAGTATAAAACTAAAAGAAATAGTGTTAAAATAAAACCAGAAATATATTTATCAGACTACAGGGATACCAAATTCCAACTAGATACTTTGTGTAAAGTTATGCAGTGTGAAAGTTGCTGCTGACTTGAAAATCCAGGCAGTTTTCAAGAGGCCATAAGTTTAGAATGATAGGTTGGATGAAGATTAAATTTTCAGGTTTTCCATGTATCTAGGGTAAATATTACTTACTAAAATTTCACCAAAATCTAAGATGGTAAGCACAGGACCATTGAGTTGAGTTGATATGAAATGATCCATCCTGAAATGTCAGTTGGTTAATACCAATTTTATTGTGATATATATATATTTTTTCTTGCTCATATTTTTTTTTTTTAAAGTTTAGCGCCCCGAACAAGGCATGAAGCCACTAGGATGCAGAGGGGGTTGCAGAAGATTTGTAGCAAGAGCAGATAGGAGTGATAGAAGAAAGGATGAAGGGAAGTGTAGTGTGTAGATCAAGGTAACTGGAGATGTTGATTGACATTACATTTGAATAGTTGGAGATTATAGCTATCAGGGAAACAGTAATTGGGAAGGGTGTTCCACAGGCGAAAGGTGCGAGGTATGAAGCCATTGGAGTAGAAGAGACAGCTACATTTTAAAGTTTCTACAGTGTAAGGGTGAGAGCGGGATGCCAGCCTCGTAAGGCGCTTGTATTCATGGAGACTGGGGACCAGAGAAAGCAGCTCATCGGAACAATTGCCATGAAAGTATTTGTAGAAGAGACAGAGAGAGGCGACGGCGCGTCTGTGAGATAGTGGCTGCAGGTGAGACGCCAGATCAGGGCCAATCACATTACATATCCGTCTCTGGATCTTGTCAAGAACTCCGAGGTAAACAGAAGGTGCCTCAGACCATATATGGCAGCAATACTCCATGCAAGGGCGAATGGTCGTTTTGTATATTTGAAGTATCGATTCAGGGGAGAAAAATTTCCTGGCGCGGCACAGAGAGCCAACTTTCCTCGCGGTGGACGATGCAATTGACTCAATGTATTTGTTCCATCTCAGGTCAGCAGTCAACGTGAGACCGAGCAGACGCAGGGAGTCACTCTCAAGAAGTTGACTATCAGACATTCTAATGAGGGGCAGGTAAGGATATCTATGGTGGTTAATGGAGAGTAGTTTAGTTTTAGAGGCGTTAAATTTGACCATCCAATTGTTGCCCCAGTTAACAACCGATTGGAGGTCCATTTCAAGACGCGCGGCCAGGTTAGTTTTGACCACGACACTAGATTTGGTTTTGAGGCAGGAGTAAATTGTAGTGTCATCCGCGTAGATGCCAACTTGGGAACCTATGGCGTCAGGAAGGTCGTTGATGAAAATAAGGAAAAGTGTGGGGCCAAGGATGGAGCCTTGGGGAACACCTGTGTTCGTGGGATAGGAACTGGAGGAGAAACCATTGAGAACAACCTTCAATTCTCGATTTGACAGGAATGATCGTATTAAATCAAACAGTCAACCAGTAATACCATAACCCTGGAGCTTACGAAGAAGGCCGGCATGCCAAACCCTATCAAACACTTTGGAAATGTCTAGGACCACGGCACGAGCTTCACCATTATTTTGAAGTGCTTGGTAGACGGTTTCAGTGATGGCCGTAAGCACGTCAGCTGTAGAACGGGCATAGCGGAAACCGTATTGCTTGTCTGAGAGAAGGTCGTGTGTGGTAAGGTGGTTAACCACTTCTGTGTTGATTAGGGCTTCGAAGACTTTGCCGAAGAGGGGTAGGAGACTAATAGGATGGTAATTAGCGGGGTCAGAGGGGTCTCCAGAGTTCTTAAAGACAGGAACAATGGATGCGGACTTCCAGCAGTCGGGAAAGCAGGATTCCTTGAGGCAGTAATTATACAGTTTAGAGAGGGCGGGTGCTAGGTCAGGCGCGCATTTCTTCAAGACAATGGCTGGTATGCCGTCTCCACCACTAGCCTTCTGGGGGTCTAGTTTGGAGATAATACCCAGTACTGATGACAGGGTTATGCGTAAGCCGCTCAATAGGGCCTCAGTTCTTAGAGAGAAGTCAGGTATGGGTACACCGGTGGAGTCAAGCGTTGAGTTATATGAGAACTTCCGAGCAAGGCATTCAGCCTTATCGGTTGAGGAGGTCAAGACCTCGAACTGGTTGAATAAAGGAGGTATGGAGGGTTTTCTATTTTTCAGGACACCCTTGCAGAGCCGCCAATAATCTTTGGAGCCAAATTTGTGAGATGCAATATGTGTTAATTTTACACACACACACACACCACACACACACACATACCCCCCCCCCCCACACACCATACATATGCACACACACACATACACACACTGAATCATAAACAGCAATCAGTAATTGCATAAACCACAATCTGATAAGGTGAAACAAGCACCAAGGTATCAATTTGTATCAATCAACAATTCTGTGAAAGTGTTTCTTCAAGGTGGGGGGACTATCTGCTTAGAAGAAGAATACTCCAACAGAAAACCTACAGCCATTGGATATTACTGCCAATATTTTACTTGGCTGGGCAACAGCACATAAACTTCTGCTCTGAACAGCGGATTTAGTAATGTATAAATGACTCTTATGACATTAAAGAAGGCCTTGCAGCTTGCAGGAATGAGAGCATCTGAAACTATTCAGAAAAATCCTTTTAAATTTTGTTTGCAAAATCAAGCAAGACACTCCACAAGAATCTTAATCTCTTCAAGTCGAGGGTCAAATATTATCTATCTTCATAATATACATCTGTGTAAGTCCTTATAACATGCCCATTGAGTAACCCTCTAGCTTGAGTATATATATATATATATATATATATATGCACACACACACACTACCCCAGTTGATACGAAAAACAAAATTAAATTAATTATCTATTACAAAAAATTTAGAACAGCTAACCATATCATTAAAAATAACAACACACCTGCAAAATTATAAGTACAAAAGATCAATATAATTTATGAGTTCAAATGTCCCTTAAGGAACTGTTTTTCTGATCAAACCAAACTCATAAATAATTACATTGGTCACATGATGACATGCCTATCCAGACATGTTACATTATACCTAACCAACCACAGCTCTATTAGAAATCATTTAAACATACACAAAAACCTACTAAACATATATATATATATATATATATATATATATATATATATATATATATATATATATATATATATATATATATATATACTAGCTCCTGCAGAGAGCTCTTGATTGGTCCTTCAGCTTGTTCAGGAGTTTGAGATTCCCTAAATCTTTGCATATTCTCAACATTGGAAGCTATCCTGGATGCCGTTTGATCTGGGTTTTCATTTGCATGGGACTTTTCCTCGCTGCAGCTTTGGCTCTTTTGATTGCAATCTGGTCCTCTGTTGGCAGATATTTCTTTTTGCAAGTCATACTGCTGCCGTATGCAATAAGCAACAATAAACTACAGAAGAAATCAGATGTCATCACTACATTTAAGTATTGCATTATTATTTAACCTTACCTTTTAAAAGTTCAATGATAATTTTTCTGCTGCTACTTAATGTAAAGACAATTTCATGTGCATAGGTCCTTACTTTACGTACAAACAATTAATTTTATTACATGGGTGATTTTTGCTGAATGTTGCAATTATTTTCAATTATTCCCAAATTCAATTTCAAATTATAAAAATTGTTATACAAAAAAATTTGTCACTAAAACAATTACAGTAATGCCGAAAAACAATTACAGTAATGAAAACTTCAGAATCCAAAATTTCTGTAACATGAGCTTTGAAATTTAGAGAGTTGTGTCCCTTTAATTAAAAAAGTATGACAGTGACATTCACATTTATGATATATATATATATATATATATATATATATATATATATATATATATATATAGGTAACTATACTTGTTTCGAAAAACCTTCAAATTTTTGATTTGCCTATAATCAAATCAATCTCAAAGGAAAAAATGGTTTTAAAAAAAGAAAGAGCTAGTAACATGAAAGTCTGTTGAAAAAAAATTGCACAGATCCAAGTAAACAACTAACAAAAGAGCACAATGTAACCGTAGAGCAAACCTAGACAAACCTAGTGAGCCAGACAAACATACCCAGGTTTCACCTAAGCTGATCGTCAGAGAAAGCTGGCTCACTAGGTTTATCTATATATATATATATATATATATATATATATATATGTATATATATATATATATATCAATCATTTCACCCCCAAAGACGAAGATAATGCCACAGGACTACAAGGGGCTATTGGGATTGAAAAAAGGATGAGAAGACTAGTGAGGAGAAAGGAAAACAGAAGATGGCAACTAATGTTAAATGTATGAAGTTTGTAATTGGCAGAGAAGCAAGAAACTGGATTAGAAACCATTAGAATAGAACTTAAGGTCACATCTAGCTAACTCAACAGTAAAACAATAAGACCTAGTTGCCAATCTAGTAGTATGCCTAAATTTATGTAGCTGAAGCACCAAGGTGGAAAGTTCATTAGAACAATTGCCATCAAAATATTGATAGAAATGACAGAGGGAAGCCATGTTATGGCGATAGAAAAGTGACTGAACTCGAGATGCTAGATCAGGATCAATAACATTACAGACTCATCTTTGTATTTTATCAAGAATCTCAAGATATATAGCAGGACTACCAGATCAGATATGATAGCAATATTCAAAGAACAGATAAGTGGTAGATTTATAAATTTGCAAGATGGATTCAGATGAGAAAAATTATCTGGCATGACACAGTGCATCAACTTTCCTAGCAGTAGACCTAGCAATTGATTCAATAAAATCAATCCACTTTATGTCAGTGGAAAATATGAGCTCAAGAAAGTACAATGAGTTGCTCTCCTAGAAGTTAGCATCAACAATGCTGATGGAAGGAAGAAAGGGTTCTCTGAGGTGATTAAATGATAGCAATTCTGTTTTGGAGTTCTTACAATTTACAAGTCATTTCTTACATCAGTTAGCCACTAATTGATATATATATATATATTTCTGAGATGAGGTATTATGTACAGTATTTACATTATTATGTAAATACTGTATATATATATATATATATATATATATATATATATATATATATATATATATATATATGTATATATATATTGACGTAATTTTCAATTAACAGTATGAAAATAGCATTCTCTAAATTCTTCCAGTTGCTAAGGACATTTTGTTTTGTTAGTATTAGTTACTTTGTTTAATAAATTCATTTTGTTTTTTCTTGAAAATGTCCACATTGGACGAAATGCGTCAGCTACTATTACAGTTTTTCTATTGTTGTTTATATTTAGAAATATATATATATATATATATATATATATATATATATATATATATATATATATATATATATATATAAGCAAGAATGAAAATATGATAGATTTTAAATTATGATGATTGCAAATCATTTTATTTCCTAAGAAAGAAAACATTATTCAGGTTAAGAAAAATGATGATAAGACAATGTGGAAAACTTTATTAATGATACATTTTTTGCCAGAGAAGCATGCACTCTCTTTGGCTTATTCATTTAAAATGAAAGAAAGATAAAACTGTGTGTGACGAAATTTCTTGGGGGTCTCTGAGGATAAATGGGTTTGATAAATGCATGTATAAAGTAAAAAGAGAAAAAATGGGTTCTAATATATTGTATCTGTTTGGGTAGATGTCTATGCATGTACATATAAGACTCACAAAAAAAAAAATCCCCGGTTTAAAACCCTACAATTTGAAAAAGGTTCTAATACAGATGTAGATAACACAAACAAGCCAACAGGTGAACAGACACTCAGCAGTTCTGGAAATTAAGAGGTGATAAGCTAGGGTAATTAATTTGACTTATGATACCTACTTATCCTCAGAGGTCCCAAGACATTTTCATCACCCACAGTTTGTTTCACTTAAACTAAAGAAACCAGAGAGAGCATATGCTTCTCCAGCAATCTAACACTTGTCCTTCCCTATGCTAATATATCTCCACACAGTAACCCTCTACCTTGAGTGGCTCTTGCACCTTGTATTGAGTAAATATTATTAGGTTGGTGTAAAAATAATGACGTAATAATGTCGTTTTTTGGCATATTTTTAACGTCAAAAAACGACATTATTACGTCATTATTTTTGCACCAACCTAATAGTAAAAAAAAATTTAAAAATCATTGGCACACTATCAGTTACTCAAGTCCAATATAAAAAGATATTTTCAAAGCTAATGATTATAAAGACAAGGTTAAGAAATCTGCCTTCTGTGGAGAATTTGGAATCCTACATGTTGCTATCCATTGGAAAAGAATTGTTAGATGAATTGGATACAGAGGCAATTAATGGACTGCATGCAATGCTCTATTGTGCTTTTGAATTATCTGTTAATGTGTAAATTGTGCACTAAACTATTTAAAAATATCAAAAAATACTTAAAATTTAAAAAAAATAAATAGAAAATGAAATTATAACATTCTGGATTTACATTTTGTATCTCCTGCTAATAATATAGACAGTCTTTGTACAGTGTAATTGAAATGCATCTTTAATAAAAAAATTTTCACATTGTCTCAACATTTTCACTTTTGTTTCAGATAACATTACACATCTTACAAAAATGCATTAAGAAAAATGTAGCCAGTTTTATCCAATTGAAACATGATTATAGAAACAATTATAATGGTCATGTTGGCCTGTGTAAATTAATGTGTACCAATGATACCAAAATTCATAAATTTAACATCATAATCAAAATGAGGATATCAAATTTTGACAGAAGTCTGCCTTCAACCATCAAAACGAACCAAAATGAAAAGACTGATTTTGAAAAATATAATAAGTAAAATAAGAAAATTAAAAATACAGTTAAGATCAGAAGCTCTCAAATTTAGGTCATTCATATAGTTTCCTCCCTTTGCAAATCTTAAAAAACCCCTTGATATTTAGAGTCAAGGTCATTCATTTTAATCTTAAAATATCCAGTTGGTATGCATAGAATCCCAAAGAAACCAATTTTTTGCCTCCATTTTTTTTCTTAATATTTTTTATGTCACAGTGGAAAAGATTAGGTGATTTTTCATTGGTTGATTCAGTTCATGTTTCATATTTATGGTTAATTTGCTTCAGAATCTTGAATCTTCAAGTTTCATAAACTGACCCAATGAATCTGGACAGGACAATCTAAAATAGAGAACTGAGGTTAAAAAGAAAATTGAAGGCAAAGAGAAGACAAGAGAGAAGAAAAAAGAGAGTAAAAGTGAAGACTAACGAGGACTTAGAAATGGCAAAAAGGGAGTTAAAAAGAAATAGGTAAAGAATAAGTTATAGGAACAGAGAGAGAAAAAAAATTAAAATAAAGAAGTGAAAAAGAAAGAAAGAAAGAGTTAAAAATAGAAGAATTAGAGAAGAGAGATTAAAAAGAGGAATAAGAGAGAAAAAAGAAAAGGAAAACGATTATAAGGTGTGAGAAAAATGATAGGCATAAAAAGTAAGATGGAGGAGTGCTATGTCAGGAAGAAAGAAATGATACATAAAAGTGAGAGAAAAAGAAAAAGGTGAGATACTAGTAGAAAGAAAGAAGCAAATTAAAAAAAAGAAAAAAATAGGAAACTAAAGAATGAAGAAAGGCAAAGCAAAAATGAAAGAAAGAAAAAGAATGAAAGAAAAGAGAAAAAAGATAAAAAAAGAAAAACTCAAAAGAAATAATGTCTTGAAGTTAAAAGTGAGAAAAAGAGAACAGAAACAACCAACAATAGAGGAAAAAAAAGCAAAGAGGTTAAATTAAAAGTGAAAGAAAAAGTGAATAGAAGAAAGAAGAAATGAAAGAAGAAAGAAAAAGCTAGACAAAAAAATGAAGAAAGGAAAACTGAAGAAAAAAAAGAAAGAAAATAATGAAAGAAAAGAGAAAGAAGAGGAAGAAAGAAAATATCAAAACATAATGTGATTAACTTAAGAGTGAGAGAAAAAAGAAATCTAGATTCAGAAATAAAGAAAAGTAAAGAGTTTGTTAAAAGTGAAAAAAAAAGTATATATAAATAAGAAGAAAGAAAGAAAGAATGAATGAAAGAAAAAGAAAGATTATGAAAAATTGAAAGAATAATGAATGAAGAAAAGGAAGAAATAGAAGAGTAAGAAGAAATGAAAAGAGTAAAGAGGAATGAAAAAGAGGCACATTACTGACCACAGACATGGAGATAAAAAGAAAGACAAAGAAAGTTTGTTGGGGTGGGGGTTACCAAAGAAGATAAGGAACAGGCAGTGGGGAGCAAAGCCAGAAAGGAAATAGGAGAGAACCCAACTCTAAGAATGTTTAATTTATTTGTCTTTGTTTGTCACTTGAATAATGCCTTTATTTTTTAAATAACTAATTCATAGGAGCACCTCTGACTTTTTCAGACTAGGGGCCTGTCTTTTGCCACTGAATGCAAACCCCACCAACACACAAATACATTTTCTTTGCACACACACACATATATATATATGTATGTATGTTCATAATTATACACACAGATACACACAAACAAATATAATGAAACAAAATGCACATGTACACTTACATATATATACATATAGGGATATGCATACATATAGATACTTATACAGATATGCACATATACAAACTCACAAAATACAAGTTTTTTACCTGATCAAGAAACCCTGCCCACACCCACAAAACTAACATCTAGTTATTTGGCCAGATTTTGGGAATTTGGTTAAACTGAAAGATTTTCAGCACACATACCCTCAATATAAACATAAATACATACATATATATATATTACTTCAAATATTATTATTATAGTCTGTATTTGAAATAGACAACTCATTTTTATTTATTAAACTGTGGGTATTACATCAATCAGACCCTACATTTGAGAAATCTTGGTAAAGGACATGTTCCTCAGCAGGGATTGAACTCACATTCATCTTTGTAGGGGAAACCACTGTAGTAACTGTGTTGTGATGTTCTCTGTGCTTGCATGGTAAAGCACACCAGATCAAACAGTAGTTTCTCCTATAAAGAGGGATGCAGCTTTCATCTCTGCTATGGAATGCATTTCCTTTACTAACACTTTTTCCAATGTGCAAGCTGATTGATGTACTACATACTGTTTAATAAATGAAATAGGTTGTCCACTATAAGAATAATGTTTGAAGTAATAAAAATAGTGGAATAAAAATAATAATAATATATATGCATATATATATATATATATATATATATATATATATATATATATATATATATAAATTTTTAACCACTTGGCTATGCACCCAATATATATATATATATATATATATATATATATACATACATATAAAATAGCTGGCAACTTGTATTCGAGGATACCAGTCTACTAGAGTGGTTAGCAAATCCCTACTGCAAACTCTCGCTCAGCCACATTTTGTGTTTGTTCAACACCTATAGAGCCAAACTATCGTTTATAATGCAACTATGCTGAGCAGACCTTAGCTACAGTTTATGGGAGAGAGCGTGTTATCTAGTATGATAAACAATCTGAACAACACCAGCACACACAAACCCCTGATCACGATGACTTGTGACTTTGTGCTAGCACAGCTATTGATGGCTCCCAAATGTTCCGTCTACCCAATTTAACTCACAAGGCTTGGGTCAACCCGTGGTGTGGTCTTTAGGCATTTTCTAAAGGTGCCACACGCTGGGGGTCATCCATCCTCTAGACTGATAACATCAGGAAGTCTCCTTCCAGACAAATTAACCATGGTTAAATTAAATGGAATTTGAAATTGGCTTTCTGACACCTGAATTTTAGTTGCTATCCATTACTCCACTGTACCTTCATATATATATATATATATATATATATATATATTGGGTGCATAGCCAAGTGGTTAAAAATTTTCGCTTTCTGACCATAAGACCCAATATATATATATATATATATATATATATATGAAGGTACAGTGGAGTAATGGATAGCGACTAAAATTCAGGTGTCAGAAAGCCAATTTCAAATTCCATTTAAGCTCATTACATTCACTTACGTGCTAATACCCTTAGGAAAGGTATGAATCCATCTCTTCTCCCCCCAGCTATGGGTAAATAGCAGGACAGACTGGGTTCTATAGCCTTGGGTTGTGAATAGTCTGAGAGAAGGACAATTCTGAATTCAAAACCTTGCATTTCTTCAATATCCGCATAACCTGGGCTTTATACTGCAGCTGAACAGAATGCATTTATTTAGAGTTTTTATGAGATATTGCAAAATCTGGCATGAACAAAACCAGTATACATAAACCATGGTGGCCATCAAAATGGTAAACATCAGTGAGTGGTTAGTATAAGTCATTGATGGTTTTCTCTGCCAATAATGCCCCAGACAAAGAATTTAAAAATATTCAAATCAGGAGAGATATGAAGCTATATATTTTGAGTAAAATGATCTGGAAAATTCTTGATCAGCCACTCCATCATCATCACATGGGCTACATGATAAGGAACAGAATCCTAGTGGAACTTGTGTAGAACCCAGTTAAAAATTGTAGAAAACAATCCAATAGATTTAAGTAGTATCACTAAGATCTCGATTCTGTGCAAAAATAGGATAACACAAGTGTCAAATTCAAATTCCCACATTAGCATTTATTAACCAGTGAAGTTTTCTCAGTGCTTTGAAAAAGAAGACAACCATTTCTTGTAAAAAAAATGAAGTCTCATATCCAGAAAATCATTAATAATCTTTTCCCTTCTAAAAATTGATATTAAAAATTGGGAAATATATTTATTAATCTTCAATATAACTTTGATCAGGGTTTGTAAACTATACTGAATTCTCAAATTTTCATATACTCAAAAAAAACTTATTAAGTACTAAGTTCCTTTTTGTAAATTATTTCTCACTTTTAAAGAATTTTCCTAAACCAGTTTGCACACTTTGCATTACAAAAAATACCCAAGTGACATATAAATATAAATTTGCAATACACACTTCCATAATATAATGTAAATCATGAATTTTCTGTGGTAATTTCACACCTACTTTTCTTTCTATAGTGACACAATTCATTTCTTTTGTGTTGCAAAAAACTTTTTTTCATATAAACTTTGTGAGACACTTTATAACTTGTTTCTTTCAGTTTAAAAGAAAACAAAAATTATTTTTATAGACAATAAAAAATTATTTAAATTTGTAGAGCTGTGTTTGAAGATTATTTCTTCTCTTTCCATTTCACACACTTTTTCCTGTACAAGAATTGGTGATCAACAACTTTCTAAACACCATTACACATGTATAGCCACCCTATTGATCTAAAGCTTGTCCACCATGTCTAACATATCAATGTGCTGAAAGATGAATGGTCGTATTATTAACTACTCCTAGGACTATCACAGGTATGAAGCTGGTGTACCCCACTGTTGGTAAATTTATTCTCATATCATTACATCACTGTTATTACATGATTCCTGTTGCTGGGATTGGTGTCTAGTGCCACAAGCACTATGTACCTTTTCATTTCCTGTGTCAGTTTGGAATTTGACATGTTAATGCACTTGATACATCATGGGAATGTTAATACAGTGATACAACATTATAGTAGCAAAATAAATTGTTGCAATATCCAAGTAGTGGTAAAGTCCAAGTAGACACAAAGCCCAAACAGACACAAAGCCTGCAAAATCCAAATAGACACAAAGCCTGCAAAATCCAAATAGACACAAAGCCTGCAAAATCCAAGTAGACACAAAGCCTGCAAAATCCAAATAGACACAAAGCCTGCAAAATCCAAATAGACACAAAGCCTGCAAAATCCAAATAGACACAAAGCCTGCAAAATCCAAGTAGACACAGAGCCTGCAAAATCCAAATAGACACAAAGCCTGCAAAATCCAAATAGACACAAAGCCTGCAAAATCCAAATAGACACAAAGTTCAAGCACACACAAAGCCTGCAAGTTCCAAGTAGACACAAAATCCAAGTAGACACAAAACCTGAAATGTCCAAGGAGACACAAAGCCCACAAGAGCCAAGTAGACACAAAGCCTGCAAGGTCCAAATAGACACAAAGTCTAAGTAGACATAAAGCCTGCAAGGTCCAAGTAGACACAGAGTCCAAGTAGATATAAAGCCTGCTAGGTCCAAGTAGACACAAAGTCCTAGTCAACACAAAGTCTGCAAGGTCAAAGTAGACACTAAGTTCAAGTTGGCACAAAGCCTGCAACGTCCAAGCAGGTACAAAGTTCAAGTAGACAAAAAGCCTGCAAGATCCAAGTAGACACAAAGCTTGCAAGATCCAAGTAGACAAAAAGCCTGCAAGTAGAGACAAAGTGTAAGTAGACATAGTTTGTAAAGTCCAGGTAGTTTCTAAGTTCAAGTAATTGAAAATCCATTGTGCAATAAAATGAATCAAAATATACACACAAGCACCAATATATATATATATATATATATATATATATATATATATGAATAAATAACAAATAGGAAATGTTTATTAATATGTTTCACTTTTATTAAAGCTTTATCAAAGAATAAGATATAGAGAAAAAGAAAAAAGAAATTCTGGCATTTTTACTTTTGTGTTTGATTTTCATTGTTTAATCATGTTTTACATACATTTGACTTTTTAATCCAACATTAGTATAATTTGTGGCATTGTGAATTCAAGTTTCATCTAAAATTTCAAGAAATTAAGAGATTCCATGCCTGCCTGAAAAATCTGTAAATATTACTTTATGCATGTAAGTGTACCATAATTCTAATTTTCTATGTGGGATTCAGATGATAATGTATGTTCATAAGTGTACGTATGTATGAGTGTGTGTGTGTGTGTGTAATAGATATGTTAGTTTTTCACATGTTGATTTAGGGTCATTTATGTTTATACATACTATTTGTTTTAGATAAATATACACTGGATTCTCTAAGAATGGATTCAGTAAAGGTTGGTGATGTAATATAATGTTTTTGACATATGTCTTTATAGTTGGTAATATTGTTATTAGTAGGCCATCAAAATTCTTTCTCTGTAAAGAATTATGTTCTTTTTTAGGGTGACATTAGTAAAAAAAGTTATGTCTAGTTTTGTTTCTGTGTATTATAAGAGAGTTTGAATGGTTTCTAAATGTAAATCTCTTTTATGTTCATAGGTATGGGCTTTTAAAACTCATGATGTCTCTCCGACATAAATTCTTTTACACTGTAAACAAGTACTGGTATTTGAATTGGAGCAGGATTTATTTTTCTTCTTAATTATATCTCCAGTTGCCTTTGACATGCTGATAAAGATCCTAGTATTAGGGATAACTAATCTATATACAAGTTTAGCAGAAAGAAGGCAGGATTATTACTTTTGTGTTGCTGTTGTTAAAAGTGCTATTGGTGGTGTCTAAAAATTCACAAATCCCCAAAAACTTGAGCATATATGCAACCCATGGGTATTTCATTTAATTGCTTTTACTACCATAATCATGTAAAATCTTCTTTCATTTTTGGATTCTGAAAGATGTTCTCAAACACCAGGCACACCCGGTATATAAAAATATATTCATACTTTAGCTGCCAATATTAGAGAACAAAAATTTAAAAGGAAAATTTTCTAATTTCGTACACTAAATATTTTTTGCTAATAAACAGAATTGGGTCCATAACTTTCTCAATCTTCAGTCCATTTTAATGCAAAATTACCCTCATGTAGATCAAGCTTTTAAGAATATTTGCTGGAATTCTTATCACAATTTAAATTATTGATTGTAAAACTTTCATACTCTAATATTAGATGCTTCTGCACATATATGTACATACACAAGATACAGACTTATACATATTGATACATACACATATTCATTAATTGTTAGATATTAATATATATACCGGATGTAACAACAAAATTGTCTAAATTGTGTAACAGCAAAATTGTCCGTCCCACAAAATGTTTAATATCTAAAAAAAAAAACACCAAACAATTTGAGTTTCTTTTTCCCAGGTTTTCAGATAAGATGTTTAGCCATCTTGATAACATTTGTTGTAAGAATCACAGAAAACCCCTTTGGGTTATTCAGCTAGAAAGAAAGCAGGTTAAAATTACTTTTTTTCAGACCCACTGTCTTCCCAATTGAGCAACTGTGATAAGAAAAAGCTCATCCAGGCCTTCAGTAATGGTACTAACATTCATACTCTGGTTTCCACCTTTAAAGTCCATTCGAGAACCATCAAGAGACTGGTGAATAAGTCTTAAAAGGAGGAAATAGTACAGAGGAAAACTGGATCAGGAGGTCACAAGAGGAAGAGGGATCATTATTTCAACTTAGAGCTAAAGTGATCAATTAGAAAAGATTCAACTCAATTCATAAGACATTTGGCAGATGAGAGAGTTTCAGCTATCATTGTTCAAAATAGCATTGAAAAAAGACATGAAAATGTAGTTGTAAGTGAACCATGTGAAGGACCTTGTTACTCCAGGACAGAAACTTAGAAGGTTAGTGAGGGCAAAGATCATCTTAAATAAGTTAGAAAATGATACTGGAATAATATATATTTGAAATTTATTTCAATACTTCATGAGCTTCCGATCCTTAGCTATGATTATTTAATGATGAACATGTCATTTTCGTTTATGGCCGATTTCATCACAGTTCTTCTGTTAAGCTTAGAGAATAATTATGCATTCTTATTGCTCAAAGTAGTGTCTAATAGTGTTAAAAAAACCTTGGAGGATTCCAGTAAGATATCTTTAATCATTTCTAAGGTACAACGGTTCAGGGCTTAATCTAACAATTGAACAATTTTACTGTTATACAATTTAGATAATTTTGCTGTTACACCTGTTATATATGTACATAAATATGCTCAAGCTAACATGCATATACACACACACACACA
This sequence comes from Acanthosepion lycidas, assembly GCA_963932145.1. Classification (NCBI taxonomy): domain Eukaryota; kingdom Metazoa; phylum Mollusca; class Cephalopoda; order Sepiida; family Sepiidae; genus Acanthosepion; species Acanthosepion lycidas. Next base: position 44,694,668 of record OZ010583.1, read on the forward strand.
TATATATATGTGTGTGTGTATATCTATCTATCAATCTATATATATATATATATATATATATATATATATATATATATATATATTTATATATATATATATATATATATATATATATATATATATATATATATATATATAATAAAAATGTACTTTTTAAGATATGCTATATTTATGGGTTACAGTGGTCATTATCAGGGATAGAGTGTAAGTAAATATAAAAGTGAACACTGAAGTCAACACCAAGTGGTAAAACTAAGTGGAAACAAACTATTTCATGCTTGAACGCACCTCCAAGTCTGAAGATGCGTTCAAACATGTAACATATTGATGCCACTTATTTTCCCTGCTAAGTGTTGACCTCAGTGTCCACTTTCATATATATATATATATATATATATATATATATATATATATATATATATATATATATATATACATATATTATGAATTTATAATCTGCATCTGCTATTCCATGACCGTGACCGGTATCATTGAATAGCAAACTTCTATGTAAACAAAACAGTATATCATCGTTGATGGTAAACATCTCGGTTGTAATATCCATATAACCACTCTGATGATGGCTCATATGAGCTGAAATCTTAGATCGATGACCAACATAATAATGAAATATCCAAATGTTGGACAGTTTTTGTCTTTATTTTCTCTTGAAACTAAAACCATTATATGACATTTGGAAAGACTTGTGATAAAACATAGTAGACACTTGTTGTCTGTTATATTTAATAATATTTATTATATATATATATATATATATATATATATATATACACACACATATATACACACACACACACATATATATATATATATACTTTTTGTATATTGGCTTTGGTAAGCGATCCCAGCATGTGGCAAATTTGGAAAGTAACTGAAAATCGTATCACAAGTTCACCTAAGCCTTGTGAGTGAAGTTGGGTATATGGAACTGTATGGAACTGTTCAGAGGCCATTGATGGATTTGCTAGCATAAAGTCACAAGTCATCATGATTGAGTGGCTTTGTTCAAACTGATGATCATGCCAAATGAGAGGCTCTCTCGCAGAAAATGTAACTAAGGTCTGCTCAGCACAGTTTTCGTATAAAGCTCAGGTGGTCTCTGTGGGTGTTGAAGAAACATAAATGTGCCTGAACAGGTATCTATAATAAAGATTGGCTAGATACCCTAGCAGACAGGAGTGTTCGAAAAATGAGTAACTGGCCAATATATACATATATTCACAAACACATCCACATTCTTTTTAATCAAAATTACCTGAAATGTCTTCAACAAGGTAATTATTTAATTATTTAGATTACTTCAATTTTCCTGATTTTTCTTTCATTATTCTAGAGGTTCCTATTTTCAACCAGCACCATGACCAAACCATTGCCATTACAACTCTGAGCAAAGGATAAACCAGACACTCACTTTCTTCTCCACACCACATTAGTTGTTATTTAACAAATATCATTACAAAAGATACAGAAACTCATAATTTTCAAATGTCAACACTTGAATGGTGTTAGGATTTTGCAATGGTTTTCAAACATACAAAGAATGATATGGAATGACGGGACGTTTTTGTGCTTGAGGTCAGTGTATAGAGCTGCCCTTACATCCAAATCACATAGATAAATGATCAGTGATTAGCCAGGGAAGTAATAAAGGTGATGTGGAAGGAAGCTTGTGAAGATGACATCTCTTTGGTAGGGAAGATCAAAACAGAATTGAACCAGAATCAAATGGAGGAAAATAAAAAAAAATGACTATGAGTGGAAAGTGGAATCAAAGGAGTAGATAAAGAAGAAAAAGAAAGGGTAAGAATTGACTTTAGGGATGAAGAGGAGTAAGAATGGAGAGAGTAGGGAATAAGAGAGGAATGAGTGGAAGATTAAGAAAGAAAGAAAGAAAGAAAGTAAAAGAAGAAGAAAGAAAGAAAGAAAGAAAGAAAGAAAGAAAGAAAGAAAGAAAGAAAGCTACTCCAAAATAAATGTGTGTAAAAGAGAAAGAGGGAACAAAGAGAAAAGAAAAGAAAGAAGAGTAAGTACTGAGTCACAGGATGAGAACTAGTAGAAAGAATGGAGAGGATAAGACAGGACTAATAGGAAAGAAAAAAGAAAGAAAGAAAGAAAGAAAGAACAAACAAACAAAGTTGGATGAGAAAAATGTGATGGAGAGCCTAATTAAAAGAAAGAAAGAAAGAAAGAAAAAGAGATGCTCCAAACAGAAAAAAGAAAAGAAAGAAGGGTAAGAATTGAGTCACAGTATGAGATGTAAAAGAAAGAAAGAAAGAAAGAAAGAAAGAAGTAGAAAAAATGGAAAATAAAAAAGAAAGAAAGAATGAATGATGCTTCAAAAGTACATATGTACAAAAAAAAAGAAAAGAAAGAAAGAGGAAACAAAAAAGAAATTAGTGAAAATAGAGGGAGTAAAAGTAAAGAAGAGAGATAAAGAAGTGAAGGTGGGAGGAAAGATGGGAATTGTTAGAGAGAAGGAATTCCCAAGAAAATTATAGGGAGAAGAAAAAAAGAAGAACAAGATGAAGGAAAAACTTTTCTCCCAAAAATGAATATCAAAGAAAAATACAGTACTGCAGAACAGTAGGCATTAGAGAGTAAGTCTTACACCTTATGACAATTGTAGTGAGTTAGGTTCTCACTGAGAGCTCGAAAGATATGGCCTTGTGTCATACTTAGCATCATTTAGTAAATATTTAGAATATGGAAGAATGAGAGTAGTAGGAAAAGAAAAGAGATACAAATAAAAAGACAATAATAGATGTAAAAAAAAGAAATAGGAGAATTTGATGCGAGGATTGCAGAAAAATATATTTCATATTTACAGAATCAAATATAAAAAAATATTAAAAACATATTTAAAAATGACTTCAATATGAAATAAAAGCTGCAGAATCAAGGAGGAAGGTGAAACTGAATGAGAAAAAGAGAGAGAGAGAGGAAACAGAAAAGGCAAAAAAAAAAAGAGAGATAAGGGTAAGTAGAGAGAAAAAGACTGAAAAGAAAGAGAAATTGAAAAAAAATGTGAGACAATATAAAAGATAGTAGCAGGAAGTAGAGGCAAAAATTCAAACATTTTTTTTTTACTGTGGAATTTTTTTTGCTAAAAACAGATTGAATTTTTCAAACTAAGCTCAAGTTTGTCATCTGGCCAACCTTTCAAAATAAGATCATTATATAAATGTGCTTGGGGCAGTGTAAGGTCCATTTTAAAATTTACAGTTGACCAATTCATATTTTATTCATTAGTAAAGACAATTCATCAGAAAATAAAAGATAAAAAGAAATATAAAAATAAAAAAGAAAATATTTTCTCTTTTCCTTCTAATTCCTCTTAAAAAAACATTTTTTTTTTTATTTACTAGAATTTATTTTACTTTTTTATTTATACTCTTCTTTCTTTTTCTCTTTTCTCCATTTTCCTCATTTTCCATTTTTTCCCATCAATCCTCATTTCTTTTTTCCTGTCTGTTTCTATTTTCTTACACTTTCCCCCCATCACTCTACATATTACTTTCTCTCTTTTTTTGTTTTTTTAAAACTTCACATGCCTTTTATGATTTGATCCTTGTCTTTATTTCTCATTCTTATTTGCTTTCTAATTTTTTTTCTTTCCTTATTTTTTTTCCTTTTTCTATGTTTTTTTTTTTTCTGTTTCCTTTTTTATTGACAAAACTCCTCATATCATTCACGTCTACCCTTTCTGCCACTGTTACACTACAGAGATCATTTTGCACCTTACTTGTCTATAATCCGGAATAGATTTATTCCTTGCAATTCAGAAAGGGCTTATTTTAAATTAGAATTAAATCTTAGAATGGAATGAGAATTTATTTTATGGTTTTTGTTTTCATATTGGCTTTTTGAAAAAAAAAGAAAGAAAAACCAAGTGTGAGAAAATGAAAGAGATCTCATGACTGTCCTAACCCAAGAAATTCTTTCTTAAAAATAATCTGAAAAAGAGTGACTCTCTCATTCAACTTCCATCCATCAAAATAATAGTTATGGTAATGCTTTTGGTCATCATGATATAAATATCAAATAATAATAATGATGCTGATAGCTTTAACATATTAGTACTACAGTGTAACCCAGATATAAGAGAGTTGTCGGGACCGGATAATAAGTCTCTTATATCCGGGTTTATCTTATATCCTGGTTTGGTCTATTATATATACATTAACACAGGCTCTAATTTGGGACCAGAGAAAATCTCTCTTATATCCTGGTTTCTCTTATATCCGGGTCTCTTATATCCGGGTGACACTGTACTACCACCACCACCACTACCACACCACCACCAATAATAATAATAAAATTCAATAAATATTCTACACCAGGCATGGCTCTCATGGCTTTTGATATTAATTGATTGAAGGTGTTAATATGTACAATGTTGTACATGTTATGATTGTATCTGTCTATATTTCTGAGATGAGGTAATATGTACACCATTTACATTATTCGGACTATTGTCCTCATCTTTGTTGCCATATTTATCACAATGTTTCCTCCGTTATACACTCCAGCCTTCTTCAGTGGTTGGAATGTTGAACTGAACTCTTTATTTTGCTCACTGGGGTAGACTGTTCTAGTTCCACATGCCATGTCTAATGGATGTCAGTTATCAGTTATCTCCTGTTAATTCCCCTCTCCATGTTCTCCACTGCCTGAATCAGGTATTGAACTCACACTATTATTAGTCAGATCCAGCGACAAGTCGCAAATAGAGTGAAATAAAGGGTTCAGTTCGGTATTCCAACCACCTGAAGAAGGCCAGAGCGTAAAACGGCCGAAACGGTGTAATAAATATGGTGGTGTAATAAATATGGCAACAAAGATGACAACAATAGTCTGAATAATGTAAATAGTGTACATAATACCTCATCTCAGAAATATAGACAGATACCTAGCAGTACTTTGTGACTTAGTTTTTCAAACGCTTTTGCGTAATCTATAAAAAGAGGTATAAATCCACATATGGTCTGGTTTGAATGCTGTATATTAGAGACTCTTGATAAAATCAAAAGAAGAATCTGCAATGTTATTGGTCCTGACGTGTCATCACAGTTTCAGTAACTTTCCTACCACTGTAATGTACCTTCCCTGTATGAACTTTCATCTATGGTACCTGGACTTTATGAATTTAAGTGCAGTATTAGATTGGTAGTAAAGTCTCTTCATTTCACCATAGAATTGGCTAGATATAACTTTAAGTTCTATGCTAACAGTTTCTTTTCTTGCACTTCTTGTGTGTGGAACTCTCTTCCGGCTCTATGCTTTCCAGTTTCCTTACTTGCTCCTTAGTAAAGTTTCTGTTTTCTAATTCTTTCACACCTAGTAACTTCTTGTGTCTTAGTAGCTTTACTGCCTTGCTTGGGGTAAATTTCAATTAAAAAAGACCTTCTATGTCAAGCACAATGAAGCAAACCACCCTCATTCCCTTTATTATACATCTGTCTCAACTTCCTACTTTTTTCCTTGAAAATGACCAACAACACTCTGAACATTGCATACAATTTTGGCAAGTTCCTTTACAAATTTCCATCTGACATCAAATGACCAATTCAAACGAGAGGAACTCACCTTTTTGTTCCTTGTAAAAGAAGTCCACTTGAAGAACTGCTGCCTCAACAAACAATATATATATATATATATATTAAGGCAGGTTTTGTTAAATAATTTAGACATGCTCTGTCTACTTATTCTCGATAAAATTCTTTCATATTCAGAGATAAGCTTTTACGTGTGGTTACTGAAAGGCTGTGCTGGTTCATATTGTATTTATTCTCTGAGTACTTTCAACATAGCATAATGTCATCATCAGGGTATTGTTAATTATAGAGCAAGTATTCTAGTGTTCTTGGTTGTGAAACAAAATTTATTGTGTCATCCTGTGGCTAACAGGCACTGTTTAAGGGGAGCTAACTAGGAAAATAATATTGTGGAAAATTTTCCGACATGAGCAGTCAAAAAATAGAGGAAAGAACTATTAGTGCGAACATTGACATTTAAAAACTATCTATTGTACACATTTTAAAATGTTTGTGGGGTATACATAATTAATTTTATTAAGGTTTGGTTTCAATTTTTTTTTAATATAAATAGCTTCAAGAATTTTTAGTTTGTACTGATTTTCATGGAAAAGTATGGAGGTATTTTCAACAAGGATTTTCCTGAATTGCGAATATGGACATGTATGTTGTTGTAAATGATTAGAAATTTTGGAAGTATTATTCAAATGAAGACTTAGCCTACATGAAAACATTGTTGTCATGTGTCCAACATTGTTTATAAATTTAAATGTCCTCTGGGAGATTGTATCTCCAATGATAAAATTAACATCCATGTTGGACACAAAAAATGATAAACACAATCATCAGGCCACATAAGGTTTCAATTTTATATATATAAAAAAAATATATATATATATATATATATATATATATATATATATATATATATATATATATATATATATATACATAGATAGATAGATAGATAGATATCTGTATTTGTAGGTTTAATACAAATATATTTTTCATTTAGCTGATTGATATTATGTTCGGCATCTTAACTCTAACCACTCATCAGAGGATATCAGCAATTGACTATTTTCTTGTTTTTCTTTTATAAGGTTGCATTTTTTCTTCATCTTTCATTTTGCATGTGTATGTGTGCACACACGTTTCTGTATCTGTGTTTTTATGTGTGTGTATATATATCTGAGCATCTGCTAATATATATATATGCACATGCACACATTTTTAAATAGTATTCTTTAATAAAAGATTGATAGTCCCTCTTAAGATATGTATATTCATTCACAAAAATATATATATATATATATATATATATATATATATATATATATATATATATATGCTCATATATATTTATTTGTGCATGTGTTAATATACTCATATATATCTATATATCCATGCATATGTTAATACACACAGACACACATACATACATACATGTATATATATATATATATATATATGCTTATAGCATCAATCAGCTAAGTGACAAACTTTTACTCACATTAGTCCTATATATGCTTATATAGGTATGTATTTATTTATATGAAAATGTATACACAATATTTATATACCTATATATGAACACACACACTCACACATATTAGAAGCATCTAATCATATGGGCCATTATTCTTAATTATTCTAATCATTGCTTTCAGTCGTGGTCACTTAGTAAGGAAATGTAAGTCTATTCTGAAAGTAACAAGTAAATAATTTTTATAACTTTGACCTCCACAATTTGTGGTTATTTACGAGCTTGCCAAGCTTTTTTTCTGCAACAGAAACAAACTGAAAATTCACAAATGAAGGGATTGTTAACTGGTTAGTGTGAAGAGCAGTTAAGGACCAATTTCAAGACAATGGCATTGTGGTCCCGGCAATCTTCTTTCAGGTGAAATTATTGGTATTGTAACAGAATATAAAAACTAATAAAATCAACATCAGCTGACTATCATTCAAGGAAATTACTTTCGAGATTAAGAAAGAAAATGTATCAATATTTATGGTTTTGTTCATAATGTCCGATTTTATTCTGTGAGTGAATGTTTTCACAATCAAATTGCTTATTAACCGAATGATGTTGCCAGATTTTTGAAGATATCGTTATGTTAAATATTAATATAAGTTTCTGATGAACATAAATTGGAGGATCGGTTTTGTATTGTAATTAAGTAATAAATTGATCCCTCACAGAATTACTACATAATGTTAGATTTTATAAGTCAATGTTTTCACAATCAAATTGGTATTAACCAAATGATACTGGCAAAATTTTCAAGATATATTTACGTTAAATATTAATATGTTTCTACTGGTTATAAATTGGGGGATCGGTTTTCTATTGTTATGAAGTAACAAATTGATCCCTGACTGAATTACTACACTATGTCAGATTTTATCAGGTAAGTCAATGTTTTCACAATCAAATTGGTATTAACCAAATGATATTGGCAAAATTTTCTGGATATACTTATATTTATATAAAAAATATATCATATTTTATTATGCAATACAAGGGTTGTTCATCATGTTGTAAATAAATATATATAATATTATAGTTACTGTTATTAGTCTTTTACTTTCAGATATATAATATGGGGCCGAACACATTCAGAAATATATAAACTATCAGCTGTATGCATTCTCATAAAAATGGCAGACTTGAGAAAGGTAAGTTCCTGAAAAATTGTTTTAATACAAAGATTTAATAAATTTCAACTGAAAGCAGCACTGGATACTCGGTCAATGAAAGTTGAATCTCTACTTATAAGGAAACGGTTATTAGGGATGAGGAAAACAGATATTACAACTGGTCCCATCCCAATGGCTAGAGAGCCAAAAAAAAAGCATAACTCAAGTAGCAATGGCTGCTCAGTCAATGAATGTCAAATGTTTCTTTATATTTCATGGGTTTCATGATATTTCCATGGACTGTAAGAAATATATAATTTCAGAAGAAAAACAAAATGGTGTAAATTGATGCAATTACAGCACTGGAAATTGAGAAAAATTTTAAAGACAATCACAGAACAATAAAAAAAAAGAAGAAATTGAAGATATTAACAATGTAAAAAGATGAAAAAAAACTGATTTAAAGAATGTTACCAAAAAAATTTGAGAAAAATTAAAAGGGGGATAACGTTGAAAAATGGTTTGACCAGAGAGAAAACATTTGAAGAAGTCGGTGTTGTGAATGCAAACAGAGAGAAAATATACAGAATATTAAGAACACTGGCTGAAGGCATGAAAGTTACAAAACTACGACCTTTAAGGAAACATCACAGAGAGAAACATATAAAATAGGTGAAGAAGTTAATGAAAATAAAACTGATTTCTCAACAGTAACTTTTAAAGCTACATTAGATAAAACTGATGACTGAGATACTGTATTCTTTATAGAAATAGTCATACAAAACAACTTAGGTAGAAAAGGGATTAATGTTTTCCTGATTAATCCCTTTTATATGGCTTATCAAACCTTTGCAGGACATTTAAAGCCAGAAAACATTTTTAGATTACAAGAATTTTTTTTGTTTCTTTGGAGATTATTGATTAACCCAATGTTGGGGGAGAAGAGGTGGATTTATACCTTCTTTAAAGATATTTGCACATAAGTGAATATTTTCTTTTATGTGTCATGTTCCTTCATCTCTTCCTGTAGCACTTAATAAATTTTATCTTTTTGTAGCACTTAATAAATTTTATCTTTTTATCATTTCTCCCAAAACCAGTTCTGCCATCCATTTGCTCAAGTCCTTTATGTTACGTGTTGCTTTCCCCCTGTTCCTCTATCTATCCTGTGAGTATCAGATTTTCCAGGTCCTCATTTCTCAAATTTCAACAGCGTCTTCCTGATGTTAAGTATGAGTTTCCTTTTTGTTTCAAATTCTCTCCAAAACTTTGTTGTTGCTCGCATGTTCAGTCAATGGTATCCTTGGATCTTTCTGTACAATCATATTTCTGTTGCTCCAAGTCACTTCCTTATCTTTGATGAGATTGCCCAGCATTTGCAACTCTCTACATAACAATTCTGAGCTATTATTCATTACAGCATCTGCCTATCCAAGCTTACAACATCTGGAATTCCCAAGCAGTCACCTATCTAGATACTGACCATATTCAATGTTGCTTAACTTTGGTGATTGTATGGAAACTGGTATTAAAACATGATTTGGCCATAAGCCTGGATTAATGTTTTCTTACTTGTTAATCAAATATTGATGATCTACAAATAGTGTAACCAGATTGAGCTACAAGCATTGAAATGGTGTATTAGGTTGGTGCAAAAATAATGTCGTTTTCTCACATATGTTAATATGTGAGAAAACGACATTATTTTTGCAGTAAACCAAAAGTATCTCAATTTATCCAATTAAAGAATAGCCAAGTTTTCTACATTAGAGAAACACATGGCTTCTACTATGGCAAAAAGGAGAGGATCCATTTACAACTTGATTATTAAAAAAATTGATCCCCCAAATATTGGTCTACTGTGTTTCTAGATTGGAATGCAAGTAGCTGAAAACCTATCTCTAGTAAACTTTCAATTGTATTTCTTCTCATTAGCAACCAAAGATAGTCCAGTTTACTTTTGTGCCCTAAAAACAATGCAAGTAGTAAAATTCAAAATTTGCTCATGTTGGAATTTCAAGAACTCATTCTAATTAAAATACAGAGCAAGCATTTTCAGTAAAATTGTTTTTGACTTTCATTATGTCTTTAATGATCCATAACTCTTAGTAATAAAAGACAAGTCTTAATCTATATTTATTTCTTAGATGAAGCAAGGTCATGTTGATTAATTTTTGATGACCATCTCTTTAAAAAAAATGTATCAATTCTTGAAAATCAAAGTTTAATAGTTTACGTTTTCAAATTTTCCATATTTTTTCTCAAAATTACTGTTTTGTTTGGCTCTTGTTTGCTCGTAAGAAACTTTGTCCTCTCAGCAAAATCCAACTTCTTTTTCATCTGCAAATTTCTCTTTATAATGACCAAAATTTGTGAAAAGGTTAAATACTCCAATTCTCTGGTATGCACTATGACAGAGATCTTTATAATGGCCTGACATCCTGCTGAAGCCAAAAAGAAAGACATCTGTACTCTTGTTCTCCCCTCCTGCAATTTTGTGGTTTTCTTAGCCTGTTTTCTGGGCAGCAAAACAATGAATCCATGTATCCACAAAATCCGGTTCATCCAACACTGTTAGAGATTCTATCACTGATGCCATATTGTTGTGATGTCTTCTACTCTATGACATAGAGGCTTAACACCCCGTTTCCCCATAACGAGAGATCACTGACCAATCAGTAGTTACTCAACTATATGCAAAATTGGTTGAGTCCATTTTGCCTAGGGTTCTTTTTATGAAAAAAATAAATGGAAGTGTTTGTCTCTTTATATTCAAAGAAAATATATTAATTTAAAAAAAAGTATGTCTTCATCAATAACGTTAATTCTGTATGATTTATTTTCCATCCTTCAGTCCCCTTCCCACAGACACAACATCAGAAGCCTATTGCTTACTTTCTACTTCCATGGTAAAAGTTGAGTTCAAGATTTTAATGCCATCATCCCAGACCGTTTACAGTGAAGACCTGCTTTCCTACATACACAGGGTTGAAACAACCACATTCCCTATGCATTCCATTGGTAAGAAGACAGATTCTTCCCAGGAGCTGCTTCTTTGTGGAATAGATACCTGTGTGGATACTTTTCTGAATGCTACAAACTGAACCTCTTCATATCTAAAGATCGATCATTATCTCTCTTCCATACTCTCATAATCTTCACTTCCCCCTCTTGCATTCATATCACATACCCTTATTCAGTAACTCTCTGCACATTGAAACATTGGTTCCCATACGATCACAGAAGTTAAGCATTGTCAAATATGGTCAGTACTAAATGGGTGACCATTTAGGAATACTAGGTGCTGTGAGCTTAAATTTTTGGGTGGTGTCATGGATAATGGTTCTGAATTGTTAAATCAGAAAGCCAAGTTCCAATTCCAGTTAGGTTCATTATATTCACTTACATGCAAATAACATTAGGAAAGGTATTTCCTCTGCCAGCTATGGATTAATTAGTAAGACTTTTATCTCTAAACCATTATTATCTCCAAAAATAAAATAATATTGTATACAAAATATTTAGAGTTCAGAAGTTGATATACCGCTAAAGAAAACAACCAACCAACTCTACCATGAGTGGATCTTGAGCCTTTTATTGGGTGACAATTTGTACCATCTCTGCTCAAGAATAAGTGACCAGATTTACATCATTTCATTTGAATGGAAATAGCCGCTTATTGTGGAATGGAGATAGTATAAAAAAATTTAATGATTTTTTAAAAATATAGATTTTATAGTAGAATACTAAAAATCTTCCTTCAGAACAATCTCTGTCAAAATAATCAGCAGTGATGATAAAGTCTACTTTTCTTATTTTACATTACAGGTTGAGAATCCTTTATCTGAAATTCTTGGGATCCGGAAGTACTTCAGTTTTCAGATTTTTTTTTGATTTTGGAATAGAGGCTATTTAATTTGTATATGCCATCTATAAAATTAGGGCAGCTTGGTAATGGAACTCAAGCATAAACATAATATCCATTTACATTTCATAACACAGCTTATACTTATATCCTGAAGGTAGATTTTGATGTAATGGAATAACCTGTCACCCCCATAAGTGACTACACTATAAGTAGTAACTGCCTATAAGTATCTGTAAATCAATGGACTACAGAGACTACCTGCGACCTGTTCCAGCTAAGCAGTCAAACTCTCTGCCTCTGAGCAGAGAGGAACCCAGACGAGGCTCCGCCGAAGGGCAGAGTCTCGTTCGGGGAGGAAGACTGACCCTGAACCCGTTTATATGGGTTTAAAAAGGGAATATTTTTGGCCGAGCCTATGGGCTTGGAGAACCCACGTTAAACTGGCCTTGTGCCACATGCAACCCTCGTGGTGGGGGGTTAGCTAAATATACTAGCTGCAACCTGTTCCAGTTAAACAGTTGAACTCTCTGCCTCTGAGCAGAGTGGAACCCAGACGAGGCTCCGCCGAAGGGCAGAGTCTCGTTCGGGGAGGTAGACTGACACTGAATCCGTTTATGCAGGTTCAAAAAGGGGAATATTTTTGGCTGAGCCTATGGGCTCGAAGAACCCACGTTAAACCGGCCTTGTGCCATATGCAACCCCCGTGGGAGGGTAGCTAAATATACTAGCTGTGACCTGTTCCGGCTAGACAGTCGAACTCTCTGCCTTCGGGCAGAGAGGAACCTATACGAGGCTCCGCCGAAGGGCAGAGTCTTGTTCGGGGATATAACAGTTTTATATAAATGACATATAGCCTGAAAGTAGTTTTATATAAATGACATATACTCTGATAGTATTTTTATATAAAATTTAGTAAATTTTGTGCACATACAGATACAGGTAATGACACTAGTCATGTAATACTCACATGGATTTTTAAGTGATGGAATTCATGTAAAAATAATGTTTTGTACTTTCTGTATGTGTACAAAAAATATGATCACTACTTACAAAAATATCGATAAATGCAACATCAAACACTACTTTTATATCATGTGTGAGAAACTGGAGGGAGAGAGCAGTTTTTTTAAGTTTAACTTTCTGTGATATTGATAAACATAAATGCTTTCTTTTTTTTCTTTTCACTACCTATATGGGTATCTGCAGGACTTTTTGATATTTTCAATAATATCTTTATTGAGCATGAAACACCTGGGAAGTAATCCATGAAGGTGTTGCTGTAACGATCACTAACAAAAATCTGGAGCCAACATAGGCTATATAGCTGAGATGGGAAACATCCCTCCAGTGCAAATGAGGGTCATTTACAACAACTGCAGATCACGTAGGAAACTTCCCAGTGTTTTCTGAAATTTTCCATTTATGGCAATTTATGCCATCACCTGTCAGATTTTGTTGGAGGTTTTCATATTTGAGAATATCAGATGAAGGATATCAATTGCTAAATCTGCTGCTAGGAAACTTGATTCACTGTGTCACAACTTTTCTTGCCAAGAGCAGCACTACATAAGTGCTGAATGTTTCCTTATAAAGAAACAGCTAATATTACAATTGCCATTTCACTTGTCAAAATTTTCTACCATGTTGTCTTTGCCTTTGATTGTCTTCTCAAGATTATTTAGTCTTGTCCTCAGTGTTTCAATGAGTTTAACTTTAGGAAAAGCCTGAAATTGCACTGGAGTCACCAATAGACTTGTGAGGGAAAACAGACAACAGGGGATGTGATGTTATGTTAAAAAAATCACACAGTACACATGCATATTTAATGGCATCTCAGTGCTGACTGAGTAACCACAAGGGAGAGTATCTGTTTATGCGTACATTGTAAGGTCCCTTCTGAATGGATAGCAAGTTACATCAACACTACAAACAATGACAATCAGTAACCCTCTACCTTGAATGGCTCTTGAGTCTTGTATTGAGTGAACATTAGTATAAAAAAATTAAATGATCTTAAAAAAATATACATGTTAAACTACAAAACTGAATTTTTTTCCTAAATGACTTTATCAAAATAAACAGATTATCAAAAAAGTGGATACGTTTTGGACAGATGTTATTTATTTTTAATCATTTCACCCCAACCAAGGCAGCAATGCCCCTTAGGGGATTACAGTGAGTGAAAGAGAAGACTGGGAATAGGAAGGATTGAGGAAAGGACAAAAGATGAATGGGATTCAAGAAGACAGAAGATCGTCGATGCATGTTTCATTTAAATTTTTGAACATTGTAGTTATCAGGTAGGCAGTGGTGGGAGAAATTTGGGAAGTGCAAGAAAAGTAGATGTGGTGGTTGCACTTAGCTATTTCCCCAGTAAAAGAGTGGGACCTAGTTGACAATCAAGTAGTGCAATTAGATTCATATATTCAAGACAGCAGGGAAAAAACTTGTCAGAGCAGTTGCCATAAAAAATATTTATAGAAAAGAGAGAGGGAAGCCACATAACATCAGTGAGAAAGTGAAGTTGAGATATCTGGTCAAGATTGATTACAGATTGTTCTTTGGATTTTGTCAAGAATCTCAAGATGTACAACAGGAGCACCAGACCAGATGTGGCAATAGTGTTCAATGCACAGATGAATGGTAGATTTGTAAATGTGCGAGATAGATTCTGGCAAGAAAAACTTTCTGGCAAAACACTGGGACCCAACTTTCCTTGCAGTAGATGAAGCTATTGATTTGATATAGCTGCTCCACTTTATGTCAGTGGAAAACATGAGGCAAAGATAAAATGTTTCATTGAAGATTTCATGTTTGATCATTCTGTGAGCTGTTTGATGAACTGAAAACTAATCTTTATTCACAATCACAAGTGGTAAGTTTCATTATTTTAAAAAGACCATTATATGGAATAATATTCACAATAAAAAATTCTTATATATAATGTTCTCCAGACAATTAAATTTATTTTTGCTACTCCTCTTATTGTTACCACCACATTAAAGTCCATCAACTGTGTAGTTTTCTTTAAACATTTCATCTGTAAGAAAAGAAGAGGTCTGTATATAATGGAAATAAATTAGCAAACAGAAAAAGTATGAGGGAAGATATTCCAAATGATTTAGCATAACAAAGAATGATTTGAATTCTTCAAACAACTCTTCTCAACATGATGGTACATTTTCAATGTATTTCTATAGTAACATTAGTTGTAATGCATTATAGTAACATTTTTGTATTCTTTATACATAAAAATAACCATTCATCTTGAATAGCTTAACGGCCCATTCTTTACAATTCCTTCTGCATTTTTGGCAAGGCATTGCATTTCCCAGGTCTATCAGCCACCTAGAGTCTAGATTTGGCGCCTCTCTATAAATAATGGATTTTCTCAATGTGGAAGTTACTATTGTAAGGAAGGAGATATCAGACCATGGATGAGATTAAGGAGAATGCAAACAGCTAATGGAGAAGGATTACTGCAATAACTTTGTAAAGTCCCAAGGGGAGTATATTTGAAGAAAATAAGGTGCTATTGCCTTATGTAGGCTAGTTTTTCATTAATATAATAACATTATTTATAATGCATTTCTATAGTAACATTTTTTGCAATGTATTTCTAGAGTAACATTATTTGTAATTTCATTTCTTTAATATCCTTATTAACACTGTATTTATGATTATTTACGTTTGGATTATTGTCCTTATCTTTGTTGTTGATATCACAAAATTTCATCCATTGAACCTTCTGGCTTTCATCTGGTGTATATCTACTTAGGTAATCTACAGGGAATTCTGAACTGAACCCTTTATTTAAAGTGGGTAGTCTGTTCTCCTTCCACTGCCCATAATCCAGTTCTTATTTTTAGTACTGCTCAATTATTGCTTGCCCCTTTCCACTGAGTCCAAGTACATACTGCCTAGTCCAGGGATTGAACTCACAATCACTATGTCACCAACACTGTAATCCACTAGGCCATGCTGCTTAAATCAAACATCACAAGGGAAGAAAAGTTGGCAATCATATACCCCTGATGGGAAAACCTTGTGATAACAACAAAGATAAGGATAATAGTCCGAATGTAAACGTAAACTCCTCATCCCAGAAATTCAGACAGTATTTCTGATTGTTTCTATAGTAACATTATTTTCAGATTACAAAGTATCTTTTGGAAAATCATTAACCCTTTGAGCACTGTGTTGCTGAACATTTTTACCCCTTCTGCCTGAGCTCCTGAGTTAAAATTCACAAATAATTGGAGTGTAATGTTTCATGGTAGATATAAAAATAGTAAGAAGTGTTTATCCATCATTCAACCAGTAGCTGGGTATTAAGTCATTTTTCTCTACCACTGTTCAACCGGTGACTGAGCATTATGTCATTTTTCTCTACTGCTGCTATACATTTGAAACATGTTTAGAACTGTGTAGCGAAAAAAACATATTTTAAATGAATTAATTTATAATATTAATGCTCTGTAAATTTACATTGAGCACTATTTTGTAAAAATAAAAATATCTATAAGAACACCGGATTATATATCTAACTGTTCTTTCTTTTTATTTATATATACATATATACATACATATATATATATATATATATATATATATATATATATATATATATATATATATATATAGAGAGAGAGAGAGAGAGAGAGAGAGAGGAAGAGAGAGAGAGAGAGAGAGATAGATAGATAGATAGATAGAGAGAGAGAGAGATATGATACAATATGGTAATCCATATGGAATTTCAAGGAGGATATAGATCCAGGGAGAGCTCTGTGTCAAAAGACAGAGCATAATTATTATTAATTAAAGAATATCAAACATTTAAAATCCCATAGGTAATAATTTTTATTTCATGAAAGCTCTAAAAAACAGCAGCTCTTAACCTTCAAGACCTACAAACAAATCATGAAATAAAAATTATTATCTATAGGGTTTTAAGTGTTTGAGATTCTTTAATTAATAAGTATATAATGTGTATGTGTTTGTGTGAAGTCATTCATGTGACAATAGACTGCTGAAAAGTTCTTGACCTGTCCCACTTCTCAAAATCTGATGAAATATCATGATTTTGCAGTGAATGGTTTCTTGGTGGGGCAAAGAAATCATTCAGCACTTCACTTTTTTAATTTCTTCACCCCAAGAAAAGTAATAAAGCCATTAAAATGCAGTGAGTGTTAGAGAGTATGAGAAAAAAAAATAATATTAGTAAGGAAGAGAACAATAAAAGAACAAGAATTAATAAGATAGTAGATAACAATTGATATTACATTTAAATTTTTGAAGATCAAAGTTGACTGTGAAAGAAGAAACTAGAAGAGAGTTCCACAAGTGAGAAGTGCGATAGATGAAACTATTACAAAGAATCTTTGGTTACACCTGGCCATGTAAACTGTAAAATAATGAGACATTGCCACCAATCTAATACTAAACTTAAATTCATAAAATCCAGGAATAGAGGAAAGTTCATCAGAATAATTACCAAAAAGTATTTAGAGAAATGATACTGGGAGGTTATGTTAGAGCAATGTGAAAGTAACTGAAGCAGAAATGCCAGGTCAGGACACATAATATTGCAAATTCTTCTTTGGATTATATCAGGAATCTCTATATAGTATGAGCACCAGATCAGATCAGGCAAATATATTCAATTCAAGTATATAAGATAGATTCTGGCAAGAAAAATTGTGACACAGTGAATCAAGTTTCCTAGTAGAAGACTTAGTAATTGATTTCATATAATGTTCCCACTTCACGTTTGCAGAAAAATTTAGCCCAAGAAGTTGCAACGAGTTGCTCTCCTGAAGGTTAGCATCAGCCATGCTGATTGAAGGCAAAAAGGTACTCTAAGATGATTAGAAGAGTGCAGATTCATTTTGAAGATTATATATATATAGGGTTATGGATGTAACTATGTGTATATTGTATACAGAAGAAAGAAAGAAAGAAAGAAAGAAAGAAAGAAAGATATAGAAAGAAACTAAAATATATCCTAAAGAAATAAAGAAAGAGAGAAGAATGTACACAGTTGGAAAAGAAAGAGGGAAATAACTAAAAATGTTTAAAAGAAAGAAAGAAAGAAAGAAAGAAAAAGTGATGGTAGCAAAAAGCAAAAGAAAGTAAACAAAGAAAGCAAAAAAAGTTAAAGTGAAAGAAAAGGAAGAAAAAAACGAATAAAAGGAATAAAAAAAGAGAAAGTATGTAAGTATGTGTATATCATATACAAATATATACGTGTCCATAATAAATCTGCATTAAATATAAATCAACATGTATAAATATATATATATATATATATATATATATATATATATATATATATATATATATTTGAACATAAACATATATCTGTTCATAAATGTATATCTATCTATCTATCTATCTATATATATATATATATATATATATATATATATATATATATATATATATATATATATATCTTGGCAAAAGTCTGTATCTCTCCCAACCTTATTCATTTCTATCTATCTATTTATCTATCTATCTATCTGTATGTATATATTATATACAGTATGCATATATACATAGGAATATATATATATATATATAAATAACTGATAAACACAAAAAAATATATATAATCTTCATGCAGTTATCTGTCTGCATCTGTCTATCTGTGTGCATGGGGGTGGCTTTATGTAAATAGATATATTTTCCAAAATTGCATTTGAGTAACATGGAGCGGAATGCACGGTAAGGGAATTAAGCTTCAATTGTTTTCTTTCCCTTTTCCGCTGCATTCGGAACAGAATATCCGGAAGATCCAACTCTGTGAACAGAGGTGCATATGAATTGGGAAATTTCCATGACACACAAAAATGGATTCTCAATCCAAATCATTGGAACTTTTTTTGCAGTGTTGGGTTGGAAAATAAGAAAAAAATGAGTGAAAAAAAATGAAACTATGAGGAAAATCAGAAAAAAAATATTTAGAAAGAAGAACAAGAATGGGTTAAAGAGTAAAGAGCTGAAGAAAGAAAGAAAGAAAGAAAGAAAGAAAGAAAGAAAGAAAGAATACTAAGTGATATAAAGAAGGAAAGGACAAAAGATGTTGAAAAGGAGGACGCGCATTGGAAGAAAGAGAGGAAAAAATATTAAACGTTGAAAAAAGAATAGGTGAGAGAAGAAAAAGCATAAAATGTATTTAGTAGAAAGAAAGAAAGAAAGAAAGAAAGAAAGAAAAAAAGAACACATTGGTTGGAACAGAAAAGGACCAAATATTTTCAAAACAGAAATTCAGTCAAAAGATACAGAAAGAAACTAAAATATACTCTAAAGAAAGAAAGAAAGAAAGAAAAAAGTACACAGTGTGAAAAGAAAGAGAGAAATAACTAAAAATGTTTGAAAGAAAGATAAAAAGAAAAAAGTGATACTAGCAAAAAGAAAAAGAAAGTAGACAAGGGAAGTAAAAAAAGTTAAAGTGAAAGAAAAGGAAGAAAAAGAGAATAAAAAGAAAAAGGAATAAAAAAGAAAAAGGAATAAAAAAGAGAAAGGGAATAAAAAAGAGAAAGGGAATAAAAACACAATAAAAAGAAAAGAAGAATTAAAAGGAAAAAAAAAGGAAAAAAGAATAAAAATAGGAAAAAGGAGTAAAGAGATAAAAAGATTAAAAAAGGTGAAAGGGATAAAAAAGGAAAAACATGGAGATAATTTTTTTATAAATGAAAGTAAAATAAAATTTTTGGTGCAAACAATAAAAAAAGATAAGTTTTAGAAAATTTTCTGAGACATAAAAGACAACATTTTTCACTTGAAAAGGCCACAAATGTATGGTTAATAGGGAAAAATATTATTTAAAAGAATTGAGTCTCCTTATTCTTAGAAAAATCAAGAAAGATTTTTCTCTGTGTGCTTGTCATAAGTACGTGATCCACTGATTGAGATACTCAAGTTTAGCTTTGCATTTATGTGATATAACACAATATGACATAATTCAAACACTTTTACACAAGAATAATAATACAAATAATAATATTAATAATAGTAACAATAATACAAATAATAATAATAATAATAATAATAGTAACAATAATAATAATAATAATAATAGTAACAATAATAATAATAATAATAGTAAAAATAATAATAATAATAATAATAGTAATAATAATAGTAACAATAATAATAATAGTAACAATAATAATAATAATAGTAATAATAATAATAATAGTAACAACAATAATAATAATAATAGTAATAATAATAATAATAATAATAATAATAATAATAATAGTAACAATAACAATAATAATAATAATAATAATAATAATAAGAGGGTCCTTGAAATATAAAATTCAAGAATATGGCATTTAAACAACCACTGTTCTAGTAATAACTGAAGCACAAGGAATAATTAAAATGAATATTGATATACATATTAAGAAAATCCCAGGAAATCCCTCATAAGATTATTGTTGTGAATACTGTTTATATACACAGACAATACTTCTGCAATTTCAGAAGCTCAATTACTTTCTAAGAAAAACTTTCCATCATTTCATGTCTCAGGTAGAAGGGTTATTAAAGGATTGTATCTAACAGCAAATGAAGGAAATTGGAAATAATATTAATTTGGGGTCAAGACAATGAAAAAAATTAACAGACATAGAGAGCCAGCTTGGAAGGCAAAACTGATGTGAGAAATAAAGGAAATCTGATGTGAGATTTCTGTATTAGATGAGCTGACTAGAAACGCAAATGTCTCAACACGCAAGTGCAAGAAGCTCAAGTGGAAATGTAAAATTAAATTCCTAATTGAAATTACATCAGTCAAGGAAATGCTGAAACAGAAACTTCAGTTAAAAGCACAGAGAAAGCTAAATTACCCCAAAGCGCCTGCAACAATGGACAATACAGACAATTTTTGTATTCCCACGAAATGAAAAATGTAAGAATGTTGGAAAAACAATAAAAAATTAATCAAATTTTCTTTGTCTGTCATATTCAACAAAATATGTTTAAAAGAAGGGTTGCTGTCCAAATATACATTTATATATATATATATATATATATATATATATATATATATATATATATATATATATATGGGAAGTTTGTTGTTATTAGGTTAGACATTGTTTTATGAAGTTGAGAAGCTGTCATATGTTGATGCCCAAAATCTAAGTGTTCGATTGGTTGAGATACAAAAAGATGAAACAAAACATGAAAAATAAAACTTTTTATTCTATCAAAAACATTTTCATGTAGAGCAGGTTTTGAGGATAATTCCTGAAAGAAGATGTGAATTCAAAGAATGTGTTTAAGAATCACTGTAGGGAATGAAGGAAAAGTTGAATTTACTCTGCTGGTGAATTAGAGAGCAAGTGAGGTGTACTATGCTATGTGCATGTATTGCCAGGTGTGCTGACTTTAGTGTCCTATCCTGGTCTTGACCCAAAGTGAAAGACAGCTAGCCTTTTGAAATTTACAGCTGCATGCACCCATTTTTACTTTTTGCACATGCCCAAAAGCTGTAAAGGTTTTACTGTTGATAGTATTATCAACTCATGTGTTTCTGGCCAAAAGGTTTAACATCGGCTACAAGTTCAAATCATATGCCTTATTTTGACAGCATATAGGATGCCAATTATTTTAACAAAAATGTATCCCAAAAATATATCTTATATGCAAAGTAGAGGTATTTGGTAGACTGGTGTTTGCTCAGACTCCCTAGACTAGCAGGACTACTGTAATACTAAATATTAAAAGTAATATTAAATGTAAATCATTGGTAAATAATTTCATATAATCGGTAATTATTTACTGAACTCTACTAAGTGTGGTATAAGGCTCAATCTCTGGTGGGTCAGTAGAGAAATTAACTCTTAATAATTTTCAAATAAATTTTTAACTAATGCACATTCTATGTAGAATCATCTTAAATCATTCAAATTCAATGATATTCATTTATGAACAGTTATTTTCAATTCATATCACAAACATTCATATCACAAACATTCATATCACAAACATTCATTACATACTCTCCCATTATGTGCTGTGTCCCTTCAGAGTGTAGACGATCATGGCTCTCCTCAATTTCCCATCTAATGCATCTTTAAATAGATTCTGTCTTTTCATTACTTCTAAACCCTGTTCTGCCATTCATTTGCTGAAGCACATCAAGTATGTTACGCACTGTTTGCCTCTGTCCCTATTTCCCTCATTCAGTTTTGTGAGTAACATATTTTCCAAGCCCTCCTTCCTCATTAAATGCCCCAGAAATTTCAACTGCCTCATCCTGAGGTTAAGTTTTCTTTTTGTTTCCATTTTCTCTAAAACCTTATCATTGCTCACATGTTTGGTCCATGGTATCTTCAACATCATTCTGTAGAACCACAGTTCTGTTGCTTCAAGTCTCTTCTTCATCTTTGAGTAAATTGTTCAGCACTCACTGCAATACAGTAGAACAGATATCATGTAGCAGTTCAGTACTCTTTTCTTTATTTCTAATGACATTTTCCTATCTTAACTTTGGCTTTGGTAGCTCTGATTTGTAATTTGCATTTTGGGCTCATCCTTTTCCTAATAACCATTAACCGTCCTTTATTCTTGAACAATTGTGACATGATTGTCAAAGTTTGTTTGGGGCTTGCTTTCTTGTTGGAAAAGGAATCAGCTACCAAATCTGAGGACAGAAGACCTTTGAAAGAACTGGTATTTTGGTTTAATTTAATTTTAGTTCATTCATTTTATTTTATAAAGGACTGATATTTTAATGAATTCCTTTTGAGTCCCCTCAGTGCTTGCTGCAGCAAAATACCCCCATAAAATATCTGCCACCAGATCAATTTTTTTAATTTATTTTTTAACACTAGTGTTCACCCAATACAAGGCCCAAGATCCACTCAAGGCAGGGGGTTACTGAATGTGGTTGTTTTATGGGTGTAAGTATTGCAGATCATGAGAATATATAGGATAGATAATACTTGATCATGGACTTGAAAAGATTAAGACTGTTATGATTATTTAAAATAGAATATAATCAATAATTTTCTACCAAAAATTCTTTTACTTCATGTCTTAAAAGACTTAATAAAGTTTTGTATCAAACAAAAAATCAGAAAAAATGAAAATGGAAATAATAATTATTGAATGAAAATAGAGATCTAAACCCTGAAGCCTCTGGATGAACGTGACATCAATATTCACTAAACCCATCAATGGCTTAGAATCTGTGGTCTTAAGGCAGAGACAGGCCTTATTATGACAGCACAAGACCAATGTCTTCCAACTAATGCCTTCTTCTTTATGTGCTGTGTCCTTTCAGGATATAGGCATTTATGACTATCAAAAACTTCCTTTACAGGCAGCTCTTAATAAATTTAGTCTTTTTGTTATTTTCTCTAAAACCTGCTCCACCACTTTAAGCTTGTCCCTCTTGCCTTCAATCTGTCCTGTGAGTATCATATTTTCCAAGTCATCTTTTCTCACTGTGTGCACTAGAAACCTTAACTCTCTCTTCCTGATGCTATGCATATGTTTCCTTTTCGTTTCCATTTTGTTGGTTTGCTTTCAGAGTTTTTCTTCCCTTTGACAACCACATGTTCCAGTTATAAAAATTTCTATTTGCCCAGTTTTGTGGAATTCAGAAATTTTTAATAGTCCTTGACTAGTTACTAACCAAGGCTGAAAAGGCCCAGTTTACCCTACTATTTAAACTATAGCTGGATGGGGGATAAAAAATGAATTCATACTTTTTGCATGAAAGTAACAAACTCAAAAGCAATTCAAAATTGGCTTGCTGATTTCTTGTCCATATAAACTCCCCATTACACCAGCTGCACATCTAATGTTTTTCAATTTACAGTGGAATGATGGATAGCAGCACAGATTGAGGAATCAGAGAGCTGAGTTTGTATTCCAGTCAAATCCATTAGATTCCCTTATGTGATAATACCTTTGGGAAAGGTATGAATCCACTTCTTCTCTCCTCAGCTATGGATAAATAGCAGGACAGACTAAGTGCTATAATGATATTTATAGATGGCCAAATAAGAGAAAAAGGGAGAGCTGCTCTTCAACTTCTTGTGAAGTGCCCTATCAGGATGCAGGCGATCATGGCTCTCTAAAACTCCTTGTTCCTTGTAGCTCTTAATAAATTTTGTCTTTCTGATCTTTCTCCTAAATCCTGTACCACCATTAATTTACTCACGCTATGTTATGCATTGTTTTCCTCTGTCAACCTTGATTTCAATCTGTTCTGTGAGTATCAGTACTCTTTTCCTTGTTACAAGGCTCGGACAATATGTTCATTGGCATATCAGTTCAAACTATGATATTAAAGTCCTGGATACATGGTTCAAACATCTTCTGAATGATGACGCAAATGATGATGGAATGACTGTCCTACGGAATTTCCTAATTCTCAAATACAGGAAAATTGATACAAATGGACCAGGCAGTCTTAAGAGATTTAAAAAAAAAAGAATCTGCCAACTAATTGATATGACTTGCCCACAGGATTCCAATGTTTCTAAGAAAGAATTTCAAATCTCACAAATTATAAGACCTACAAATAAAATTAACAAAAATATGGAAACATAAAACTACAGTGTGATCCAAAAGTCTTATCACCCCTACATAATATAATTTTCTCTTTCAGATGGTTGATATGAGCTCCTACATGAAAATGATGGTGTTCATACGGACATTCTCGATGTGTGACAGCATCATTGAAAGTGAATAAACTTAATCCAATACAAGTTCTTTGTATTACTGTATTACTTGTTCTATTGTTCACATTGCTTTTTTAGTAGGGGTGACAAGACTTTCAGACAACCTTGTATAATTATCTCTGTTGTGATAGGGGCATTGGTTATGATAAAGAAGGGTACCAAAAATAGTGCTTAACTATGCCAGCATTACAATAAACTGATATATTTTCAAATAAAATAATGGCCAGTATACATTCAGCACCTGAAGATTGTGTTTGGCATGAAACTCCAAGTAGTGCAAATGGTATGGGATGTGCATATTTACTAATATATATATATATATATATATATATATATATATATATATATATATATATATAAATATATATATATATAAATATAAAAGTGAACATAGAAGTCAACACTTAGAGGCGACAGTCTGTTTCATGCTAGATGCAATTGTCAGGCCTTACGATTTCATCTAGCATAAAACAGACTGTCACCTCTAATGTTGACTTCTATGTTCACTTTTATATTTACACACGCTCTATCTCTGATATTGAGCATTTTATCGCATAAATATAGCACATCTTCAGGCTATATTTCTTCATATATATATATATATATATATATATATATATATATATATATATATAAATGTAGAATGGACTGAAACAAAAAGAAGAACCATGATCATCAAGAATTTGGGGATGGCAAATTATTAATATTTTTGGCAAAAGATTTTCTGTGCTGTAGAGATTGGTTTTAAATAATGCCTAAAAATATCCAAGAGAAACATTAAAATCGTGACATGTTGAGGTTAGAAGAATGTTTGGTGGAGCTCTACAATAGCCAAGGCACTCAGTAAAAATCATTTTTTTTCAAATATTTTTTTCATATCACTATCAATTGGGAACTCCACAGCACAAATATCAAAAAACATTTTTTTTTATTAAATTTTATAAGAGTTAACATGGGTCCCACTTTTCTATGCAAATTCATTGTAAATTATTTCCCCTATGTAACCCCAAATAAATACGCTCTTTGAAATGATTTTATTAAAATGTAAAAAAGCAATTTTTAAAAAATCATAATCTGGATAGGGGGGGGCATAATCAATAGTTATATATGAAAAAGAACTCCAGATTAAAATCTAAAAATTATTTTTTTTACACTTTAGGAAAACGTTGTATGTGCATATTTCGTTTGGCTTCTGTCAGGGGATCAATTTATAATTAATTTGCATCGCAAACTGGACCCATATTAACTTTTATAAAATTTAATAAAATTATTCTTTTTTTAGATATTGTGATCTGAAGTACTTAATCCATGATAGGAAAAAAAAATTGAAAAATTACTATTTCTGGTTGCAATGCCTAGATTACCACTCTACAAAATGTTAACTTACTGGTAAAACTCAGTAGAGGTGCACTCCTTTATAAAAGGCTCTGCATATATGAACACTTTGATGTCTGTGCATTTTAAAATGTGTATTTACAGATAGATAACAAATAAAATAAATTAAAACTGTTCAATTATGTCTGTCTCTGTCTATATTTCTGAGATGAGGTATTATGTAAACTCTTTACATTATTCAGACTATCATCCTAATCGTTGTCACGATTCTTTATCACAACATTTTGGTCGTTGTATGCTCCGGCCTTCTTCAGGTGGTTGAAATGTCAGACTGAACCCTTTATTTCACTCGCTGGGGTAGACTGTTCAAGTTCCACATGCCATGTCTAATGGATGGATGTCTAACATTGGTTAGGTCCAGTGACAGAACCCAAGCAGTTGTGAGTTCAATACCTGGTTAAGGCAGTAGAGAACTTGTAGAAGGGAATTAACAGGAGATAACTGATAACTGACATCCATTTGACATGGCACATGGAACTAGAACAGTTTACCTTAGCGAGTGAAATAAAGGGTTCAGTTCGTCATTCCAACCACCTGAAGAAGACCAAAGCATACAACGGCTGAAATGTTGTGATAAATATGGCAATAAAGATGAGGATGATAGTCTGAATAATGTAAATAGTGTATGTCTGTCTCTACTCTGAACGTTGTGGATTTACATCAAATATAGGAGACTTCATGTTAAAATTTACCCCTGAAGAGTCGAGGTAATTCCGCAAAATTTAAAGGAGAGAAAGTCATAAGATTAGTGCTGAGAAACTTTTTTTTTGCCTGCCATTATTATAGACTCCTGGAGATCAACACACTGCACCTTCTTGGCTTCATATTTTCTGTTGACTTGAAGTGGAACAACTACATTAAATCAATAGCTGCATCTACTGCAAGGAAAGTTGGTTCATTGTGATGTGCCAGAAGGTTTTTTCATCAGAGTCCATCTTGCACATTTACAAATCTACTATTCAGCCATGCATTGAATACTGTTGCCATATCTGGTCTGATGCCCCTGCTGTTCATTTTGAGGTTCTCAACAAAATCCAAAGAAAGATCTGTAATGTAATTGATCCTGACTTGGCATCTCAACTTCAGTCACTTTCTCACCAACATGACATGGCTTCCCTCTGTCTATTTTATAAATATTTTCATGGCAACTGTTCTGATGAGCTTCTTTCTCCTGACGGCCTGACTACATGAATTTAAGCATGTTACTAGATTGGCATCTAGGTCCCACCCTTTTACTGTTGAAATAGTTAAATGCAACTGCTACTTCTATTCTAACAGTTTTTTTTCTTGCACTTCTCATCCCTGGAACTCCCTTCTGTTTACTTGTTTCTCTGATAATTACAATCTTCAAAGATTTAAATGCAGCATCAATCGCCATCTTCTGTCTTCTTGAATCCCATTCATCTTTTATTCTTTCCTCAATCCTCTTTATATATACTCAGTCTTTTCTCTCACTTTCGCTCTCTGTAACTCCTGTATACTATTGGCATTCCTGCCTTGCTTGGGGTGAAATGATTAAAAAAACAAGAAAAAGTGAACAAATTTAATTTGTTTTATATATTATTAGTATTATTATTATTATTATTTGTGCTATATTTCTAAATATTGAGCATTATAATTACAAAGGTAGCTTAGATAAAAAAAAATGTTATTTTACATAATTGCTTTGGCTGAACATCCTTTGGTGAAAATACTGTCTTTGTTATCATTGTCATTATATAAATAAATAAACAGAATCATGATCTCTCTATATTTCTGAGATGATGTACCATAATTATTTACACTATTAACTTTGTTTGGACTGTTGTTTTCATCTTTATTGTCATATTCCCAATGATTCAACCATTGTATATATGCTCTGGCCTTCTTCAGGTGATATTGAAATTTTGAACCAAACTGTTTATTTCATCAACCTGGGTAGAGTGTTCTAGTTCCACATGCCATGCTTTTTCTGGATATCTCAGTTTCAGTTATTTTCCTTTAGTAACTCAACATTCAATTTTTGTTCACCTCTGATATGGCCAGGTATTGAAATCACAACTCTTTGGGTTAAGTCACATGTGGACATGATCCACTGGATAAAAGCATTGGTTGAAATAATCCAGTGGAAAAAATAAAGAGATTGGTTCAAAATTCCAACGTATATCACCTGAAGAAGGCCAGCATGTACAACAGCTGAAACATTGTGAATATGACAATAAGGATCAGGACAACAGTTCGAACAATGAAATAGTGCATGATGTTCTGAAGGCATTGAGATGAAATTT
The DNA here is from genome assembly GCA_963932145.1 of Acanthosepion lycidas. Taxonomy (NCBI): domain Eukaryota; kingdom Metazoa; phylum Mollusca; class Cephalopoda; order Sepiida; family Sepiidae; genus Acanthosepion; species Acanthosepion lycidas. Next base: position 44,723,106 of record OZ010583.1, read on the forward strand.
TCATTTTCTTTAAAAATATCTGGAAAGTACAAATAGAAAGCTGTTATAACTCACACTTAGTGATTATAATATTATGGATTGCTGTGATGTCATCAATTCTTTCTCCTCAACTGACTCCAACGGATTCTACTGACTCACTTTGAGTTCTTGATTTAAGGCATTTTGCTTAGTTCATTTGTGTTACTGCAGGTGTCTTACTTACTTCACAACAAAAGCTAAGAGGAGCATTTCTCTTCCACATTGTATATTTTATTCTATATACATGCACAAATATATAAATATATATATATATATATATATATATATATATATATATATATATATACACACACACACACACACACGCACACACAGATATCTTGAAATCTAAAAGCTTGTATCTATGAGCATGAGAGGAATCTACATTGGGTCAACCCTTTAAATTAAGTCATGATACACAGGAACAAAATTGACCATAAATTTGATTTTACAAATGCCATCCTATAATCCTGATAAATATTTTACCAACTACAAACATATTTAAAAAATGCTACATTACATCACCAATCATTATAAATTTATTCTTTATAAAAACATGTCGCAAAACAAAGTCCTTACATTTGCCTTGATAAAATCCGTCAGGTGAGGAAATACATCAGTTAAGGTAAGTCTTCCTTTTGACTTTATTCATATATGTACATGTGTATATTATACATGTGTATACTATATATTTATGCTAACTAGTGAATAACACTCCAATGGCACCTCACATTATTTCCTTTATATAATGAAATTCAGACAGCAACACAATCAAATATTCAGCTTGACTTATTTTTTCTCTTATTTTCAATTATGGCTTCCATATCTATATATATAGTTTCAACTTTGCTCTTTTTTAGTCTGCAAAGCATTCTAAACTATATTAGCTATGAATGAAAATAGTTTTTTTGTTTTGTTTTTTTTACTTACTTCCATATATATATATATATATATATATAATTTTTTTATGTCTGTAAAAATAAGAGAGAGTAACTAAAACTTTTCAGGAGTTTTTTTTTTTTTTTTTTTTTTTACTTTTGCTGTTGTGAATTGGGTTGTTCTGAACATGGTTTCCTATGAAATACTGAAAATTAACCCTTTACCACCTGCAGTGTGTACCTTGTGGTACAGCATAACTATTGAAGTACACTGAAACATTGATTCTTCTTCTATGTATCATGCTCTTTCAGGACATTAACAATCATGGCTCTCCACAATTTCCTGTCCCTTCAAGCTCTTGATAGCTTTTTTTTCTTTTTGTCATTTCTCCCAAACACTGTTCTGCCATTGATTCATTCCAGTTTGCCAGGGGGGGGGGGGTAGATATTCCTTTCCTCTGTTTCACTTAATATCATTCTATACTGTGAATATCAAAATTTCCAAGCCCTATTTCCTTATTATGTTTCCCAGAAATTATAACTGTCTATTCCTGAGGTCAAGTATAAGTGTCCTTTTTGTTAACATCGTCTCTAGAACTGCATCGTTTCTCACATGTTCAGTCCATTCTTCTGTAGAACCACATTTCTTTGGCTTCAAGTCTCTTCAAGACTGTTCAGCATTCAGAAGGACTAACATTACATAACAGTTCAGTACTCATATCGTTGTTTCTAACAATATTTTGGTGTTTCTTAATACTTTACTCAGTGTTTGGAAGGCATTTTATGCTATCTCAATGTGCTTTCAGATTTTCATATTGCACTTTCTACTCTCTGTTAATACACTCGATTTCTGAACTTATTTATTGGCTGATCAAAAGAACAATGCCCAGTGAGAAAATAAAATGCAATGCCCTTTGAGAAAATAAAATATAGTTTTGAGGTATGCTATATTTATGGGTTAAAGTGCTCAATATCAGGAATAGAGCATGTGTAAATATAAAAGTGCTCATGGCTTAACAATTGCATTTAGCATGAAACAGACTTTCACCTCTGGATGTTGATTTCAATGTCCACTTTTTACATATATACATATATATATATATATATATATATATATATATATATATATATATATATGTGTGTGTGTGTGTGTGTGTAATAACAATATATATTTTCATAAAATATACACAATATTGTCAAAAAATGTATGAAAAAAGAATTTAAAATCTAAAATTCCCAGCATCTCTCGTTCATGTGCATGTGTAGTCGCACCAAGATAACAAATTTAAACAGATGGAGTCCTGAAGGAAGAAATGTGTCAAAGAAAACTTTCCATATATATATATATATATATTACTAACATTTTCAAGTGGAAGGTGAAGAAGATGTACATGATGATGAAGAAAGTTCTTCTTTCATGTGCTGTATCCCTTCAGGATGAAGGTGATCATGGCTCTCCACTTCCTCCTATTCCTTGTAGTTCCCAATAAGTTTTGTCTTTTTGTTACTTCTCACAGTCCCTGTTCTGCTATCCCCTTGCTTAAGCCTGCTAAGTATGTTACGTGTTGCTTTCCTTCACCCTCTATCCCTCTATCCACCATGTGAGTATCAGATTTTCCAAACTTTCATTTCTCACTACGTGTCCCAGAAATTTTGGCTACCAATTTCTGATGTTAAGCTTCCTCTTTGTTTGCATCCTCTTCAAAACTTATTGTTGTTCACATGTTTGGTCCATAATAACCTTAGCATCTTTCTGGAGAACCATACATCTGTTGCCTCAAGTCTCTTCTTCATCTTTGAGGAGACCATCCAACATTTACTGTTATAAAGGAGAACAGATATAATATAGTAGTTCGGTACTTTTTCCTTTGGTCACCAAGAAAGTCATCATAATACTCTGCCTAGCTTTTGGAATGCATCTTTGGCCATCCCAATACATCTTCGGATCCTGTTTGATTTTAGTATCCATGAACTGTAAATTATATTTCAGGCTCATCTTTTTGCTGATGATCTTGCATTTTGTTTTCTTGTAGTTTATGCTTAATCCTTTCTTCTTGCTCTCCTTCTGTAGGAGGTTTTGTCATTTCTTTTCCGTGTCTGCTATCAATACTGTGCCATCTGCATATCTTATGTTGTTAAAATTGTGTCTGCCAATGATGAATCTTGAAAGGATTTCCAATTCTCTCAGAATTGCATTGCTGTATAGGTTGAATAAGTCCAGTGAGAAGACACATCCTTGCCTTACACCCCTTTCTGTTTTTGTATATCTGCTGAAATCATTCTCTATTTGTATGCAGGCCGTTTGCTGCCAGTGTAGGTTCTTGATTATTCTAATATCTTTCCCAAATATATCAAGGTTGCTGAGCAGTTCTAACAGATCTTCATGTCATACTTTGTCGAACGCCTTTGCGTCGTCTATAAAACACAGGTGCACATCCTTCTGCATTCGTATTACTCTTTCTGATAACATTCTGAACATGAATATCGCATTTCTTGTTCTAGTGTCTTTAACAAACCGACACTGTTCTTATCCTATCTATGGCCTGATTCTGCTGCATACTCTATTCATCAAAATACAGATGCTGTCTGAATCACAAAGAATGTTTATTTGGAAGTGCTGAATGGCTTCCAATAATCTGTTCAGCCGAAACAAAAACTCAAGGTTCGACATATCAATTGAATTCTTCACCATGACAATGTTTCTGAGCATGATGTGTTTCAAGTTTCTGAGTTTCTACTTAAGTAATCAGTTATTAAAATTGGCCATCCACTTTATTCATTGTACATAAACCTGTGGGATTCTTGGCCATTTCCAAAATTGAAATCTATCTTGAAAGGATAAAGACTTCCTGACAATGCTGACATCCAGTAACACATGGTGACAAAAAACACCACCAACTCACAAAATGCATAGCTTCAAAAGGTGAGTGCTTTGAAGAGAGCAGCCCATATCTACCAGATAATCAAACTTTGCTTTCAAAGGGTCCTTCCAGGAATTAAATTACCACATCTTATAGCAACCTTCACTCAAAACTTGACATTATTAAAATGTATTCCAAAAAGCACCAACCCTCACAAAATAGATAGCTTCACAAGGGGAGTGCTTTGGGGATAGCATAGATTGCCTCATCTTATATATATATATATATATATATATATATATATATATATGAAGAAATATAGTTTTATGGTGTGCTATATTTATGGGATAAAGTGCTCAATATCAAAGATAGAGCGTATGCAAACATAAACATAAAAGTGAACATTGAAGTCAACACTTTTTATTTATTCACTTATATTTTTTGTATATTTTTATTTACTCTATTCAGTTTTTGATTACTAAACAAGTAAAAAACAAGTAAAAATTAATCAAAAGAACAAGTAAAAATTAATCCGAATAAATAAATGAACAAATTAACAAATCGTTCCCGCTAAAATAACCATTAGAACTAATAAAAATAAACATAAATAAGCAAAAACAAGTAAAGATAATAAATCCAAATAAATAAATAATAAACAAATTAAACTGTCCCCCACCAAAATAACAGAATAGACTATGGCAATCAATATAAAATTGGATGAATAAATAGCTTTATATTTCCAAACCAAAACAATTAAATAAGTGACCTAAGAAAATCCCCCCCCAATTTTTTTACTACATTAATAAACCTTCAAAAACCGAAAAGAATAAATAAATATATAAAATAAAAAATGAAAATAAAAAAACAAAATAAATTAACCCAAATAAATAAATAAATATATAAATAAGCAAGCAACTCCTGTCAAAATAACCGTCAGTATATATATATATATATATATATATAATGTCATCCACAGACAGACTGTTTCGCTGTATCACAGCTCATCAGTGCGGCTAGACATCCGGTTGCCTCTAGCTAGGATCGAAACCCGACTGAATTGGTATCAGGCAGATATTCTACCACTAAGCTGTCGGCGCACGGTTGGGATGAAGGTGGGTTTATGGCGTATTTATTTTAGGAAACATGCCCAGTGACCGACAGTGGCTCAATTCAGCTAGCGAAGAGTCTCGCTATATAGCTATAATAGTCACTGTTTATATATATATATATATATATATATATATATATATGTGTATATATATATATATATATATATATATATATATATATATTTATATATATATATATATTTATGAATAAAAATGACAATAGGAAAACTGGTAATTGCTGACGCGTTTCGTCCAATGTGGGCTTTATCAAAGTAAAATACGAAAAAAGTCCACATTGGATGAAATGCGTCAGCAATTACCAGTTTTCCTATTGTCATTTTTATTCATAAATATTGTCTTCTCTACTGGTTAAATCGGAGAAATTTTCATATATATATATATATATATATATATATATATATATATATTAAAAAAACAAAACTGTTAGTGGGACCAATGGTCAACTTGCCAAAACACCTAACTAACCTTAATCCAGATAGCAAGAACAGCAATAAGGCAAAAGAAAAAAGACCTAAAGGCAAACACATACGTACTTAATAAAGTAAAGTGCAGTGTCTAGTTTACTTAGACAGAGCAAAAAATGTTTGATGTTGCTTCCTGTGAAAGGATGGCCCTAGTCCTACCGAGTTTCATGTTCACATTAACTTCAGATGACTTTTGAATAACTGTTTGAATACTGCATGAGTGTAAAACTCAGGTTATGACTAGTGTTGTATATATTTCTTCATAGCAGGTTCACCATGAGCTTTTTTAGTAGGGAAAAACTTTATAAGCACTTTTACCAACCTTTACACAAATCTTGATGCTCATGTTGATCTTAATCAACTGTTCCAGATTCCTTTCATTCATCAACTTCCAGTCAAGTTTGTCACATTCATTTATATACAAGTACTCTTGTGAAATGTATTAATCCATCACTTCACCCCTAAACAATGGGTAAATAGCAGGACTTCTGGGTTCTATAGCCTTGGTTAGCAACTAGTCTAGGAGAAGGACAAATCTGAATTCAAAACCTGAGGAGGTTCATTTTGGAGACCTAGTAGCACACAATGTGCCCCAGTTCTCTGTACTTGATTCTTCTGAAAAACATTGTTTTTTCTGCATAAGCCTTAAATATAATCAAATCATATGTCTGGGTAGTCTGACTGTTCAGTTCTAATTACTTGAAACGTTATTATAATGGACACTTCTTATCTGAAATAGACACCACATTTTATTATTTATTAAACATTGCTTATTATGTCAATTGGCCTGCATATTTGAGAAATCTAAGCAAGGATTGAACCTGTGTCTCAGTTTGTAGGAGAAACTATCATTTGATCTGCTATGTTTTACTGCTTAACCACAAAGGACTTCACAGTAAGGAGGCTCATTTTATCCAATGTAATGAAAACACATCCTCTTTTCAGATTATTTTTTTTTGTGTGAACCCATATCTGAAATGTAAACAAAGCAAATTCTAAAGAATTAATGGATTTATTATTAATCTGATATTTTTATGACTTTAAATGATATTATAGTGGACACTTCTTATATGAAATAGTTGCTGTAGTTTTATTCATTGTACAGTGTGTATTATGTCTATTGATCAAGAGATCTAAGTAAGGAAAATATGTTCTCTGGTCTGAGCAGATGTGTGTCCGTATGTTCATGTGTACCTGTGTACACACACACACACGCACACACACACACACTGTGGTTTATACCTTAGTTACAGTTTCTGGGAGAGGGTGCATAATCTGTTATGATCAACAGCTTGAAGAAGACCAGCATGCTCAAACACTCGGTCACAATGACATGTGACTTTGTGCTAGCACAACCATTGACGGCTTCCAAACAGTTCCATCTAACCAATTTGACGTAGTCTTAGGTCAGCCTATGACGTACTTTCCAGGCACTTTCAAAACCCTGGGATCACCTCCCCAGGCTGAGAACAACCGAAAGTTTCCTTCCTGACAAATCAATCATGGTGAGATTCAAAATCGTCTGGCCTTCTACATAAGCTTCAGGGCTATGGTATTAGAAGACATTTACTTGATTTAATCCAAAACCTTCGTATCTAATCATGAAGGTCATCCTGAACGAGCTCACTTCCAGATCCTTTCACACTAAAGCAGATGTTTCACAAGGCTCTATCCTGGGTCCTACACTGTTTCTGATATTCATCAATGATCTCCCTGATGTCATCAGTTCTCAAGTAAGCATCTATGCAGATGACACTACCATTTACTCCTGTCTCAATAGTAAGCCCTGCAGTGCTGACAACATTATCCTGGCTGCTGCTCTCAAAAAGGAACTGGTTAACTGGGGCAAGAAATGGCTTGTAAATTTTAATGCCTCCAAAACAAAACTGCTCTCATTTATCCACTATAGAGAAACATCCCTGCTACCCACTTCAGCATGGTTGATGCTCATCTCTGTGAAAGTGTCTCGCTGTGCCTTCTTCATTGCACACTTTCTACTGACTTCAAATGGAGCAACTACTTTGAATCAATAACTGCATCTACTGCAAGGAAAGTTGGTTCACTGTGTTGTACCAGAATGTATTTCTCATCAGAGTCCATCTGACATCTACAAATCTACCATTCATCCTTGCATTGAATACTGTTACCATATTTGGTCTGGTGCCCCTGTTGTTCATCTTGAGGTTCTCTCAAAATTCAAAGAAGGATCTGTAATATTATCGATCCTGACTTGGTATCTCGACTTGTGTCATTTTCTCACAGATGTGATGTGGCTTTCCTCTGTCTTTTCTACAAATATTTTCATGTCTGCTGTTCTGATGAGCTTTTTGCCCTGGTGTCCTGACTTCATGAATTTAAGTGTGCTAATAGACTGGCATCTAGATCCCACCCATTTACTGTTGAAACAGTTAAAGTTAACTCCGACATCTAATCCAATAGTTTATTTCCTCACACTTCCTGACACTGGAACTCTCTTCTTCTTACTTGCTTCCCTGATAACTACATTCTTCAAAAATTTAAATGCAATATGAATTGCCATCTTCTGTTGCCTTGATTCTTGTCCTTTTATCCTTTTCTCAATCCCCACTAAACCCACTCTTTTCTTTCACTTTCACTCTCCATAATCTCCTGTGTATTAGTGGCACTCCTTCTTTGCTTCGGATGAAATGTTTTAAAAAAATATCTCATCCCATAAAAATGAATGTTCTAACCACTCCCTCACATGCCCATATATATATATATATATATATATATATATATATATATATATGTATACCTTCTGTACATGCATGTTTGTAAAGAGCTAGCTTTTCTATAATTAAGTAGAAAGCTAATGACTCTCAGTCATTCTGTTAAATGCCATATGTGATACACATTTGGGTTATCATGTCTCTTTCAAGTCATGCATGACTAGTTAAAAGATTTTCTCACAATAGGTTGCTATTTTTTTCTGTAGTGGACTGGTTGCCAATCAAGGCTAAAGGACCCAGTCTGTCCTGTTATTCAGCCCATAGCTAGTGGGGACAAGATATGGATTCATACCTTTTCCAAGGGTATTTGTTTGTAAAGAACAGGTGCTATGCCTTGAGAAAATATTGGGCCTGAAACTCACACCTGACCCCAGGGGTGGGATGCAGTGAGCTTCTAACTGCTCAGTCACTACTTCCATGGAAAGTGCTTAGATGAACTACATTCATTGATTCCACCAGGTCAAACCTTCACATCTAGGACCCAGCATGCAACTCATATAGTATCAAACCACCCACATTACCTCCGTATTCCATTGATGAGAAGTAAGTTCTTCTCAGTTTCTTCCCATGAATCACTGCTCTGTGGAACAGACTCCCAAGAGGATGTTTCCTAAATTACTAAAATCTTAACCTGTTCATTTCTAGAGTTAAATATTATCATCATCTCCTATCCATATAAACTACTTCCTATTGTAACCCTCTACCTCAAGCATAAAAAAAATATGCTTAAGCAATCATTTTTTTAAGGTCTCTTTCTGCCAAGACAGGAGCCTGCATACAAACCATGAATTATATCAGAGAAAGACAGCCGCTTCTTTTGGAAAACATTTACAAACTTTAAGCAATGGAGGCAGTCTCCTTATCAACTTTGCCATCCAGACACACTTCTGAAATATGACAGTTTTTATGCAGAAACCTTCTTATCAACAACAAATCACAACAATAATGGCAATGATTTATTTTTCATGCATAAAATATGTTTATCATTTACTTATTGGCATGGATTAAATAAATCATTCCAAAAAATTATTTTTAATTTATTGATTTATTCTTTCCAGAATTTCCAAAGTTGGACATTTTTAAATGTTCCTGGAGATTAAGCTCTATGATAAACATCAGAAACTTGTTTAAATCCAACAGATTGTATCACCCTGTCTTGTTTATTTAATTTTTTTTTGAAAGTTTTACATTTTATACTGATAAATAAAAGAAATTCACATACCAACAAAAAAAAGAGAGAAAAGGAAAAACAATATATTTAAATTTCTACAAAATTTTTTTTATTTCAAATCAACTGAAGAATTTTGTGCAGGGGGTGAATCTCTGATATAACATCTGTCAACTATATTGATTTCATTGTAGATGACCCTCAGTTCTCTTTGATAAGTACAAGGGATTCGCATGCAAAATTTGTTGGCATTTTGCAAGTCAAATGATGGCGCTTATAATTGGTGCCTGTCACAGTTCTTTTTTCTCTCCTTCTTTTTTGTGAGAAGAAAATTTTTTATCTTTGTAGTTTAAGTGATGATTTTATCTTCAATCTCTTTGAGAAATTTTACAACAAATTTATTTTGGTTTTAAATGGACATCCAGCTACATACATAATGTATACAAAAATACATTTATTAATGCATACATGTACATTCATAAGTGTTTCTGTGCATGTTCACACACTCACATACATAAAAATATGCACATATATATATGTATATGTACCCACATATGTATGTGTGCATATGCGCACATATAGACATATATTTATGTTTATATGTACTAACATGTATCCACTTGTAAAAAATATGTGTGTATATAAATCATTTTGATCAAAAGTTACTGAACATTGCCTGATGACGGGATAAAAAATTTAAAGTCCTGAAACATAGAAAATTCCGTGTTGCAAAGTAAAATATTTTTATATAAAGATAGCATTAAATATATATATATATATTTCTTCATACTATAAACGTTATATATATATATATATATATATATATATTTCTTCATACTATAGACGTTATTTTTAGTGGTTACATGTGTTTGAGTTTTTACTCCTGTTTATGTATTTTATTAAACAGTGAAATTAATAGCAATTCAAATGTAATGCACATATATACATGGAGTCGCCCCCACCACATATATATATATATATATATATATATATATATATATATATAGAAATAGAAAATGAACTTTATCTGTAGTTTCCATTTGTTTTTTATGGTTTTTGGGTCAGTCCTTGTGTTGGTCAAACGGCCTCCTTTAAGTTGTTTTTTAAGATAGAGGCTAGAAGCTGGATAGATTCATGCTACTCATGATTCATTCCTGTAGTTCACTGCTACTAACAAGCAGAATATTATTTCTCCTGATGATGGCTATGCTGGCCGAAACTAGTTGAGTAATCTGAATGAAACAATAAAACAAAAAAATATTAATATATAACTCAATGTGTCTGAAAATTTTAATTTTTTAATTTCTCAATATATTTTATTGTTCAAAACATATGTGGAAGGCAGTAATGCAACTGAGACACAAATGGTTACTCACAGTGGAAGAGTTAGAAAGAGAAATATTGCTAAATAGCAAGAACAAAAGAAGAGTAATCAGGAGGGCAGTAGATAGTGATTGCCATTGCATTCAAATTTTTATTTATTTTATTAAACAGTGAAATTAATAGCAACCAGCCTAAATTGAGAATTCCACTGTGGCCAAACTCATAGAGGAATGCAAGCTTAAGAAGTGGTTTCCCTGAATTAAAAAAAATGGATGCAGGTTTGATTCATGTCAGATGTAGAGTTTTTCTTTAGTTATTTCTCAATTTAGACTGGTTGCTATTAATTTCACTGTTTAATAAAATAAATAAACTGGAGTAACAACTCAAACACATGTCCCCACTAAAAATAATGTTTATAGTAATAAGAAATAATATTGGATAAAAACTCCTTTCAAATATATATATACATATATATATATATATATATATATATATATATATATATATATATATATATATATATTAGGTTGGTGCAAAAACAATGACGTAATAATGTCAATTTTTGACGTATTTTTAACGTCAAAAAACGACATTATTACGTCATTATTTTTGCACCAAACTAATATACATATTCCTAGGTTAGCTACTACAAAAGTTGGTTGATTTCGTCATGCTAGACAATTTTTCTCTCCAGATTCTATCTTACATATCTATACATCTACCGTTCATCCATGCTTAGAATATTGCTACCACATATGGACTAGTTCTCTTGCTATTTATCTAGATCTCCTTGATAAAATCCAAAGAGGAATCAGCAATATTATTGGTCCTGATCTGGTATCTTGGCTTCAGTCTCTTTCCCACTGACATAAGGTTGCCTCTCTTCACCTTTTCTATAAAGACTTTCATGGTAACTGTTCTTTGCTATGGTGCCTAGTCTCTTTTATTAGGTTGGTGCAAAAATAGTGTCGTTTTCTCACATATGTTACTATGTGAGAAAACGACATTATTTTTGCACCAACCTAATATTTCAGCATTAAATAACCAATATATTAGGTTGGTGCAAAAATAGTGTCGTTTTCTCACATATGTTACTATGTGAGAAAACGACATTATTTTTGCACAACTTACTAGACAAGTGATGAAGTCTTACCAATTTACAGTTGAACTGGCTAGGCATAACCATAAACAATATGCTAACACTTTCTTTTCTCACACTTCTCACTTGTGGAACTCCTATCTGGCTCCATGCTTTCCAGCCAACTTTAATCTTCAAAAATTTAAATGCAATGTCAGTCGTTATCTACTGTACTCATTATTACTCTTCTTTTGTTCTTGCTGCTTTGCAATGTTCCTGTTGTTAACCCTTCCACACCCAGTAGCCCCTTGTGTCTTAGTGGCTTTACAGTCTTGCATAGAATAAACTTGATTAAAAAGATATGTATATATATATATATATATATATATATATATATATATATATGAGTTATAGGTTAGATTTGATCTTCTGTAAAGCTGTCAAGCTCTTAAAACTGAGCAATTAAGGCAGCTGAGGATTCACCAGGTTTCTTTGAGGAAAAAGTAAAGTGAATTTAAACCTCACTAAGAGATAATTCTTTATTTCTAATATAATGTTATCAACCCATGACCTTTAATTAAAATTGTAATCTATCTGCTCATCCTCACTCCTGACCCCTTCTTTCCAATCATTTCTATTATCCACAGCCCTACCCAGTTCTGCCTTTCTGATACCAGTGTCATCAATGAATTGATTAAATGGCGGTTCTTGGCCAGTCTTCTTTTTGATCTTTTGCCATAATTTGGATTCCATGTTATAATCTGATGTACAACTTATTGTCTACTTCTCAAGCAATGGCCACTAAACCAAACTTGCTTTTCATAGATTGTGTCTGTAATTTTCGGTAGGCTCCCATAGAGTTCTTCATTAGACATATGTTGTTTCCAGCTGAGATTTAGCGCTGTTCTCAATAGTCAAGTGTATCCACCATCTGTTTTTTTTTTTTAAATTTTATTAATTTTATTAATATCCAACTACTTGACCCGTATAATATAATGCTTTTAAGGTTGACCTAAAGAGTTTCATTTACAGATTTTTTAAATTTTTGACTTTCGGGTGGTATATATTTTTGATAATACTGTAAACTCTGTAGTATTTAAGTTACCATACAGATAGATATGAACACACTGGGATAGATAGATAGATAGATAGATAGATAGATAGATAGATAGATAGATAGATAGATAGATAGATAGATAGATAGATAATGACAGACTGTAGCAGATAAATATAAAAGTTGGTACTCAAATGTTCTCAACTTCCTAGTCTGATCAAATGACAAGTAGATACTTTTGGAGAATGGCATCAGGACTTCCCATTGCCCTCTCTCTCTTGTTATATATATATATATATATATATATATATATATATATATATATATGCACATTCCAGGACCATAAGTAGACATTGGTCTTCACTGGGACTGACAGTTTCATGCATAAAGCAATACTTAGACACTCTTGGAATGTGTTCCTGCTCTTTTCTGGTTTTTCTGTTTGGGATTTTCTAGACTGTCTATTTTCAATGAGATTCAGTAAATTTTTTTTGTGGAGTTGGGGGTATTCAGGCTTTGTTTATTTAGGTTTTTATTTTTATGTGGTCATGTTTATTACACACACATACCCCCCATATATATATATATATATATATATATATATATATATATATATATATATATATATATATATATATATATATATATATATATATATGTGTGTGTGTGTGTGTGTTCGTGCGTGAATAAAAAGAGTGGAAAAACTATACTTAACCGCTAGTCTCTTTTTATTTATTTTGTCTCTTCTACAGATACACTCCATCTGAGAATATTAACATAAATATATATATATATATATATATATATATATATATGTATATATATTCACACATGGATAGATAGATAACAAGAGAAAAAGTGAGAGAGATAGGCAGGTTTTCTTTCCCTATCTTGCTTACTCCCAAATTTTTAGCATAATTCTCTTTTTCTTTATTATAGATTTATTTTACTCCCTAAATTTCTGCTTTTAAAACTTACAATTTCTTTTTCTTAATCTTTAACCTATGTCACTGTTTGAAAATAATTTTTTGTTAAACAATCAAAAATAATTTCAAAGATAATAAAATGAAAAATAATTGCATATACATAAAACTTTATAATTATAGGTATAATTTCCAAGCTTAATTGAAATTGTTAATGAAAAAATGAATAATTAAACAAAAAATGCTAAAAGAATTGTATGAATAGCAAATAGAAATATAAAAAACTTTTTATTCTTAGCTTTCATTCTTTATGTTATATTTTTTACCAAGTAATTTTCTTTTTTTTTAGTAGAAACTCAAGTTAGTGAAAGAAGAAAGCATGTTAAACATAAAATCACTTCTATAAGACAATTTATCTACATTTTCAAAATCAGACACAAATATTCGTTTTTATTGCATTCTTAGAATTTAATTCATAAAAAATGTTCACAACAAACTGAAATAGGAAAACAACTAAGAATGATTTGAAGGAATTAAAACAAATAAATTTTAAAATTATCACAAAAACAAATGTAACAATTTTCACACCAAACATTTTTGATTTGGAGATTTTTAAAATCTTTTTCTTCATGGATAAGAGTTTCATGCTAGAAATTGTACATTTAAAAAAAAAAGCAAAAATTAATTTTGAAAGATTTGAGTTTTTTCTCAAAATTTTTCGATGTTCAAACTTAAAATGACTTCAAAAAAATTATAGAAAACATTTTAAATAAGACATTCATTCTTTGAAGTAAAATGAAATCTGATATAAATAAAAACTAAAACATTGAATATTTTCCCCCCTTCATCCATTATCTTTCTTGATAGATACACTAAACATCACTAAATTTTCCACAAATCCAGAATGAGGTAGAAGATAATGTTGCATCAATCTCCCAAATTAAGTGGATCTGCCTACTTTAGAGATTCAAATTCAAAGCCTTTATCTTTACATCACATTAATCCTCCACCACTAGCACAAGTAGGAAATGCACTAATATTTCAGCCGCCAGATAGACCATATATATAATTTTTTTCTAAAATCTACACAAATATTTCAGCCACCAGATAGACCATATATATATCATTTTTTCCTAAAATCTATACCAATATTTCAGCCACCAGGCAGTCCACCTATTTCCTACCTTTCAAAAATTTACAGAATTTTTAAATAGAAGCAAATTGTGTTTGAAAATTAATAAAATGTTAGAAAAATATGAATTAAATTTAAAAAATCCAAAAGATAAAACTGTCAAGATGGTTGACATAGATTTTAAATCTTTCAAACTAATATGTCAGTAGCAGTGTTAATTTCACATTCAAAACCAGGTGATGGAATTATTGTAGGATATATTTAAGCATATATATTTAAGAGAAGGACAACTCTGAATACAAAACTGCAAGTAGTCCTGGCAAAATAGATACTATACGGCCATAGTGGCCATAATTTACTACAGTGCATTGTCATGTAATCTATGATCTTGACTGATTGTAGTATAATAAAGTATATCACATGTAGAGATTTTTCTTAAAACTAAAATCACAATGAAAACAATTGCCAGACATATTCATATATATATTTTCCAGAAATTTATATATATATATGTGTGTGTTTGAAAGAATTATTGCTGCTGAAATAAACCTAATATATAATGTGTATTTCAGCAGCAATCATTCTTCCAAACACGTTTGGTTAAATAAACTCAAGTTCTATCTATTGATTTATTTTTATTTAATTTTTCAAATTTATGAACTGGAATTAAATATAGACCAAATATGGATTGTTATCTTGGCAAATGATAGGATAAGGAACAAAATTTGAAAGCAAAATTGTTATCCCAACACTAATATCTTTGTCACTACCTCCAAGACAATCAGAGATATAGTTAATAGTTACATTGGTGAAACGTTCAGAATTCTAAAAGTCAGATCTATGAATATAAGAGAGACCTACTTTGGAAGAACCTTTTAAACTCAGTTGTAATGCACATAAACAAAAAAGGCAATAACTTTGACTTTCTAAATGTCAACAAAATTAGAAAAGAACATAATTCATTATGCAGAAAATACTTATAGGGAATTCTGATAAATATGTTGCCATCTATAAATGCACATCAAGCACACTTTATTATGTGACCAACTTTTATACAATCAGTACTTAAAGAATCTAAGATATGTCTACCTACAACTACAGCCACAACTGGTGCAACTTAAATTCTTTCACCTTCACACAAAATGTCCCCAAATCAACATGTGAACAAACACCAAACATGGATAAAAATGCCTACATAGGCACACATACGAATACTCATTATCATCTGAATCATGCACAAACTAGAATTATGATACATATACACACATGATTTATACACAAAAATGCTATTTGACAGGACAGATGCATGTGAGGACTGTTTAATCAATGAAAAACGTATAGCTGGCAACATTATTGTTTAAAAAAAAAAAACAAACAAACTTAGAGCTGGCAACATTATTGTTTCAAAAACTTAGAGCTGGCAACATTATTGTTTCAAAAACTTAGAGCTGGCAACATTATTTTTCTGAAAACATTATCTGAGACCTTGCTGTTGGATGCAGTTTATCGCTATACCCAGGACGCGGATGTAGTTTACCATCATACCCAGGACGCGGATGTAGTTTACCGTCATACTCAGGACGTGAGCAAAACCTGGAAAACTAGGAGTTCACTATTTGCCCATAGCTGGGACCCTAACAGGTGCTACCACCCCGGGTCAAGGTGGACCTGGGAACACCAGTAATTAAGAGGTGGTTCCACGCTCCTCAAAACCTCCAGATCAGAGGCCTTGCTGTTGGATGCAATTTAACGTCATACCCAGGACGCCTCATTGGGGGGGTCTTACCCCTCTACAGAGGTGCAGTCGGTGTATTCTAAAGCCCCAGGCGACAGGGCTTAGAGAATTGTTCAAGGATTACACCGTGTCAAAAAAATTCTTCTTGGACATGTTATTAGCCTGTTACTTTATTTTCTTACTATTGGCTGAGATGAATAAAGGCTTTCATGTAGCAGCTCTCTCCTGATAGCCAATGCTATAGAGCTACTACATAGATGTTCTGTGGCTCACATAAAAAAGTAACCACTGCTATGTCAGAAGCTTCTTGGGTTGCTCTCTTGGACTGCTCTCCACAGACCACTGAACAGCTCAAAGACACCTGTCTGTGGGTCCTGGTCACCTAGAACGTGGCAATACATGTACTTTTCCTTCATCTATAAACTGAGTAATAATATTATTCACTGGAGCAAGGTTTTTGCAATTCTTACCTGCTGAGATCTGACTGTCCAACAATTCTACCCATTAAAGACCTACCGACCCTCTTGCTCTATATATTGCTATGTATGGTAAGACAGTAATTCTTAAAAGAAACATCAATTAGGTACTATAGTGTGTATTGCTACCTCAAGAGATGAAAAGGTGAAAATAGGAGTGTCTACATATGACATGTTACTGTGAATTTGTCAAAAATTTCTCAAGAGACAATTTTCCTTAAAATAAATTACTTTTCATCTACTTCCCTTTTTTTTCCCCGATTACACTTCTATATTTAATATTGCATTCTGCAATGTCCTGACCCTGAAAAAAGCAATACAAATTATTTGTGGCTAAATGCTGGCAGTAGCAGGCATTTAAAATGTTTGACTTATTACCTTATTTTTTATTGAAATGGCATAGAATATTTTCAGTATAAATGGATCTATTATATGAACTATAAAAATTATGTGATTTTTATTGATATTGGAGGTATTTCCAATCTATCTATCATCCATATCCCAAGTGATTATATGCCATTCATATCTATTTAAATATGCTCATATCTATCTATCTATCTATCTATCTATCTATCTATCTATCTATCTATCTCCCAAGTATATATGATTATATAGCATTCATATCTCAGTGTGCTCATATCTATCTATCTATCTATCTATCTATCTATCTATCTATCTATCTATCTATCTATCTATCTATCTCCCAATTATATATGATTATATATCATTCATATCTCAGTATGCTGATATCTATCTATCTATCTATCTATCTATCTATCTATCTATCTATCTATCTATCTCCCAAGTATATATGATTATATATCATTCATATCTCAGTATGCTGATATCTATCTATCTATCTATCTATCTATCTATCTATCTATCTATCTATCTATCTATCTATCTATCAGTCTGTTCATATCTATCTATCTATCTATCTATCTATCTATCTATCAGTCTGTTCATATCTATCTATCTACCTATCTATCTATCTATCTATCTATCTATCTATCTATCAGTCTGTTCATATCTATCTATCTATCTATCTATCTATCTATCTATCTATCTATCAGTCTGTTCATATCTACTTATTGATAATGTCATTAAAATAGTTCAATTGTGTTGTACATGACATGTACAGCAAAAGTGAGTTGAAGTTTTGGATTTGGGACTGCTGAGATGCCTGACAGGACACTTTTCAGGGTTAAATTGGTAGCTACTGTAGACCCTTTGGCACATCATAATATGGGAAGGTAAAAATGGGAGTGTCTATTTACTTTTGACATGTCTCTGTATGTAACTATAATTATGCACTATATATATATATATATATATATATATATATATATATATATATATATGTATGTATAAATACTGAATGCTCTACTGAGTCAAATGCCTTTTCATAGTGAACAAAAGCCAAACAAAGTGGTTTGTTATATTCTGTTGTTTTTTCACTTAGATGATTTATTGTTTGTATCTGGTCTATGGTTGAGTAACCATTCTTGAAACCTGTCTGTTCATGAGGCAGATAAAATGATCCTCAATTGTAAAGTCTCAAGAACAATCATAAGAATAGAGGACAAATATTTGGAAGAATTCCAGGAATGTAACAACTTAGATGATAAAATTAGAGAAAGATCATGAAAATGAAATTAAACAACATATAATGCTTGGATAGAAAGCATTCAGCAAAAATAGACATAATAAAAATATGTTTAAAATATAAAATGTATAGTGAATGCATAGTGCCAGCTTTGATGTATGAGTGTGAAACATGGAAATTAATAAAATCTTTTAAAAAAAATCATACAAAGTTCCCAAGAAAGAGCAATGCCACAAATGAGTCTTGGAGATAGATCGACATTAACATGGAGAATAGAATAAGTAATATTGGGAACAGGATTAAACAGCAAAAATCTTAATTTCTCTAGCAAATAATAAGAAGAAAGGATAACAGATGGAGCAAAAGTTTAATGGTAGTCAATGAATAACAAGCATAACAGGAGAAGATCAGACAGGAAATGGGAGGGTGAGATAAGAGGAGTTTGCAATCAAGAGATGTCAGAAAACAAGACATACACACACACATGCATGTATATAAATATATATATAAAATAAATAAATCCTAATGAGCAAGGTACTACCTACCACGAGATCATCAGGGATAACTGGCCAGTTCACCCTGATGATCCCATGTGGTGAAAACCTAGCTAGGTGGTACCTGGCTCATTAGGATTTATTTATTAGGTTGGTGCAAAGATCATGTCGTTTTCTCACATAGTAACATATGTGAGAAAACGACATTATTTTTGCACCAACCTAATATTTTACTTTTGTTCTACTTAGTGCATTGAGCGCTCTTCATTTTAACTTATTACTTGGTGGGTTGTCTTTTTCTTTCTAACAAAATTTAAGGTACTGAATGATTTCTTTCACCCTGTTCAAAGGTTAATGGTTCTTTCTATTTCTTGCCAAATTTTTTCCTCGGATGCCAGTTTCTTTGAAAATTGTGTTATCCAGTTTTTTTTCACCCACTGAGTTTAAATACTTTTACAATATATATATATATATATATATATATATATATATATATATATATATATATATATATATGTTAATAAATATATACATATATATACTTCTATTTGTAGTGCAACTTAACCAACTCATCAGGCACAAACTATTACAGTTGTTTTTTTGGAATGTTTTTTATAGACTTTCCACTTTTGTTTTATATATTATTATGCATATTACAAACACACACACCTAATATATATATATATATATATATATATATATATGGGCTTTTCCGTTTCCTGCTTTTCATTCTTACTTTGCACTAAACATTTGTCTTTGAAAGGCATATAATGTTAAAAATATTCATCATTTACATTTTCATTTTAAATTTTATGGTCATATATATATATATATATATATATATATATATATATATATGTATATATGTATATATATATATATATATATATATATATATATATATTATGAAATGGACAAAGTCGGACAATTATTTAAGACATTTTTATGTTTATACATTCTTTTTATATTTTTTTATGGATCGTTTACTTAAATATTTGTATCTATGAAAAGAACGTATAATAATTGTCGGACTTTGTCCATTTCATAATGTGTGACATCATTTGTTTACATTTGAATACGCACTGAGCAGATATGAATGAATGAGAGAAAATCATGGAGAATTGTGTTTAAGAACAGTAAAATCGACTTTGCTAACCGAACGCCCCTCTGTGGCCCATTCGGTTAAGGCACGTCAGGTTATATGATGGTTCCGTATAGGATACAGTTTTGATTCCTATTGGAGGATGCATGTTTTCTATTAAAATTTCTCGGACATTCAGGCTGGTAAATGTTGTTTAATACTGTTTATTATAAACAGAGCATTTACTTAAATATTTGTATCTATAAAAAGAATGTATAAACATAAAGATGTCTTAAATATATATATATATACATATATATATATATATATATATATATACATATATATATATATACACACACACACATATATATATATATATATATATATATACATATATATATATATATATATAAATACACACACACATATATATATATATATATATATATATACATATATATATATATATATATACACACACACATATATATATATATACTCTTTGTATACATCTGCGTGTGACTAAGATAGACACAGGAAATCACTTGGTTGGATCTTCCAACAAAGATAATGATTCTAAGCACACTGAAAGATCTACAAAGAAATGACTTGCTAAAATTAATGCAAATATCTTGAAATGGTCAAGTCAGTCCCCAGATTTAAAGCCAATTGAGGATCTGTGGTGTTATTTGAAAATTCAAATCTAATCAATTGCTTCAATAAACATCCCGGATCTTAAGACCACATACGAAGAAGAATAGAACAAAATATCAAATTAAAATTTGCAAATCATTAATTGAGAACTACAAGAAGAGGTTGGTTCCTATAGAAGAGAATAATGGCTATTCTACAAAGTATTAAATGAAGATTATGTATTCTTTTTTGTATTGTATGAATACTTTTTAACCCATTAAAATGTATAAATGGTATTTATTTCTAGTTAAATTTTTTTCTGTTTTCTATGCATATTTAGTTATTATGCATCTGTGGACAGTTAATTATATGAAAAGTATGTTTATTCATTAGTTGGAAATACAATAAATTAAAAATTTGTATGTGTATGAATATTTGTTTCCCCCATTATATATATAGGGAGGGAAGGAGACGGCAACAAATAAATTCAATGTTTATCTTATCTGTCCCATCAAAGGGTTCCATTGTTATTGTACTGACACATCAAGGGGCTGAATAGTAATACTGTATTTAAATTATTTAACATTTAGTTTTATTTCTGGTTGAATTTCTGGAATGACAAATTATCCTTATTCATGTCATTTGCATGCAGACTATTATACTCATCATTGTTGTTGCTGTTATCACAACATAGTGATCATTGTGGCCTCCAGATTTTATGATGTTGATTGAAGTAATCAACATAGAATTTCAAATCAAATATGTTATTTAATCTACAAGAACAATCTACTGACGTAGATTAAATAAAGGGTTCAGTTTAAAATTCTATGTAGGATACCCAGATTGACATAATCTGACAAAGATCAGAGTGAACAATGGCCGAATCATTGTGATAACAAAGATAACATTGAACCAAGATGGGCGACAGCTTGAGATTAATAGGTGCTGAATGCTTGGATGTTCAGGTAGTGTAATGGCTAATGGCTTGGAATTGTTAATCAGAGTGCCGAGTTCCAATTCCACTTGGGTTTGTTATATTCACATATATGCAAATATCCTTGGGAAAGATTTTAATCCACCTTTTCTCCCCCAGCTATTGGTTAATTAGTAAGCCTTGTATCATTAAATCATTATCTAAAAAAAATAAAGAAATTATTTCAATTTAAAAATATTTTCTACTTTAAATAACCTAAAAAGGGTTGATAAGCCATGGAAAATGACTCAATAAAAATACTGTGTGTAGGGTTATTTAGTAACATTTGTTTGCCTTCTAGTATATGACTCACTTCAGTTGATAATGGACTTTGCAAATCTCTTGTTTTTTATTTTAATACTGCTCAGTTATTGCTAGCTATGGTTAAAGTATTGGTTCATGAATTTGATCTTATAGTAATAGTGACTTCAACATCTGCACCAGGTAGTATAGACTTAGACTTGGTAAAAAAAAAAAAGAAATATCAATAAGTGTGCAGTACTAAAAAGAGAACAAAATGAGATAGCTCTTGACATAGAGAGTGGGATGAGAACAATCTACTCCCATAGACTGAATAAAGTGTTCAGTTTAAAATTCCATGAAAGTTACTCAGATTGACACTTGAAAATGACTGGAGAGCACAACAGCTGAAATGTTGTGATAACAACAGAGACGAGGATATTAGTCTGACTGCAGATAAGAACCAATATATTTTCATGAAATATTTACCTGACATTAACCATAGTCCTTTATCCTCTTTTATAAAAATTATGATTTTCCTTTGTGTAAAGATGGGCAGTCAAACTTCAGTCATCTTGAACAGCTTAGGATTTGAGTTGTTTCATAACTGTGAAAAACATCAGAATCACAATTAATGACTGGTAAATAATACATTTGGCTGTGTATGTAGTGGAATTGGTGAGCTGAGTTTGAATCCTGACCAAGTCTGCTATGTTCATTTTCAGACTAATGCTCTTGGGAAAAAGGTATAAATCCATCTCTTCTCTGTCATCACTCAGCTGTTGGTTAAATAGGAGAGCAAACTGAGCTTTTTAGCATCGGGTGGTAACCAAGCAATATTCAAAACTGTGGAGACAAAAGTTACTCTGATCGACACCTGAAAAGGGCTAGAGGGCACAATGGCTGAAACACTA
>OZ010583.1:44751039-44913539 GCA_963932145.1 Acanthosepion lycidas
CTCAGCCATATGCCCATAATTTTAATATATATATATATATATATATATATATATATATATATATATATATATATATATATATATATATATATATATATATATATATATATACGTGTAATACCAGGTGTAAGAGAAAAAATTGTCCAAATCATGTAACAGCATAATTGTCCATCCCATAAATTCTTTAATATCTAAATAACTACAACTACTAATCTCTGTTTAAGACATTTAGCAATCTTGACACCATTTTTTGAAAGAATCACTGATAAATCATTTGAGTTAATCAGTTAAAAAAGAGCAGGTTAAAACTGTTTTGTGTCAGATCCACTGTCTTCCCAACTGAGCAATGCTGAGAGGAAAAAAGATAATTCAGGCTTTCAGCAATAGTACCAACATTCATACTCTAGCTTCCATCTTTAAAGTCCATTCAATAATCATCAAAAAATCAGTGAATAAGTTTAAAAAAGAGGGAACAGTAGAGAGGAAAATCTGAATCAGGAAATCACAACAGGGAGAGGGATCATCATTTTAGTTTAGAGCTAAAGAGATTAATTAGAAAAGATCCAACTCAATTCATAAGATGTTTGGCACATGAGAGACTAGTTTCACCTATGACATTCCAAAGAGCAGTGAACAAAAGACTTGAAAAGGAAATCATATGTGAAACCTGTGAGGCACTATGTTACTTAAGGACAGAGAGTTAGAAGGTTAGCGAGGGCAAAGATCATCTTGAATGAGTTGGAAAATGATCCTGAAATAATATATATATATATATATATATATATATATATATATTATTTCAATACATCATGAGCTTCCAATCCTTAGCTATGATTAATTAATGAACATGTCATTTTCATTTATGATCAATTTCATCACGATACTTCTGTTAAGCTTAGAGATAAATTACACATTTTCATTGCTCAAAGTAGAGTCCAATAGTATTATAAAACACTCAGAGAATTCCAATAAGATATAATTTCAAAGATACAATGGTTTAGGCCATGATCTAAGAATTAGACAATTTTACTTTTACATAATTTGAACATTTTTTCTGTTACACCCTGTATGTATATGTATATATAGATATGATAAAATATACTTTTAAGGTATGCTACATTTTGGGATTAAATTGTTCAATATCAGAGATAGAGCATTTATAAATATAAAAGTGGACATTGAAGTCAACACCCAGAGGCAACATATATATATATATATATATATATATATATATATATATATATATATATAATTATAAAATTTTAATATTATGGTGTACTATGAATTGAGCACTGATTTTTAAAAATAAATCCTAAAGAATTCTGGATTATAAATCTAACTGTTCCTTCTTTTTATTTTATATATATATATATATATATATATATATATGTATGTATGTATGTATTTATACACCCAACAAATCAAATGTGGATTAGCACTATACAATTACAAAGAACTGTATGAAACCTACATCACTTGAAGACTTGTACAAATATATATATATATATATATATATATATATATATATATATATATATATATTTTAAATCAGTTTCACCACATGCAAGCCACTAAGCCACATGGGGTTACTGAGTGTGGAAGAATTAGGAACAATAATATTAATAATGAATGAGAAGAGAAAAGGGTAACAAGGAGGACAGTAGATAGTGATTGACATTGCATTTAAAACTTTTGTAGATTAAAGTTGACTAGAAAGCATGGAGCTGGAAGGGAGTTCCATAAGCAAGAAGTGCGAGAAAATAAACTGTTTACATAGAACTTATAGCAATATCTAACCCAATGCTTCCCAATGTGGGGCATATGCTCCACTGGTGGGACATGGTAATATTTAGGTGAGTCATGCATAGGATGTTCACCCTTTGGCTTATTATGCCAACAGAATAAGGAGGCAATTCGAGAATGAGTTATTAATAGTGATTCTAAGTAAGAGTGTTAATGTTAATGCATATTAATACTTATGATGCATATACAGTATGTATACACAAAATTATTTTTTGTATATCTATATACATAAGTAATTGGCATACAGGGTATTTCCTGTCTCCTCACATTCACATGTTTTGGTCAACAAAGAAGAGGGCATAATGCATGTTGCTTGAAGAGCCCATGTTTTGTCAGCCAATCAGTGCAGGTGAGCATTCAGTTTGCTTCTCAATGTTTTTTCATTTGCCCATTTGTCCACCATAATTTTGTGTTGCTCTGAAATATTTCATAGTATATATATATATATATATATATATATATGTGACATAGTAATATATTAATATATATATATATATATATATATATATATATATATTAATATATTAATATAGTAATATATTATAATTTGACAAACCAAAGAAAAGAAACATTATTATTTATTTCTATATACATCAACCTTAACAATTGTGAAAATTAGCAATATCTTGAATATATAATCCACACTAGACTATTCTATGATAATTCGTTTTTGTTGACATTTATATTCCTTATTCAGAAAATTTTGTTTTGGATACTTTTTTTTATTAATTTATAATTTTATTTCTTTCAGTCACAAACTCTATGCATAAAATGAGTAGTGGAAGTAAAAAAGTTTGTCAATATAATTCGGATTCATACCGACTTATTCATGATGAACAATCACATTTCTACCTCTTATGCCAACAATGCTTGACCAACGAATCAGTGAAACCAGGTTATCTTGAATTGCATTTAAAGACAAAACATAGTTTCCATGTTAATTCAGATTTAAATTACTTTAAGTCTTTAAAGAAATTTGCAAAAAGATCAACAATAAAGTCTCTGCTTACTACACAAACTGATAGCATCAATAGCACTCTTGAGGCTAGTTATGAAAATTCTTTACTCTTTGCTAAATGGGTAAAAATCATAGGAGAGGAATTAATTAAACCATCATTACCAACATTTCTTAAAACAGTCCTGGAAAAAGATGACAGGGGCTGTTAAAGCCGTGCCACTCAGTAACAATAGTGTTAATAGAAGAATAGATGAAATGAGTGAAGATATTGAAATACAGCTTGTTGAGAATCTGAAATCAAGAAAATTCTCATTACAAATCGATGAATCAACTCTCAGAGGAAGTGGGGTCGTATTGTTACCATTTGCAAGATATATTGATAAAGATGATTTTGATGAAGAAATGCCATTCTGCAAATCATTAAGAAAAAACCACCACTACAGCCACTGATATATATGGTAAACTAAAAAATTATTTAGATGTCAATAATATACCAATAAAAACATAACATCTTATGCTGCAGATGGTGCTCCTGTTATGATGGGAAAGAAAAATGGCTGTTTAAAATGGCTGAAAGATGAAAATCCAGAAATGCTTCTTGTGCACTGTGTTATTCATAGAGAGAACTTAATGTCCAAAAATATTTCTCCTGTTCTGAATGAAGTACTAAATTCAGTTATAAAATGTATCAATGCTATCAAAGCTAATGCAAAATGTGAGCGTCTCTTCAAGTAATTTCGTGAAAAGGAAAATGCAGACTATGTGAAACTTTTACACACTGTGAGGTTAGGTGACTCTCAAAGGGGAATTGCTTGAAAAGATTCATGGAACTATGATGTTCTTAGTGGGGTTTTTTTAAGTGACAAGCCTGAAATGAAGCACCTGCTCACTGTTGTTGGTAAAGCTTTTGCGAGTTATTTAACAGATATTTTTGAAAAACTGAATATGTTGAATAAACAACTTCAAGGATCAAATAAAACTCTTCTGGATGCAAAGACAAAGATATTTTGGCTTCGTTACATTTTATTGAGGTATGTCAGAAAATATTTCTGACTTTGAGTAAAGTGTAAGTAAAATGTAAGTTGACTGATGCTGCTGTACTGGTCATTGTAGATCATTTGAAAATATTGGTATCTGATTTGAAAGAAAGATTTTCTGATCTAAAACGAATTGATTTTCTAACATGGGTGATGCCGCCAGTGCTAGTGGATATTTCTGATGTTTCAATGCAGTACCAAGAAGAACTCTTGGAGATGCAAAATGATGAGTCTGTTAAAATTTGATTCAATATGAAACGAGTGATGGTATGGCTTTGTGATGGGACAGTAACTAAATGCCCAAATTCAACCACCATTCAACCATTACCATTTCTATCTACATATTTAGCTGAATGTGGCTTTTCTGCTATAAATGATTTGTTATTGAAGAAAAGAAATCGACTGGATATCACTAAACGGGGAGACTTGAGACTTAAGCTGACTAAATTGGTTCTTAATATATAATCTATCCCTATAAGGCATGATGAACAAAGATCTCACTAACAGTCATTTTGTGATGAGCTCAGATTTCATTTTGCATTATTATTTCATGATTAAAAAGATCAAATTATATTACAGAATAACATTTCATTCAAATATTTTATATTTCTGCCTTTCAGTTCTCTATTACGTTTTGAAACTATATATATTTAACTGCTTTTTTGTTTTTTTAATTTTTCTCTTTCATGGAAGCCATGGTCTTTGATGGCTTGTTCAGAGACTAAGTTAATGGCCTTTTAAGCTTCCTTCATGTGAATTGCATTAAAATTTTGAATATGTAAGAATTAAATATTAGAGAGGGGCACCATAATTTTAGAAATACCAAAGTGGGGCATGGCCCAAAATCAGTTTGGAACCACTGATCTAGGCAAATCGACTGTAAGTGATGAGATCCCAATGCCAATCTAGTACTGTGCTTAAATTAAAAAAACGTCTTGGTACCATAATAAAGAACCCATCCGAACAATTACCATGAAAATATTTGTAGAAAAAACACAGTGAGGTAAATTCACAGTGGCAGGAAAGTGATTGAATCTGAGCTGCCACATCTGGACTGATAATATTGCTGATTCTTCTTTGGATTTTATCAAAGAGCTTAAGATATATAGCAAGGTCACTGGGCCATATTTGGCAACAATATTCTAAGTATAGATGAATTGCAGACTTATAGATATGTATGATAGATTCTATTAGGTTGGTGCAAAAATAATGACGTAATAATGTCATTTTTTGACGTTACATAATACATCAAAAGACAACATTATTACGTCATTATTTTTGCACCAACCTAATAGAAAGAAAAATTGTCTTGCATGACATTGTGAACCAACTTTCTTAGCAGCTGACATACCAATGGATTTAATATATATATATATATATATATATATATATATATATATATATATATATATATAGTGAGGTCACACTGTGTGTGTTACTGGTCCTATGTAAGTGAGTACTAACTGCTGCATTGTTGGATAACTAAACTAGTTCTCTTTATATGGACCTTTCTGATGAAGAGAATGGCTAGACTTCCAGCAGGATTAAAGTCAAGGCCTTTCAAAGGATGGATGAATCCCCCTTTCATGGGATCAACAGCCATCTACAACAGGTGAAGAGATGTAAAAATACCTGAGTTGGTGTCCATGCACATGGTAATTTCACTTGGAGTGTTAGATTCTTTAGCCTTTCTTAAGGTATCCAACTAAGAGAAGTAAAAATCTAGTGTGATACCTGCAGCTTGATTTGATCCAGTATGTTGCCTGGTTCTTTTGGGCCATGTGGATTTTGAGTGGTCCAAACAAGATATGCACATTTCTTAGGTTGTTAGGTCCTGAAAGATGATATAAACCATCACTACAAGCAACTGTCTTTATCTGAGATTAAACCACAGATGACAAGCTCACCAAGCAAGAACTCTAACCACAGGGCTTTGTTTAACTATGAAAGTTTTGTTGGGCTTAGTGGTAGTGTCCCTATTAGGGGAACACAGGTTTGATGCTTGCTGGGAAACATTTTTTTTGTTAAGACATTTTGCTTTATCCTGTTTCAAAAGCAAAGATATCTACTCAAGCACATGTATTCTCCATAGATTCTTCTATATATTGTGTTATTCTCTAGTATAGCAATACAAGGGTACACATACTGCAAAACAAACCCAAGATAAAAATAAATTCATTAGAATGAGAGGTTCTTCTACAGCCTCCATACTCATCAGATTTAGCATTCTAGAGATTTTCATTTATTTCAATCACTAGAATATGTTGAAAATGTTAGAACATTTACAAACAAAGAAGTTGAACACTTTCATAATTTTTAGGGGAGAAAGGTCCAGATTTCTTTAAATGTGGTATCAAACATTTGTCTTCCTGTTGAACTGCAGTCATTGAAAATGAAGGTGATCACATTTTTGATAAATATTTAAATAACTTAAGTTTGTCTTTACATCATTTCTGATAAAATGTAATTACTTTCTGAACACTTGATTGACATTTAAATGATTTTTACTTATCATTGCTTTTATATACTTATTGGTAAAACCTAATTACTTTCCAAACTGTGGTGATTAAATTCACAATATTATGCCAAGGTACAATCTCAACATTATGAAGGGTAAGTGCTAATTCCTTGTGCACTCCAATGAACTGGGCAACAGCTTTTGAAGAGAAAGAAACACAACAACCTATACTATTTAAGTATATTTAATATGCAATTAAAATAAACGAAATAAGGAAAATGTGGTTGCAGACAATGTGTGTCTGTGGACTTAGTTTAAGTGAATGACATCTAACTATTTTATCAATACTTTTTATTGAAGTAGTCATCCCTTTCAGTTCTTGGCTAGCTTCTTTTGGCAGAAGTAATATAAAATATGTTTCATCTTTAAATAACCCACAAAGGGTTGATAAACCATAAAAAACAATCAATAAGTGAGAGTGAGGGAATATGAAGTCTGTTGAATTGATGAAATATGGAAGGACTGCAGATGTTTACTGTCAGCAACTTGAACAAGTAAACGCAGTATCTTCCTTTGTTAAAAAGAAATGATGTTATTTTCCAGTATGACAATACAAGGGTACTCACTGCAAAACAAACCCAAGATAAAAATAAGTTCATTAGGATGGGAGGTTCTTCTACATCCTCCATACACATCAGTTTTAGCATCTAGAGATTTTCATTTCTTTTGATCACTAGAATATTTTGGAACTGTCAGAACATTTAGAAACAAAGAAATTAAAAACATCATTTCTGTCATTTTAGAGAATTTATTTAAATATGAAATTGACAATTTGCAAAAGGTATTTGATATGTTCACAATATTTGTTCTTTGGAAATCAGCAAGATTGAACATCTTTACATATTGTTGTAACCTAGGGAAGGTTACTGAATAGTATAATCAAAGGAAGTATTGGTAATGAACGATAATACTTAGGATAAGAACAACACATATAAGATTCACCAGTGGCATGTAGAAGAAGTAGTCAACTGCTAGAAGTGAGTCAAGTGAATTCCACAATGAATCTCTAACTGCAGACCAACATACAGTACTTACTACTGTATTTATGTGAATGGGGATATACCCATTATCATCTATAGGTATGCTACATATATATATAGGGATGACTGTACTATGGAATTGTATTGTATTCAAGGATGTAATTTGATTTTTGATTTTAGCTTCAGAAACATGGGGTCGTATTATACATAAGAAAATATGGAACAGGGCAAAAATATAGAAATGTCTGTTATAATTATACATCAAGAGAAATTTTGAAATTAAAATTAAAATTTCTGGTATCCAATGTGTCTCGACATACAAAGTAGTTGACGTCATTCAGTTTCCCAAAACTGTCTGTTGTTTTGAAATAACCTACATTGTGGTAACAGTTGTTTTATTAATTAATATGAAATGTTGCATGAACCTAGGCACAAAGTTTTGTTTACAATAAATTTCACCCTGTACAACGCCCGAGGGGCCACTCGAAGTAGGGGGTTGCATTAAGAGGCAGTTTATATAGATAGAAGGGGAAGATAATGGTTAACTCTAGACTTGAACAGGTTGTTGCAATCAGGGAAACATCCTGTTGGAAATCTGTCCCACAGAGCAGTGGTTTGCAGGAAGAAACTATTTGAATGGAATGGAGAGAATGTGGATGGTTTTCTATAGTGTAAATAGCATGGTGTGCCCTAACCAGGAAGGTTAGACCTGGCAAAACCAAGGAATATGGTTCATCTGAGCACTTTCCAGAACTTTCCAGCAAGAAGCTTACCACATCCTGCCTGTGAGAGAGATGCTTTCGAACTCTGTCAAGACTGAAAGAGAATACCAGACACACATATACACATACACCAAATAAAGGAAATACCTGGATCAGTTTCTGAAAAGCATTTTTTCTATTCCTATATACCATTAAATTTGTGTATCCCATTTTCCCTTGTCTGTCACTATATTCATATAGTAACATCTCCACACTTCATTCTTACATCCCTGATGTGTAAGTTCATGTTTAGCTTGTCCTTTTTGTTGACAACCATACATTCAGGCTTCTTGAAGATAATAGTTAATTCTTTCTTTTTTCTTGTTTTCATTGATTCCAAACTCAGAATCTGAACTCAGTTCACTGATTCCATTTCCCATGCAATTACTACATCTGGTCTTGTGCTCCTGCTATACATCTAGAGATCCTTGATAAAATCCAAAGAAGAATCTGCAATGTTATTGGTCCTGACTTGTCATCTCAGCTTCAATCACATTCCTACCACCGTAATGTAGTTTCCCTGTGGTTTTCTATAAATACGTTAATGGTAATTGTTTTGTGGAACTTTCTTCAGTCTTTCTTCTAGACTCTATGAATTTAAGTGCATTACTAGATTAGCAGCAAGGTGTCATCATTTTACAATTGAAATGGCTAGCTGTAACGATAAGTTCTATGTTAACAGGTTTCTTCTATCACATTTCTCAGTTGTGGAACTCTGTTCTGGCTTCTTAGATTCCATTCAACTTTGATGTTCAAAAACTTAAATGTAAATGGAAACAGTACATAAAAGTTAAAGAATGCTCAAGATTTTTTTTGGAGATAATAATGTTTTAGTGATACAAGACTTACTAATTAACCCATAGCTGGGGGAGAAGAGGTGGATTCATACATTTCCCAAGGGTATTTGGGCATAAGCAAACATAATGAACCTGAGAGGTATTAGAACTTGGCTCTCCAATTAACAATTCTGAGCTATTATCCATTACATCACCTGCACATCCAAGTTAACAGCACCTTTTATTCCCAATTGGTCACCCATCTAGATACTGACCAGGCTCTAATTTGCTTAACTTTGATGATTGTATGGGAACTGGTGTTCCAACATGATGTAGCCATAAGCTTTTATCATTCAAATCACTTCTCATACATAAAAAAAAATGATTAATATTAACCCTCTACCTTGAGTGCCTTGTGAGGCTTATATTGGATGAACTTCAGTATAAGAAAATATTGCATGACTATTGTCAGCAACAAACAAGTGGTTTGACTAATGACAACCAGGATTTACTGACATAACAATATGACAACAAGAAAGATGTAATCTGATAAACGGAGGGAGTATCTGTCTATATTTCTATATGAGATGAGGTATTATGTACACTATTTACATTATTCAGACTATTGTCCCAATCTTTGTCGCCATATTTATTACAATGTCGAACTGAACCCTTTATTTCACTCAAAGCTTTGAGCAAAATAAAGGGTTCATTTCAACATTCCAACCACCTGCAGAAGGACGGAGCGTACAACGGCCAAAATGTTGTAATAAATATGGCAACAACGATGAGGACAATAGTCCGAATAATGTAAATAATGTAAATGGAGGGAGGATAAAATTTATATTTAAAAAATGACAAGAGAAAATATATTTTGAAAGGAAGTATTTGTTTGTGCATTGCTGTTTTCCAGCTGAACAGATAAGGAAATAAAAGCAAATGATAAACTAAATCTTGACAGGCTTCTCACAAAACGAACTGCTGTAATTTTGGGTAATGCTGGCCATGTTTAGATTAAGCAGTATTTTATAGTCTATTGTAAATTCATTTCCCACCAATTGTGCTGTTGAATGAATATACCCAGTTCAATTCTGCTAGCCTGATTACCAATTTGTCTCATGTCTGTGAAAGTAATATCATAAATTGGACCTCCCATGTTGCATCAGTATACTGAGCAGGTTTAGCAAAGTCAAGATAAACAAGAGTGTAATGATTAACATTATTGATATTGATCATATTATCACCATTGTCATTGTCGTCATTATACGCTACAGTTGTTATCATTATTATTTATACTTTATGCATTTGCATATTCATACCAGATGTTTGGTGTTTGTCTCTGAAGATTGAGTGACAGCAAGTCTTTTCAAATCACCAGAATCTTCCTTACTATTGGGTTGGTGCATAATTATCATAAATTTTTAAACAATATTTATTATAAAAATTTTTTATTCCTCCAGAGTGTATGATTATTGATGTGCATTTTTATAACCTGCAAATAAAATAATATTTTTATTAATAAAGTAAACAAAACAGTAATTTTTATTAACAAATAACTCTCCTATAAAACGCCTGATAATTATGCACCAACCCAATATATTCTATGCCTTTATATATTTATTCCTGGTGTTTATTTATCAGACATTGAGTGACAGTAAATCTTCGCAAACTCTTAAAAGTTTACTCACTGCAAGTTTTTTGTATATTTACACCTGATGTTTATCAAATCTTCAGTATTTTCCTTATTATTATGCATCATGCATTTGCATGTTTATAACTAGTGTATATTTCTGGAGACTAAATGACAGTACATTTTCTCTAGTTACTTTGGGCTTCATTATTATTATGTCCATGCATGTTTACACCTGGTGTATATTTTGTTGTTCATGATGACGGTTGTCTTCGAGTATAGAATCCAGAGGTTAGCAGTGAATATTTCAAAGACAGTAGGAAAGCGTTGTTCAGGTTAGCAGTGGATATTTTGGTAAAAGTAGCAGAGTGTAGTTCGTCCTTCTGTTATCTCTTCGCCTGAAAAGCTGGACTGGACATTCGGGTAGAGTAGACAAAATGGCCGCCTTTATACACGATGGATTGAATGTTCTACATCTTCTGACTGGTTAACCTTCCATTGGTGGACTATAAAATGAGTCAAGTCATTTGGACTGACTCACTAGAACATAATATATACAAAAAACTGCAACATATTTATGGAGATTGAGGGACAGCAAGTCTTTTCAAATCTCCAGCACTTTCTTTATGATTATACTCCAGGCATCTGCATGTTTAAATATGGTGTTTAGCAGTTGAAAATTGAGTGAAAGTAAGTCTTCTAAAATTTCCAGCAACTTCCTTATTATTATTATGCACCATAAATTTGCATAGTACTTATTTCTGAAGACTGAGTGAAAGCAAATCATATCAAATCTACAACACCTTGCCTATTATTATTGTTATAAGTTCCATGCAGTTGCATGTTTACATATGGTGTTTTTCAAAAGATTGAGTGAGAGTAAATCTTCACAAATTTCCAGCATATTATTAGGTTGGTGCAAAAATAATATCGTTTTTGACCTAATAGCTATTATCATATTCCCTAAATTTGCATGTTTACACCTGGTGTATATTTTTGTAGATTAAGTAACATGACATCTCAAAATTTCCAGCATATCATTATATTCCCTAAATTTGCATGTTTACACTTGGTATATATTTGTGTAGATTAAGTAAAAGCATGTTTTCTAAAATTTCCGGCACCTTCATTTTTATTATATTCCACAGATTTGTATGTTTACACCTAGTGTATATTTCTGTAGATTAAGTAACAGCATGCCTTTTCAAATTTCTAGCACCTTCCTTATTATTATGTTCCATGCATTTTCCAGTTTACACTTGGTGTTTTTCTTTGGAGATTGAATGTCAAGTCTTCTCAAGTTCCCAGGTCTTTCCTTATGATGTTCCATATATTTTCATCTTTGCATCTGATGTATATCTTTGAAGACTCAGTGACAGCAACTTTTCTCAAATTCCTGGCTCTTACCGGAGAGCCAAGTTCAAATTACAGTCAGAAGTGTTCTATTCATTTATGTGGAAATAACCTTGGGAAAGGTATGAGTCTACCTCTTCTCCCCAAGCTCAATTTAATATTCACTTCAAAAAAAAAAGAAAGGATTATTCAATCTAAAAATGTGTTTCAGCTTTAAATAACCTACAAAAGGTTGATTAACCATAAAAAACATATAAATTGATCACTAAAATAACAAATTTTCTTTACATGCAAGTCTCTGTTTCTGTTATAGCCCTCACTTATATTCTCTTAACCTATCAAAATCCCTCTCGATTTCCTCTTTAATTTTTATTAAAAAGATTGAAAAACCAACACGATCTTTGCTCTTATATAAATACTTATTACAAAATAAAATCCTTGCATTTGCCTTGATAAAATCCCTCAGAGAACAAAATGCATCATCTAAAATAAGTTTTCTTTTTATCTTTATTCATATTGTCTTTTTACAGATAAACTCTATCTGAAAGTTTTACATATATATATATATATATATATATATATATATATATATATATATATAAAAAAAATTCATAAAAATTTTCAATTTGTTCCAAACAAATTGAAAAAAATTGGAAACATCATTTAAAACCACAACCCCTGAAGAACGGAAATTTTACCAAGAAACTTTGAAGGTGGGAAAAATTGATATTTAAAAGTTAAATAATCTTTTTATATAATATTATTAACACTCTATTTTTAATATTATTTTTATATTTTTTTAATATTGAGCACTATATATAAAAATATCTACTGTTTTGTAAATCTGATATATTTATATATATATATATATATATATATATATATATATATATATATATATATATTTAAGAATAAATGTATTTATTTTTTAATCCAACATTTTTATTAATTCAAATAGCATTACAGTAGACAATTCTTATTTGAAATATATGCCTCCTTTTTATTTATTAAACAGTGTATATTATGGCTATCTGCCTGCCTGTGCATTCAAGAAACATTCATAATGATGACACATTTTCTTTTAGATTTCTATAATGCACAGAGCAGGCAGACAGCCATAATACACACTGTTTACTAAATCTTAATGGGGAATCTATTTTAAATAAGAAGTGTCCATTATAATAACTTTTGAAGTAATATATATTGAGGGTAGATCATAGTTCTGATATGTAGTTATTAGATGAATCTTAATCTGAAATTTTCAGTGTATAATGTTTTATAAGCCTGCTTAATATCAACCACTGAATGAAGTGCATTAACAAGAATGAAGATTATATTGAAAAATAAATATTTGTGGCCTAAAATAAATGCTTTTTTACCAAAAGGCTCTGGACTTACTGATATAACTCTCTCTCTCTCTCTCTCTCTCTCTATATATATATATATATATATATATATATATATATATATATTTGTGGGTGGGTGTGGATATGGGTATGGGTGTAATTTTATTTTTACATATGTACTTCTTTTGTCAGTAAATCTTTCAGTGGTCAAAAGAAAAAAGAAAGATTAGATTATTTTCACCCAATTTTGCTTGACCCAGAACGGAAGTGAGTGTCGTTGGAATTAGGAGTGAAGGATGATGGTTGGAAAAGAAAAGATGCTTCTCTCTAAGAATGTGAGGGGAAAACCAAATTTTTGAATACGAGGTCCAGCGAGTGGACAGAGCAAGGCTATGCAAGAAAATAAATAATAATAATAATAATAATGATAAAATAATGAAATAAAAAAAACAAATAAAAAAACAAAAAAAAAATGCAAAATAAAAGAAAGGAATAGGTAAAAAGTAATTTTCCAGGCTCAAATGATTGAAAAGGTAGCAAGAATATCCTTTGTGGTCTGAAACCTTTTTCCGGACACTAATATCTTTCATTTCCCTTTCTGGCCTGAAATACTCCTCCCCTGCAATGAACAAAAGAGTAGCCATGGTGGTCTGGGCCTTCCTTTTCATAGCAGAAATAAATATGATGAAGAAGATCAATTGTGTTTCATTGAAGCAACGTTTAAACAGATTTTTGTCTTCTATAAAAACCTCAAGGGTTAGCGAAAAGTTGGTGGGACTCACATTTTATACTTTTATACATACATACATATATATAATGTTACATATGTTCATAGATATTTCAGTACCTCTATGTATTATACATATGGATATGCATGTATGCAGTCATATATGTAAAATATACATAAACATATATTCATACTGATCTATATGCAAAGTTTCAAATGTATACATATATATATATATATATATTGTTACATCTTATTAAAGAATAAGTATTTTATTTCTATTAAATTTATTGGTCATTTTATTCTACTATGCAAATAATGCATTGCAAATATGGCTGTTGTAGTTGTAAAAATAATCAAAATGAATCCAAGCTTTTGGCTTGAATGACTCATTGTATATCACATAGCTTTCCTTTGTCTTTTCTATAAATATTTTCATGGCAACTGCTCTGACAAGCTTTTTTTCCTGGTGCTCTGACTATATGAATTTAAGCATGTTACTAGATTGGCATCTAGGTCCCACCCATTTAGTATTGAAATAGCTAAATGTAATGTAACTGCCATATCTACTTCAACAGTTTCAAGTCTCACACTTCTCATCTGTGGAACTATCTTCTGTTTCCTTGTTTCTCTGATAACTGCAATATTCAAGACTTTAAATGCAATGTCAATTGCCATCTTCTATCTTCTTGTATCCCAGTCATCATTTGCCCTTTCCTCAATCCTCCTTATACTCAGTTTTTACTCTCACTTTTACTCCCTGTAACTCATGCATACTAGTAGCATTTTCTGCTAGAAAAAAAAATTAGAAAAAAGTGTGACTGAGTTAAAAAAAATTATTAAAAACTTCAGAAGCAAGAAAATGGATTAGTCAGCAAGAAAATCTGATTTTGCAAATGTAAACTGAGAAAAAAGAGCAGAATGTGAAGAATTTTGACTAAAGGTGTAAAAACAAACTACCAAACTTTAAACATTACAAAGAGAAAAATGTAAGTTAGTCGAAGTAGTAAATGAAAACTGATTTCTCAATGTTAACATTTAATGATGAATGTAAAGCTACATTGGATGGATATGATGGTTGGACTAAAGGTTGGGTCCTTCAAGAAAATAGTCAAAACTAGAAAACAACTTGGAGGTGGGTAGGATAATGTTTTGGGTTAGTATTATAGGCAGTAAACTTATACATTCCATCAAAGTTGATACAGAGAATTATTGTAATTTCCCAGATGAGATATTTCATGCGGGGTATAATTTACAACCAGGAAGTTTTAAGCAAAAAAGTATTTCATACCAGAAACAGCTTCTTTGTATTCTATTGACCAATTTGCCAAAAACAGTTTTAGGGACAGCAAAATTACAGAATGGTGCTACAGCCTCCCCATATATTAGGTTGGTGCAAAAATAATGTCGTTGTAACATACGTGAGAAACGACATTATTTTTGCACCAACCTAATATAAATCTAATATAAAAAATTTTGTCTATAATTAGAAAAGATGCTTCTGATAAAGAAAAACAATATTCAAGCAGAGAAAATCTTTGGGAAGCAATAAAAGTTGTTGCAAGTTATGTTAAAATGGAAACAGTAGAAAAGTTAATAAAATCAAGAGATACAAGATTGATGAAAGTTATTAGAATGTCAAGAAGCCTATCTTCCGATATAAAAGAAGAAAATTATAATGTATTAAGTTATGGGGGATCAAGATCCCCTATAATTGAATACATTATAATTAATCACCTAATCAAATATGTTTCTATGTCCAATATCTTCAGGATATATTTATAAATAAATACAGAGTGGCTTCCAGGCTTTCAATTTAATAGATAAATTTAGCTCTTCATTAAAAGAGTTCTATATTTAAATGGAAAACATTATTCTAGGAAAGAGGTTCTCTAAAAATATAAATAGAATAGAAAAGTTAATAAAATCAATGACTAAAGAACTGATGAAGGTTCTAGAACGTCAAGGAACTCATATTAATGTGTAAAATAATAGAAAAATAATTTATTCAAGGATAACAGATCTTGTATTAATCAAATATGTTTCTATGGCCGATATCTTTTATATTTATTAATAAATGAGTATTAATATTACTCGTAATAATATGTCTACATAATAAAACTTGACTCATTAAACTCCATTTATCCAGAATTATTTTTGAAAATAACAAAAGATATTATTAGCTGAAACTCACATGTATTTTGTATAAATATAAAAATATATCCTGAAAATTTGACAAATATCACTTGGTTTACCTATTTTGAAAACATTAACTTTCATAATAAAACCTGATTGTCGAGTTGCTGTCAATCCTATCTGAAAGGAATGGGTGCAAATTAAGAAACTTGTTGTGCATCACAATATTGAAGAAAAGAAACTCTCTGGGAAGCAATAAAACCTGTTGCAAGTTATGTTGAAACGGAAACAGAAAAGTTAATAAAATCAAAAGATACAAGATTGATGAAAGTTATTAGAATGTCAAGAAGCCTCTCTTCCAATGTAAAAAAAGAAAATTATAATTACAATATCTTCTGTATATATTTATAAATAAATACAGAATGACTTCCAACCTATCACTTCCATAGGTAACTATAGGTATTTTTCCTTAAGAGATGTATATTTGAATGAAAAATATTATTCTAACAAAGATCATATATATATATATATATATATATATATATATATATACACACACAAACACACTGGGTGAGATGAATAAATTGTCATCTAAATAACATAAAAATGAAAATAAAAGTCATATCTCATTTTAACAGATACATTTACCAAAATTATGCAAAAATATCTTGAAATACTAAAAAGTAAATTTATTCACTAAAATTGCAATTGGCTTCACCCATGGCCTCCAGATGAC
The DNA here is from genome assembly GCA_963932145.1 of Acanthosepion lycidas. NCBI lineage: Eukaryota > Metazoa > Mollusca > Cephalopoda > Sepiida > Sepiidae > Acanthosepion > Acanthosepion lycidas. The sequence goes on from OZ010583.1 coordinate 44,767,801, forward strand.
TTCAAATTTCCTGTTGGTGAATGCTGCCATAATCATTGCCTTTAGTTCATCTTTGATGTTACAAGGAGTTTTATTGGTCTCTCACTCAAGTGTTCCCCACACATAATATCAAATTGTTCTTAAAAGTCGTTAATTAATTTTCCTTAAAAGCTGTCAATTTATGTAGACTTTTTGGGTAATATGCATTAGATAATTCATTATATCTAATTGGAAAGTAGATACTAATGTAACTTTTTCTTTGAATTATATGTATAGCCAAGTTTTTCTGTTTTCAACAGGGATGTGTGTGAAAGTTTTTCTTAATAAATTGTTTACTTAGGGAAGGGTTCATTAGACATTTTAGATATATTTCAAAATTCATAAAGAACAAAAATATTCGTGCTATGTAAAGTCAATGTTGCTTATGGGAGATTTGTATCTGCAATATTAATAATTAAAAAACAACATCAAATTCTTACATAGGCTACCCATGCACCACACTCTCTCATGCATATATTTATCATTGCATCACAAACAACTAAAGTACCACTATCATCATAGGTAAGTATTAGTAGATCATACTAAAGGTACTATATAGCACTCATTGAAAGGAAAGTCACCATGTAATAAATGCCATTATTATACAAAAGAAATAATCCACTTATCTTCAAGTGTTTATCCAAGTGTTTATCAAACAATCCATGGTATCTTCAAGTGTTTATAAAATATTTAATATTCATGAGAAAAAATACTACTACTACTACTACTACTACTACTACTACTACTGCAGCAGCAGCAGCAGCAGCAGCAGCAACAACAACAACAACAACAACAACAAAAAAAACAACAAAAAAAAAAACAACTCTTCCTTCTCCTCCCCATTAACATGAAATGCAGATTTTGGGGATAAATAACTAGAAACAATTGACCATTTTCTATCAGCACCCACTGAATATAAAACTCAGCATGATAGATTGGACCAATATCTACACTGGAAAATATGGAACTTTTATGGGAAGGAAACTGCAACAAACTGGTATGAACCTCACCCAAACCTAGTAACAGAGACAGTTTTATGGGACTTTACAATACACACAGAGAGAACAATCAAATCTAATTGGCCAGCTATTGTGATCAGAGATCACAAGAACAGAATCTGCTTTCTTATTGACATGGTAGTCCATGCAGATTGTAATGTATCTTGAAAGATCTTCGAAAAACTATCAAAATACAAAGATCTTGAAGTGAAAATCTCAAAAGTGTGGCATATAAGGATATCAATAATTCCAGTTGTAGTTGGAGCCCTCAGATTGATTGGAAAAAGTTCCGATAGACTCATTGAAGGAATTTCTGGCAGTAGATGCCTTAAAGAAATACAAATTTAAGTTACACATTATAGAGAGCTTTATCTATGTAATACGTGTGTGATCTTAGGGTTGTTTATTTTTTACAAAAAATGATCAGTGGAAAATGTTATGAAGCTTTCTGAACTTAGGTCTCTGTTTGGGACCCAGAAGAAAATGTGTATATAGCATAAATTCAATGATATAATAAATACTACTACTACTACTACTACTACTACTACTAATAATAATAATAATAATGATAAAAATAAAATATTTAATATGCATATTTTTTACTTAAAAAAAATACAAAAATATCTAAAGATGTTTTTTAAAGAAATTTGAGGTGCTCCCAAACTTTTTGCCTGTAGTGTATATATATATATATATATATATATATATATATATATATATATATAATCTTCTGTCTCCTTAATTGCTGTTCTTTTATTGTTCTCTCTCCTTAATAATGTTTTCTTTTTTCCCATATTCTCTCACACTGAGTAAGCCCTTACATGTAAGTGGCTTTATTGTGAAATGAATAAGAAGGATCAGTAATTTTATTAGTCTTTATCTGGCATCTCAACATCTCTCTGTCTTTCTATAAGTATTTTCATAACAATTATTCTAATGAGCTTCCCTCCTTGGTAACTTGACTGCATGAATTTAAGTGTACTACTAGTTTAGCCTATGTTTCATTGTTTTACTGTTGAAATATCGAGTTCTAGTCTAATAGTTACTTTTCTCACACATCTTGCCCATGGATTTCTTTCTGGTTTCTTACTTCCATACCGCATAAGACCATATAAGAATCTTCAAAAATTTAATTTCAACACCAATCGCTATCTTCTGCCATCCTGAAATCATTTCTTTTATTGTCTACTCACTAAAGTCTTCTCATTCTCTTTCATTTTCAGTAATCACTTGTGCCTTTGTGGCAATATTGCCTTGCAGGATTTATTTATGAAATCATTTTGATTATAAACATCAGAGATTTGTTTTGCAGATGGACCCCTTGTTTGCATGTTCAAATTTCACAAGGAACCCATTTGATATTGTCTACTTTGTTTGTATTCTAAGCATGTAGAATGTAATAAAGAATTATGGAAATATTTAAATGTTGAGAAAATGACTTTTATTTTATCAGCAAATGAAGTGAATAAATTTTGAAATAAGAGTATCGTCCATGATTGATGATTTTATCATAGAGCTATGACGAAATTTGCACAACCATCAATCTCTTCTTAAGGATCTGGTTGGAACTGGATAGTTTTCTTAAAAATTTACCAAATAACCCATTCTCTGGGGGGGTCAGCTGAGAAGAAACAACTCACTGTATAATCTAGAAATAAAGCAATCTGCAATTCCAATGATGAAATTGTTTTTCAAATTCTGAACACAAAAATAAATAAAAAAAAACATTAAAGATTTTTTTTACAGAATGGAGGCTTTCCCTAACTTAGAGTGATAGATTGAATTATAATTGTATTAGGTTGAAAACACAATGATCTGTCTATATATAATTCTAAATGGGTGAGGGTAGGTGTAGCCTTTGTTATTGGGTATAGGAACTTTGCTACTCACATACTGATCATATTGCCTTATAAAATGCAATGTAAGTGAATGATCATGGGTCTCCACAATTTCCTATACGTTATATCTTGAAGTATATATCACCTTACTCTCTCACCTATTCCCCATTATGCCATCTACTTATACAGGCTTATTAAGTACATTACTCACTGTTTTCCTCTTGCCTAAAGTATATTCCATGAGTGTCAAATTATCCAAGCCCCTTTCCTCATTATGTGCCCTAAAAATTTAATCTCTCACTCCTAAGTGTCTCTTTTGTTTCTGTTTTTTTAAAACCTCCTTGCTTGTTGCCCATATATTTAGTCCATTTTATTCTCAGTATCCTTCTATAGAACCATATCTCTGTTGCCTTAATTCTCTTCTTCATCTGTGAGTAAACTGATCATCATTCACTCCCATATAGAAGGACTGATATTATACAGCAGTTTAACACTCTTTCCTTTGTTCCTTTCTGTGATAATAATGACCCTATCCCATCCTACACATTTCAGTACTAACCACCCTGTATAAAAGACTGTTTATTATAATAATTACTAACAATCCAGTTTAGCTGAATAAAGCTTCTTATGTTTATACTTAGCATTGTTTATTGATTACAATTTCTTCAGCTAAACTGGATCGTTAGTAGTTAAACAGCCTTTTATACAGAGTGGTTAGTACTGAAATGTGTAGGATGGGATAGGGTCATTATTACCACAGTAACAAAATTTTACCATTTTCTAACTGAAAAAATTTACCATTTTCCATTGTTAAAAAACATTTTCCAAATAGTTAAATTTCTGTTCTTACTTGATTTTGACATCTCCAATTTGTAACTGACATCTTGTCTTGTCTCTTTTGCTAACTACCATAATATATAGTTGCCATAACATATACTTGATATTTATTCTATAAGCATATAAATACTGACAAGAAAATGTCATGAAGGTTTGTCAATATGTATTGATAACTACAACCATAAGAATAAATTTTAATACTTCTATAAAATAGATTAGGTTCATGTAAAAATTTCCAAGGCTACAATGTTCAAGAAATCTAAGTAGTGTATTTGTCAGTTACAAGCCTTTGGGAAAATTCCAAAGAAGAATTAATGGTTTTTAAATGAAATCATGAAAAGAAACATTAGAATTTAAGTACTTGTCTTTTACTCATTGCTTGATGCTGAAAGGAATTTTTAAAGAATATAGTATACAGACAATAAAAAATAGATTTTGCATGAGATTCTAAAATAAAGCCCATAGTAAAACGTTTGAGACCATTGTCATATACTCCTCAAAACCAGTATTTAGCCACATACATTAATGTTGATTATTTCAATCATTACAAAATATAAAAGTTACAAAAACATAAATCAACAGAAGATCAGTAAAACAGAAGTAAAAATTTATGAACAGTAAAGCGAACAGTATCTTTTCCGTCAAGTCTGTAAAAGTTTTTAAATGCAAAAACCATTATTTAGAAATGTAAATAATTAGATTTCTTTACTTTCACTATATGGAAAAATATAAAAATCAATTTTTTTTCTCTGTTTTAATTAAAAAAAAAATATGTTGAGAAATTTCCATCCATTGTTCTGGCATTCAATAAACTGAATATACGACTGCATTTTTGTATTAAAAAATGCCTTTCATCTATTAACAAGATTTTATAATATTGTAATTGTTCACTAGTTTTTCTTTGCACCTTGTTTTTGTTACTTTTTTGGCAACATTCAGGTTGTTTTAACATTCTACAATCTTTAAGTAATATAAATCAGAAATGAAGAAGATATTTCCAATGAGATTTGCTATTACATCTTGTATTTTGTCTGAGATGAAAAACATCTTACCAGTTAGGACTTGAGACTATTATATCTATTAATACAGAGTGTAAACAAACTATGGTAAGGAGTAAGGAAGAGAGTAAGCAATATGGTGTTGAGTAAAGAAGCTCTATGTCTAAATTTAATTCAAATTTTTACTGATTGGCTTCTACAGACAAATTAATAAAGCACTTTCAGTATTTTGTTTTTCATCTTATTATGTTGCTTTTTATTTCAACATTCTGTTTTTTTTTTTTAATATTCTACAACCATTAAATAAGCAGAATAAATTAAAAATAAAGAATTTATTTATAGTTACATCATGTATCATATCTAATCTGGATGACATACTAGAATTTGAGGCTATTTAATTAATAATAATAGTAATATTTATTATTACATAGTGTAAACAAACAATATGATATTGAGTAAGGAAGACAGTGTAGCTCTATGAGTAATTTTGAATTATTTTTGCTGATTGGCATCTATAGCTTTATTGATAGAGCACTGACCAAATCATGGATATGGGATTGTGTTCAAATTCTTCTTTAATATAAATTCTTTCTTTGTTGTTTACTTAATATTTGCAAAATATAAAAAGGATGTGAATGTAAAGTGAGGAATAATTTAAGAAAATAACAAAAATTCCTATTTACAGATAAAATTAGCATCTGTCTATATTTCTGGAGGCACAGTGGAGTAATGGATAGTGGCTTGGATTGAGGAATCAGAGAGCTGAGTTCGGATTCCAGTCGAATCCATTACATTCACTTATGTGCTAATACCCTGTAGAAAGGTATGAATCCTCTTCTTTTCCCCCTAGCTATGGGTGAATAGCAGGACAGACTGGGTTCTATAGCCTTGGATGGCAACTGGTCTACTGCAGAAAGAAATGGCAACCTATTGCGGGGAAAAAAAATCTGCCTTGTCAGCCATGTATCAAAAGATACATGATCACCTAAGTGTGTATCATGCATGGCACATAAGTGACTGACTGACTATATTTCTGAGATGAGGTATTGTAACTATTTACACTATTTACATTGTTCAGGTTGTCGTTTACATCTTTATTGCCATATTCAAAATTTTTTGGATGTTGTACACTCTGGCCTTCTTCAGGTGATATTAGAATTTCAACCCCAAACTTTCACTTCACAGGTGTTGATTGTTCTAATTCCTTATTTCCCTTTGTGTTCTGACCTTATGATATTCCTGCCTGTGCAGCTGTGGCAAAAAATATAAAGGAAAAACAGGCACCCCCACCACACACACACACAAAAAACACTTAAGATAAGATGGCAGAAATACCGTAAGGCTGTAACATAAGGGGAAATAGAGAATTAGAACAATCTATCCCTGTCAACTAAATAATTTGTTCAGCTAAAAATTCCAGGTAATATCAACTGAAGAAGGCCAGTGTGTATAATGGCCAAAACATTGTGAATATGACAATAGATATGAGGACAACAGTCTAAACAATGTAAATAGTGTAAACAGATAAAATTAATTTTGAGATTACATCATATTACATCATATTTCCTATACCGCACAGTTGCATGTAATACGGAATTAGGAAAAAGTGCATAAGTGAATAACAATAATTATAAATATTATAATGCATTTGATTCTCAGAAGTAGCTTTTACACACCAATAATTGTTTATCGCCTTATATGGGAAGAGGTGAGGAACGCAACAAACATTGGTTACAGTTTTATATTGAAAATGCTAAAGATTATTCACTATTAGTCTGATATAGAGATATGCATCTATGAGAACTAGAAGTTCTACCTGGATTTATTAATGGTGAGCCCAATTTTAACAATGAAAGATACCCAAATGCCATCTTGTTGATGTCAGACACAAAACAAAAACTGTAGGAAATCTGGGACAAACCTGTATGGAAACTGGGAAGAAAAAATGTATGAAACTGTATGAATTGTATGAAGATTATGCTAGAATGTATAGTTGTCAGCAAGACAAACAGCCATATATATGTACAGGGTCCATTGGGTAAATTGCCGCCATTTTATATTTTTAATTTTGCACATACATGTCATTTGTTTTTGATTTTGTCAATTGCACAGTATATGAGGCTCACTTGGGTACCATCTGTAAGAAAAAGTGCACCATGACACAATTTACTCCATCAGAAATTTGGAAATGGAATGTTGTACTGTTGGGTATTTGCACCAGAAACTCCAATACATACATTTCAGAGTGTTTGGGTGTCAATCTGAGGATAGTGCAGAAGATTTGGAAAGAGTTGGATAAGAGTAATGGTGATTACAAAGGTATGGCAGCTCAGACTTACTCTGATCATTCTGATAAGACAAGAACTCCCAAATTCATTGGTGAGGGCCTCAGACATGGAGGCTTACATCAAGTGCCTTGAGGAGGTAGTGCTGCCCTGGGTTAAAAGGGTGGCTGCTGGAAGACCTATCTGTCAAAAAAGCTTTGCACCATGATAAACAAGAATGAGAAACCAGTCATAGCTGTCAGACAATTTCTGTGATTACATTATCCCTTACATTTGGCCACCTAACTACCCAGACTGTAACCTCTTTGATTATTATGTGTGGGGCCCAGTTGAGCAAAAGACCAACAAAACTTGTAACACCAAAGATGAAATGAAGGCAAGGATTATGGTAGCATCCACCAATTAAATAAGGAGACCATCCAGAAGAGATGCAGGAGATTTTGAAGTCATCTGGATGCCATGTTTGAAGCCAATGGTGATTTTATTGAATAAATAAGAGAAACATTGCAAAGGGCTGCAAAAGATAGGAAATTGTGAAGAGCCATGATCAAAAATATCCTGAAGGGATACAGCACAAAAAAAAATTTTCCACTTAGGAAGAACTAATAATTTATCCTTTCCATATTTAAAATTTATTTTTTATTTTTTATATTTTTTGTTCATATATATTTCATTTTTTTTACTTTTTCACTTTTTTATTTATTTATATTAATAATTTATTTATATTTTTTGTTTTACTTTTTTTTAAATACATTTTTATTTTTTAATATTGTATCGTATAATTTTATTTCTAATCATAATTTAATCATTTTTAAGATTATTGGACTATTTTCTTTAATCGTTTCGCTTCCACACTAGCTGATAATGTGACTAGAATGAAGGGGGTTACAGGGGGTAAAAAAGAATAAAAAGCCTTTAGTGGTGGGGATTGAGGAAATGAGAAAGAAAGAACAGAGTTCAAGACAGAAGATAGCAATTAACAAAACAAGAAATCGGAAGGGAGTTCCACAGGTGAGAAGTGCAGGAAAAGAAACTGTTAGAATAGAAGTGGCAGTTGCATCTAACTAGTAGTAAAATGTTGTGACCTAGTTGCCAATCTCATAGTACACTTAAATTCACGTAATTGAGACACCAGGGGAAAAAAGAGCAAAAGAACCATTGCCATGAAATTTGTAGAAAAGACAGAGGGAAGCCATATTACATCAGTGAGAAAGTGACTGAAGTTGAAATGTGTGGTCAGGATCAATAACATTACAGACCCTTATTTGAATTTTGCCAAGAATCTCCAGATGTACATTAAGGGCCCAGACCAGTTATGGCAAGAGTATTCAATGCATGGAAGAATGGTAGATTTGTATCTATTATTTATGTGCAAGAAGAATTCTGATGAGAAAAATTTTCTGGCACAACACAGTGAACCAAGTTTTTTTGCAGTAGACGAAGCAACTGATTCATGTCAGTGGAAAATGTGAGGTCAAGAAGGTATAGAGTATTGCTCACCAGGAGTTAACATCAGCCATATGCTGATGGCAGGCTGAAAAGGTTCTCTGTGAAGATGGGAAATCTACTATCTATGAAACTAGTAAATGTGTGGGAAGGGTAATGGATATTGTCATGGAAAATGGTATCAAAGTTCAAATTCCAGGCTTCTCTGTTGCATTCACTTTTGTATTAATGTCTCTTCTCCTATCAGCTATTGGTTAAATAACAAGACAGACTGAGTTCTTGGGCCTTAGGTATTAGGTTGGTGCAAAAATAATGTCGTTTTCTCACATAGTAACATATGTGAGAAAACGACATTATTTTTTGCACCAACCTAATAGCACCCATTCTAAGAGAAAGTGAACTCTGAATTCAAAACTAGCCTCAAAAGGAACCAAATCACTCAGGCTATCTTACCTTAGACACACCCACTGCTACTACAGCAATAGTACATGCGGTGTATCTACATCTCTAATGGGATTTGCGATTCTGATGATGAAAACTATCATCAAGATGCAGAAGAATTTTTTAAAGAGGGTTTTGGAAAAAATAATGCCTTATCTGATGGGAAATACAATGTTTTAACATTAGTTATTAGACAGTAATTAAATATTAATATATTTCCCTTTATTTAAAAGTTGATGATTATTTTAACAGAATTATGAACAAAACTGATCCAGCACTTTGTGAGCTCAGTAGCATCAAAAAGTTGAGTGTATTTAGAATAAATGGAATAAGTTTTGTTTCAGGAATAAAGGTGTCAGTGATTCATGAATGTTGTAAAGCCAATAAAAATACTTACTGCTTGTGCTTATTGGAGTTCCTGGTTGATTAGATATCTATTTTGCTTTTTTCCTTCAATAAAAGCATTTATAAAAGAATGGGAAAATATCCAGGATTGAAAGTTTCTTGTTCCCCATCAATTGATGCTGGATCATTCTATTAGCAGACTTTTATCTAGAACTTACCTTTACTCACCTGAAACCAAAAAAGTATTAAAAATCCTCATAAAACAAACAGAAGTCCTAGATATACATACAGATAAATAAATTAAAGGTAATAAAACAAGTTAATAAATTTATAATATAAGTAAAAAAAAATAGATGGCAAGCATTTGTTGTAATTTTAATAGGAATGAACAATAATTTGAAAAGTAAGTAAGGACAGAAAAGAAGTCCTATTATCCAACCAAGCAAAAAATAAGAAGTTGGGATTGAAACTCAAAACAAAAAAAAAACATTTTCTGGAACTATAGATAAAAAAAAACAGAAAAAAAATATATAATAAAACTCAAACTCCTCCTTCCCCACAAAACAGCTGAGAAAAACAAACAAAAAAAGGTATAATAAAACAAAAGCCAAAACAAATGCATCAAAACAAAGAATATTTTCCAATAAAACTTGCGTGAAATGAACTTGCTCTGATTTCTCTGAACAACTGTGTTGCTCTGTGCTTTCCATTCTTTCATGTCTAAACAGGAAAAACAAAAAGGCAACAACAAAGAAAAAAGAAAACAAACTAAAAACACCTAGGAATTAATTTTGGAATAAATTGTGCTTGCTGCTCTAGAAAATACTTTCTGTTGATGAGCACAATCCATCAAAAAAAAAAAAAAAAAAGATAAAAATAAATAGAAAGAAAGAAAAAAAAAATCACAAAAAAATTCTATGATTGGTATTACTCAAGCGAACCTCCTCATCCTTAGAGTCACCTACCCTACTCAGCATCCGGGAATCCTCTACCCACATTTCAAACCCAATAACAACAAATCTATACCTACCTTAGCCTAATACTTACAACCACCTTCATCCTTGGACTCTCCCAACCTTACCTAGGTACATGACATGAGTGAAAAGCTGGGGTAAATGTGGATAAAAGGGGTGGCTGGCTACTGAATTGGGGTTCCTGTTCTAACCCTTCCCTTTAGAGGTGATTGTTAACAAATATTTTGTTTCTTAGCAGAGATGCCCCCCTTGTTTTTCACCCACCATCTGGCACTGTACAAACCCTGCATCTGATGGCTGACCAGTACAAATGAGGCCCTGGATGGAATCGGTAAGTGCCACTGGACAGCAGAATGGCATGGGGAAGTGTTAGCAGGAAGACATGTGGTGTTATTTATTTATTTTTTTTTTCTTTTTGTCCTGGGATGGACAGGATTTTTATTGGTAGTGTTACTGGGCAATAGGCGGGTAAGAGCAAAGAAGTGCACTGTGGATTACATTCGAGATGAAGGTGGGTTGGTTCCAAATTTAGAAAGGTTGCACAGGAGTGTTTGTAGACGAGCAAGAAAAACGTGATTTCTCTACTTTATTGATGGCATTTGTCACTCATGTTGCACAAACTCACTAATATACATACATATCTACAAATATATATACATATGTGTATTATACACTCACATGCACATATACATACACATCTGCAGGTGCATGCATATGTGCATGACTGTGCATTAAGATATAGCCATATGATATATATACATATAAATGTATGTGTATATATATATATATATATATATGCACACACATATACACTCATGTTATATATATATATATATATATATATATATACATACACACACACAGAGACATACACTCATGTTACATATATGTGCACATACACACAGAGAAACGTACCCATATATATATATATATATATATATATATATATATATATATATATATATATATATATATATATATATATATATATATCAAGGCATATATGTATGTATGTATTTTTATATACCTACATAGTGTGCAGGTTTATATGCATAGGGATATATATATATATATATATATATATATATATATATATATATATATATATATATATATATATATATATGTATGTATGTATTTAAGCACACTTAATACACAGGCATGCTAATACACAAGCATACACATGTGTATGTATATGTGTATGTGAGCATATAACATATACATACATACATATATATATATATATATATATATATATATATATATATATATACAATGCACACATTTTTTACATGTCCATAGGTATGTAAATATACCTGTACAGACATATATGTATGTATAGTTTTCACATGTATATGTATGCAGATATCTGCACAATATGCATGCGCAGTAACACAGAGAGATCTAGAAACAACTCTCAATGTAAGCTTTTATACATGCACATACACACACTACACACACACACACATATGTGCATATATGTGCATCTGTAAAGAAAGAGAGAGAGAAGTAAAAGTAAAATGAGGGAATCCATGTGTGCACTTCTTATATATATATATATATATATATATATATATATATATATATATATGTAGTATGAACATGCACAGAATGCTTCCACAGTTCTGTGCGGGGAAGATATTTTCTTTTGGTGTGTATAGGTAAGGGAATCGTACTGGGGAGTTCAGGTGAGGTGAGGGGGTAGACCACTGTGTGTAGTCAACTCGGTAGAGGGTAGGTGTTGATTGTCTGAACAATCGGACATTAGATTGATACTCTTAGAAGTGGATGTTATTTATATAAATCAACATCTCAGCCTTTTTTACAGGCAGAAATGTAATACTCTGTCCAGTGGCCCAAGCAGAAAGAAAGAAAGAAAATAAAGTAAAGAGAAAAGTCAATATTGATGCAAGATAAGGAAAATGTGAAGGAAAGCCAAGTTAAAAGAAAGATTCATCCTCAAAGATGTTGTCGCTCTACCTATAAGTATATCTATGCACACATAATACATATATATATATATATATATATATATATATATATATATATATATATATATATATATATATATTCAAGTAATAGATTTTTACTAATCAACCAGATTTTTATCACTTTAAATATTGTTTTTAGTTGATACTCATATCTTATTAAACACCCCATTTATTTATTACACAATATATTTATTTATTTTCAGGCTCGCAGACAAAATAAAAAAATATATACTGCTTAATAAATAAGTGGAGTGCCTACTCAAATATGATTTTCCACTAAAAATAACATTTAAACTGATAAATATATATATATATATATATATATATATATATATATATATATATATATATATATATATATATATATGTGTGAAAAGTGTGTGTCTATAAATATAAATAAATATATGCATAATTATTTATATCTTATATGCGTGGTACTTATTAGAAAGTGGTCAATAGCAGAGATAGAGCTAACATATTTGGTTGGATAGATGTGAGTTTGTGACACTGGGTTTCACGCTTTAGCGATCGTCAGACACACATCTATCCAACCAAATATATATATATATATATATATATATATATATATATATATATATATATATATATATATATGGGTGGGTGTGTGTGAGTGGGGGTGTAGATGAAATTCTATGATAATATGGAAAAAATTTACTTGTGATGTGTTTCGTCTTTCAGGAGTTCATCGGAATAAATTTTGTCTGATGATTTAGTCCGACTGTCATACAATTTCCCCAGTTCTGTTCTTGATATTTAGAAAATATATATTATTATTACATATATATATACATATATATATATATATATATATATATATATATATATATATATCATTGATTATTTAGCCATTAACAGTCTGTTTCATGCATTTCCGTGTGGTTTTCAAAATGGTTGTTTGGTAGCTTTGAAAGTTGTGAAACAGTCTATTAATGGCTAAATAAACAATGTTATTCTGTGTATTAAAAAGCTCTTTTAAAAGTATTTAAAACACAACAATAAGAAAAGAAATATACAAATCATATATATATATATATATATATATATATATATGATGAAATATAGTTTTAAGGTGTGCCATATTTATGGAATAAATTGCTCAATATCAGGGATAGACCATATGTAAAACAGTCTGTTGCCTTTGAGTGTTGATTTCAGTGTTCACTTTTACACACACACACATATATATATATATATATATATATATATATATATATATATATATATATATATATGTATGTATGTATGTATGTATGTATGATTTGTATATTTCTGTATGTAAACACTATCCTATGTAAACACTATCATCAGGCCATGTGCACATGGCCTGGTGATAATGATGACTGATGATTGTGTTTAAACCTGAAACAATCTGTCAAATGAAGAAGAGACTTCAGGTAAAAGAAATGTGGTTCTACAGAAGGATACTGAGAATAACATGAACCGAACATATAAGAAAGGAGAAAGGAAAATGGAATCAACAATGATACTTACAGTTAGAATCATAAAGAGACAATTGAAATTTCTAGTGTACATAATGAAGAAAGTGGGTTTGGAGAATTTGACACTCACTGGATATACTTAAGGCAAGAGAGAAACATTGAGTAACCTAACATGCTTGTCTAAATGGATAGCAGAACAAGGCATGGCATGGATATTAAAGAGAGAAATATTGCTAAGAGATACATAGGAAATTGTGAAGGGCCATAATCAACAATACACTGAAGGGACCCAGCACATAAAGAAGATCTACTTATGAAAAATTAATAATATTCAACTAATAATTGAATCACAAGACATACTGAAGGCAAGAAAAACAAAGGAAAGCAATGAATAACTTATATAAATAGGTTGTTGGTAGAACACAGTTTAGGTGAGATAACTAAAAGTCAAACCTTACTAAGAGCTACAAAGAACAGGAAATTGTGGTGAGCTATAAACGCCCACATCCTGAAGGGACATAGTACATATGGAAGTAGAAGAAGAAGAAGTAGAAGCTGACTTTGAGCGAGAATCCTCTGAAATATGTTTTATAAAGCTTGGTTACCCAAATTTGTTCTATTACCCTCAGGAATTTAAGACAAACTTTAACTAAATTATTTCTTGGCTAAAAATGAGAAAAAAACATCTGAAGATCTGCTTGAATGATAATTTCACTTTCAGGATTGTATAAAAAATGGAAAGATAACTGAACAACAGATGTGGCTTATAATAAATTAATGATTCCTGAGCCAAAAATTCAAGCGTAACTTTATTTTTGCTTGTCACTGGTTGAAGTCATAAATGAAAAATTCAAACAAAATGGCTGCTCAGATATAATACAGAACGTTTTTAATTTTTTAGTTGGGAGGAAAAAATTAATGTTTATTTTTATTTTATTTTTTGTTACAGACATTTTCATATTTGTTAACAGAGATGAATATGTTTCTTTTTCTTCAGTATTTTTTTGTTGTTCTTTCTTAATTAATTTAATGTCTTTTTTTATTTCTAGATATTTTTATTTCTTTTCTTTAAGACTTTTCTCCTTTTTTGTTCATAATTTGTTTCCTTTCCTTTTTCTTCACCTTCTTCAGTTTCTTATTTGTTTAATTTGGTTAGTTCTTTTTTTATCGCTTGCTTTCTTTCATCTTTCCTTCATCTGTTTTATTCTTTCTTTCTCTTTTTTATTCATTATTTCTTTTCTTCATTTCTATTTATTTATTTTTTCCTTATTTATTTATTTTTTTCATAATTTTTTCCTTTCTTCTTACACTGTTTTATTTTTTTGATTATTTCTACAATTCTTTTTCTTTCATTTTATGATAATTTTGTTCTCTTCTGTTCTGATAATTTGTATTCTTTCTTTCTTTCTTTCTTTCTTTCTTTCTCTTTCTTTCTTTCTTTCTTTCTTTCTTTCTTATTTGTACAGTTTTCCTTCATTTATTTCCTTCTTTCTTTTCTTTCATTATATCTTTCTTTCTCTTCTAATTCTTAATGTAATTTACTATTTCTTTTTTTTTCTTATAATTTGTAGTTTCTTCTTTTTCATGATTTTTCTTTCTTTGTACTCTTTTTTCTTTCTCATCATTTCTTTCTTGTTTTTTTTACAACTTTAATTTACTTCATCTTTTCCTTATTCGACTGCTAATTTTCTTGTTTCTTTCTTGCTTTTTTCTTGTTTCCTTACTTTTCTTCTTTCTTTTTTTCACACTCTCTTCATTTGCTTTACTGTTTCCATTTCACCACTTTCTTTCTTTCTTTCTTTCTTTCTTTCTTTCTTTCTTGCTTACTTGCTTAATTAATTGATTGCCTTTTTTCTTGTTTGCCTGTTTTCTTTTTTGCTTTCTTGCATTTTTTCTTATTTTATTCCTTTTCATCTTTCTTTTCTCCCACTCTCTTAATTTGGTTTACTGTTTCTATTTCTCCACACCATTTCTATCTTTCTTTCTTTTTACGATTATTCTCTTTGCCCTCCATTTTTTTGTTTCATACATTCTCATTATTTATTTTTTATCTTTCTTGCTTCTTTTTTTAAAGCTTGGCTTTCCTTCATGTTTTTTTTTTATATACTATTGCTAATTTTCTTTTTTTTTTCTCTCTTTTTTTCTTTCTTTTTTCTTTCCTTCTTTTTTTCTTTCTTTTGACTTTTTTCTCGCTTTCTTTCTTGTTTGCTTGCTTGCTTTTATCTTGCTTTCTTCCTTTTCTTCTTTTTCTCAAAGTCTCTTAATTTGCTTTACCACTTCTATTTTACCTACTGTTTCTTCATCTTTCTTTTCTTTTTTCTTTTCACCACTATTTTCTTTGCACTCTTTTTCTTCTTCTTTTTCACATTCTAACCATTTCTTTCTTTCTTAGGCTCTGTTTCTCTTTTTCTTTAACACTTTCTTTCCCTCTCTCTCATATCCTCTTCTTTCCCATCGTCCCATTTTATTCCACCACTCACCATCACTCTACCCTTCCCTCTATCAGATAGTGACCTCAGAAATTCTAATCTCTGCAAACAAACTGAACTTGGCAGCTTCAATCTTAAATAAATTTTGTTATGAAAATAATTCCTCTGAGTTCTTACATTTTGATCTTTCTCCTAATGAGCAGATGGGTGAGAGATTTGAGATCAAGCTTATTTTTCAGTGTTTACATTAAAAGATGTGAAAGTACCAACAACAAAATATGCCGATCAAAGTTATGTGTTGGGCAAACATCCTCATCAACTAAAATATTTAACATAAGGTCCTATTTTTATGAAAATGGGGAAGAGAAAAACTTGATAGTTTGGCAGACTGAAAAAGAGGTGGCCTCAGAATCAACACACTTAGAAATTCAATAAATTTGTAAAATCTTTGGATAAGAATGTATGGTTTTGTCATTTTAGAGGAATTATTAGACAAGATAAGACATATTATTAGGCTGATCTAAAAGTTCCTGGCATTTTCTTTTGCATAATGCTAGGGAAACCTTTGAAGTGTTATGTATTTGTAATTTTAGAGCAGTGTTTCCCAATATGAATGCTAATGTTTTTGGGTTCTGTTATATCAAAAGTGGGCAATGGAAGTTTTTATTTAATTTGGGTGGGGCTATTGAGCATACTTAGTGGGCATTTATCCATTTTTTTATATTAAAACATTATTCAATACTGACTACAAAAGGAAATTTCTGAAAGGTATCTAAAGCTGTGGGAAGTTATTTTTCTTCATTGCTCTTCAAACTTCCTATAGGCTGAATGTGGTTTCAGTGCTGTTACTCTTACTAAACAAAGAAACTGCCTGCAAATTACAAAACAAGGAGATCTATGATTCCTTCTAAACATCATGGAACCTAGAGTAAGAGCCTTAGCCAGTAGTAAGCACCAAAGTCAACCATCATATTGAAAACATTGAGACAAGCTATCAAATACATTTTTTTTTTAGCATTTTAATCATTGGCATTTATAATAGAAATGAAAACAATATTAAAATTAATTTTACACTAATACCTCAGTGTTATGTTGCTATGAAAGATGAATTTGGTATAATATTAGAAATTTAATTTGACAGAGGAGCATTGACAAAAAAGTTTGTACCTAAAGGGTGTGCTGGTTGAAAAAATGTTGGGAAACTCTGTTTTAGAGGAAGATAAGACATATTATTAGGCTGATCTAAAAGTTCCTGGAATTTTCTTTTGTATAATATTAGGGAAATCTTTGAAGAGTTTTTTCCCTTTTTTTTTTTTTTTTTTTTTGTTTATACTATTGTCGACCCAAAACAAGGCTCAAAAGCAACTGAAGGTAGAGAGATGAGGTTTTTGTAAGGACTTAAAGGAAGGGAGATAGAAATGCATATTATGAGGATATATAGAATAGATAACAGCTGACTTGAAGAAGTTAATAACATAATGATTGGGTAAGTATCCACACAGAAGACTGTTCCAAAAAGTACCTCCAAGCCATCATGCACTTCCTGTTCCTGTAGAAGAAAAAACCAGCAAAGAAAATCCATAAGTGTATGACACATATATTAGGTGACAATTGCCTACAGTACCCACCTGTGAAGTAGTTGTAGATCAAGTTCCAGTATGAAGATTTTAAAAGGCAACATTATCTAGGAGGATTTGGTGTCAAATCCTGAAAATTTCTCTCTCTCTCTCTCTCTCTCTCTATATATATATATATATATATATATATATATATATATATATATAGAGAGAGAGAGAGAGAGAGAGAGAGACAGAGAGAGAGGGGGAGGGACAGAGAGACAGAGAGAGACCACTAAAGAAGTAATTATGCATGGCCACATGATTACTTGAGGCATGAATCTATCAATCACTATATATTTTAACCAATATATTTCATCAAGTAATATATATAAATTGGTTAAAATGTATACTGAGTGTCAGATTCATGCCTCAAGTAATCTTCAGGCCATGTGGGATTTCTACTTTTGTAGGCACTATATATATATATATATATATATATATATATATATATACACAAACACCATTTGGTTACAATGTAGCATTGATTTCTATGTTTGCTATCTGATATCTATCTATCTATCTCTCAAGTATATATGATTATATAGCATTCATATCTCAGTATGCTCATTATCTATCTATCTATCTATCTATCTATCTATCTATCTATCTGGTTGTGCGCGTGTGTGTATGTGTGAGAGAGAGCATGTGTGTGTTTTCTAGGTAAAAATGATGATTGTAAATTATAATTATAGACTGATAAATTATCAAATACTAAGTCCCACATATTATCAAAATGCTGGCATGGAAAAGAGCATTTTTATTGGCTATTTGGGTTCTAGAGGAACTTTTTTCAAATAATGAGAAGATATATATATAATTATGGATCATCCCACATCCTGTCTTAGCATATTCTTCAGTTATGTGGATGAACAGTGGTTGATTTTAACAGTGTAGCATGGGGCGGCATGGTGGCTATTTATTAAATCCATTTACTTAAACCCTGATGTTTACTTGCCAAGAGTTGTTGGTTCTTTGTTTTTAATTCAATTTATACATACATATATATATATATATAGCTTATAGCTGATCATAGCTTAAATTAAATACATATATATATATATATATATATATTTAATTTAAGCTATGGTCAGCCTCTGTACAAATGATGGTGATAATGATGATATGCTAAGTAATGCTTGTGAATAAAGCATCTTAAATTGAGGAGAGACTTTGCACATGACCAATTCCATTCTCAAAGACAATGATGTGAAGTACCCAAAAAGAACTAGTTAACATCATTGGCTGATATCACGCACACACACATACACACACAGATATACATAAATAAATATAAATATAAATATATATATATATATATATATATATATATATATATATATATATATATATATATATGTATATATATATGTATATATATGTGAATCTAAGGAGGCGGTATAGGAAATTGAACTATAGAGCTAGTAACTTTCATTCCAATGCTCTAACTCCAAAGATCTTCCCAGACAGTTCTTTACACTAATGCACCTGAAAAGAATATTCCTGGAGAGACATTCCATTCAAAGCTTCAAATTTGATCTGAATCAAGATGCTTATGGATATGGGGGATTTAAGAATTGTCTTTAAGGAAAATATAAAAGAGAAGTAATGCAGATAATCTGCACAGGACATTTACACCAATGCAACACTTTAATGCTGTTCTTAATGGATGTGCAATTGTGTTATTGCACTTTGTATTAAATCTAGTCTTAATGCAAATCTACCTCAATCAGTTCATTTCTGTATATCAGTCACACTAACTCTCTTCCTAACTCACACACAAACACACACAGATATAAAACACACACACACACACACACAGACACACAAGTATAGAGGGAGTAAGAGATAGATAAATATACTCATATGTTTATCTATACATATATTCTGATAAATCTATTTCTCTATTTCTCTATCTATCTCTCTCTACCTTTCTCTCTCTCTCTTTCTCTCTCTCTCTCTATATATATATATATATATATATAGATAGATAGATAGATAGATAGATAGATAGATAGATAGATAGACAGATAGATAGAAGCACCTGATGATTGGGCATGAAAAATATGTATATTTATTATTAATATATATATATTTATTATTAATATATATATATATATATATATATATATATATATATATATATACACGCACACAGACGAACACACACACATATACACACAGAGGGTATGATGGATAAATTGTCGCTATTTTATATTTTTAATTTCACAAATGTCCCTTGTCGATTTTGTTGAATGCATAGTATAATAGGCTCAGTTGGGCACCGTCTGTGAGAAAATATCCCTATGACGCAATTATGACCAGAAATTTAGAAACCGTATGCTGTACTGCTTGACCTTCATGCCATAAGCTTCAATATGAATATTTCACAGTGTTTGGAAGTTTCACAGAGTTGGATGAGTGTAAATATATATATATTTTAAGTGATTCTGCACCATGTCACACAAGCAGGAGAACCCAGTCATGGTTGTCTGACAATTTCTGTGACCACATCACCCCTTACATCTGGCTAACTAACTCTTTTGACCTTAACGCCCTTGATTATTATGTGTGGGGCACCGTTTAGTGAGAGACCAACAAAACTCCTTGTAACACCAAAGATGAACTGAAGGCAAGGATTATGGCAGTATTCATCAACTTAAACAAGGAGACTGTTCAGAAGAGCTGCAAGAAATTCTGAAGTCCTTTGGATAAGTTGAATAAATTTACTCTTTAGTATTTCAAGATACTTTTGTGTAATTTCGGTAAATATATCTGTTAAAATGTGATTTCAGTGTTATTTTCATTCTTGCATAATTTACCCATTGCACCCTGTATATATATATATATATATATATATATATATATATATATATATATATATATATATATATATAGTCAAATCTAAAGAGTCAGACAAATCTACCAAGGTTTCACCTAGGTGGATCATCAGGGAAAGCTGTCTGTGAGAAAATGACGCAATTATGACCAGAAATTTGGAAACCACATGCTGTACTGCTTGACCTTCATGCCATAAGCTTCAATATGAATATTTCACAGTGTTTGGGTACCAAACTGAGGATAGTGCAGCTTTCCCTGATGATCCGCTTAGGTGAAACCTTGGTAGATTTGTCTGGCTCTCTAGGTTTGACTAGGTCTGCTCTACTTTTGTATTAAGCACTTTTAAGTTAGTTGATTACTCGTATCAGAGTTTTTTTTCTTTGGGCGTTGGACCTGTATGCTGTACGATTATTTTCGACAGACGTTCATGTTCATAGCTTTTCCTTCAAGATTGATTTGACCATTAGCAAATCATGAAACCAAGTGTAGTTACCTATATTATATATATATATATATATATATATATATATATATATATATATATATATATATATATATATATATTGGTAGTAATCCATTGGTATAATTCAGGCGAGTCCTATTAACACAACATAGAATTTGTAATATGTTAAAATTGACTCACAAAAGAACGCTTTATGTTTATTCACAATAAACAGAGTAAATTTACTTTATAATTGCAATTACGATACCTTTAATAAATGACCATTTTCACCTATGAATTTTAATTTTAAAATTCGTAGGATTATTCCTGCATATACATATATATCAACACAGATAGATAGATAGATAGATAGATAGATAGATAGATAGATTTATGCATAAACACACACATACAATTGGGTGCTGAAAAGATTTTCTGACCAAATGTTCAAACATCATATTTTGCAGTGTATAGCTTCTTGGTTGAAATTTTAGTGCCTCTTTGAATATATAATAAGTATTGCTATGTAAATTTTATCACTACTTGCATATACTACATGTACTTGTAAAATTTGTAATTATATATATATATAATTTGAGAATATTTATTTAGAGTAATTTTAACAGTTTCCTATATCTATGTCTTTCAAAAGTTTAATTAAGATGAAGAGTCATGTGGTTATGCCATGATAATGCCTTGTATATAGATGCGATACATATCTTGGGATAGCCATGATGTGAGACATAGATGCAAGACACATGGCATATTGTATAGCCACATGTCTCTCCATTTCAATTTAACTTTTGAAAATCATAGAACTGTGAAGCTGGCAAAGTTACTCTGAATAAAATATTTTTAAAGACTCCAGCTGCATTTTCATCTTCTTTTGCTAATATATATATATATATATATATATATATATAC
This sequence comes from Acanthosepion lycidas, assembly GCA_963932145.1. NCBI lineage: Eukaryota > Metazoa > Mollusca > Cephalopoda > Sepiida > Sepiidae > Acanthosepion > Acanthosepion lycidas. Next base: position 44,789,684 of record OZ010583.1, read on the forward strand.
ATATATATATATATATACATATATATATATATATATATATATATATATATATATATATATATATATATATATATAATTATTTATTTAAAAATATGATTCCAACACACTACATAAGAGGTCTCATGTTTCAAAACAAGAGCCGAAAACTTCAATATAATTATTTGAATTAAATTGAATTAAAGTAAGCTCTGTTCCATCTTCAAGTGAAAGTTTGTTTTTTTTGGAATAACTTATGTAGCGTGTTGGAATCATATTTTTAAATAAATAATTATATTTATGCTCTACTTTCGTATCGAGCACTATTTTTTAAAAATAATAACAAAAATACTAAAGAACTTTGGATTATTTACCTAACCAGTTCTTTCCTATTTTCTATATATTTTCATACACATATATATATATTTTCTAATATATATATATATATATATATATATATATATATTCCCCTACATATTGAAAATATCAAAATTTCAACAAAGCACTGTTGTTTATAAATTTGCTTGCTCACATAGAGAATGTTTCTCCAATAATAAATCAGACACACATACATGTGTTACACAATCACAATATCATCACATCTATTAACTTGACATTTCATTTAAATCATATTTCATAAACCAACACAAGAAATCATTTGACAAATCTTACCAATAGGACAGAAAATATTCCATCACATAAACTGTAGAAAACGATTATATATTTTGGAATCAATAAACATAAAAACAACTCAACATTAAAATTTCTTCATCAAATCTAGGAACAAGTTAAATAGAAATAATTTAAAAAAAATGCTCAACAGCAAGAAATGGTCCATGAAGACTCAATGTTTTAAAAACATAAAAACATAACATGTGAAGGAGCAACATTTGAAATTAGATTAAATTGACACAAAAAAAACAATATGCACATATTGTAACAACATTTATCAACAAAAACTCTCTGATAATGGCTTATGACAGTCAAAAGTACTCAGATAATTTATATTCAAACTTTTAATGGAAAAAATGATAAAATAAGAAAAAAAAGAGATACCTTTTAAATAAATAAATGATAAAATAAGAAAAATAAAAAGATATATTAAAAAAGATAGCCTTCTAAATAAATAGATGATAAAATAAAAATAATTGATACCCTTCTAAATAAATAGATGATAAAATATAAAAATAGATAGCCTCTAAATAAATAGATGATAAAATAAAAATAAATTGATACCTTTCTAAATAAATAAGAAAAACAATGATGACTTCATAAGTAAATGATAAAAATAAAAATTGAACAAATGACCATATAAGTAAATAAGAAATAAGTGGAAAACATGAAAGAAACAAGAATTATAGAAATCCTTTATAAAAAAAAAAAAAAGAATAAAAGTAGAAAAAAGAAAATATGAAAAAAAAAACAATGAATAAACTTTTGAATAAATAATAAATAATCTTCATATAATTAAAAAAAATTGTGATAATAAATGAGACAATAATTAAATGGGATATATACGGCAGAAATAGATGAACCAATAAAATGAAAATAAATAATAGAATATATCAAAACTATAGCATATATAAATGAAAAATTATTAATCAAATTAAACAAAATAAATTAGACAAAAACATGTTAGAACTATAAAAAATAAACAACACATAAGGAAAAAGAAAAAAAATCCTTAACACAGATATTTAGTTGGTCATTACTTGTGTAATTATATATATATATATATATATATATATATATATATATATAAATTCATGAATCATTCATACAAAAAACAAATATAGAGGTTAATGATTTAAATGGCGAGAATACATCGTCGCAAACTTTATAAATAAGATACATCAACCCCGAACCTGTATATGAATGATATGATCCCTGATTATAAATTCCAGTTGCATAAAGTCTTTTTAATTTTTACAAAATTACATCTCTATTTTCGTTGTCCTCTTATTACCGAGAAGTAAAAACAAGAACAAAATCTACTTCCATACCTGATGATGTCTGTAGGAACAGATGAAAGCTTGTAAAATTAAAGACCTTATGCAACTGGATTTTATAAACAGGGATCATATCATTCATATACAGGTTCGGGGTTGATGTATCTTATTTATAAAGTTTGCGACGATGTATTCTCGCCATTTAAATAATTAACCTCTATATTTGTTTTTTGTATGAATGATAACATGAATTTATAAATTATATTTGCACCTTTTAACTGAAATATATATATATATATATATATATATATATATATATATATATATATATATATATATATATATAATTATGAATTTAATTTTTGGAAAAATGATATTCTCTAAGAGAACATCTAAAGAATACTAAATAGTATTTTCATAAAATAGAAATGTAGGGCAAGTATGTAAAATATCAAAATCACTGACATTCTTTCAACCACAGTTTCTGCTGAGGTGGCATCGTCAGGCAACAAACCTGGTGGTTGCAAGTGTTTCTGATATTTTACATATATATATATATATATATATATATATATATATATATATATATATAATAATGGCTACTACTCATTTCCGAGTAACCCCATCTGCAAGTAAGCTGAGCAGACCATAGTTAGAGTTTCAGGGAGAGAGCACATTTCTTGAACAAGGCCAGGATGTTCAAACCCTCAGTCATGATAACATGTGACTTTGTGCTTGCGCTACCATTGATGGCTTCTGGAATATTTTCATCTACCAAATTTCACTCACAAGTCAAGGTTTTCAGGAACTTTACAAAGATGTGCAATTTTATCTCCAATAGATAAATATAGTAAATTTTATAGTAGATACGCACACACACACGCACACACACATGCGCGCGTGTATACATATATATATATATATATATATATATATATATATACATCAAAGGAAAAACTTAATGCATCATCGAAAACTTGGTTATAAATTATAATTTATTTCAACAGGTAAGTTTTTAATACCTGTATCATCAGACCAAAATTACAAATGGTTTAAATTTACAAAATGGTTTAAATGTATACAAAAAATTTAAAAAAAAATCAAAAAAAGATAACAGGAAGTCTATATGCTTGACCTAGAAAATATATTTTCTGAGTATTTATATTATTGAAAAGATGGGTGTGGGAGGGGAAGCAGCTGTCAACCTGATGTTCATGTGTGGTGGTTGGGAGAATATGAGTAACAGCTAGAAAAATACATTAGAATAAAATCTACATCATCATAAATCTATATATATATATATATATATATATATATATATATATATATATATATATATATATGCAAACACATACACACATCCATACATACACACACACATATGTTAAGCTTTTTCTTTGATGTACATTATATCGGTCTGTGCTATATATATATCTTATATATATATATATATATATATATATATATATATATATATATATATATATATATATATGTATATACTAAAATAATAAGAAAGAACAGTAAGTAAGATTTATAATCTGGTGTTCTTAGCAGTTATTTTTATTTAAAAAAACAGTGCTCTATACAAACAGTAGAGCTAAATAATGTAATTATTTTCTTTTTTAAAAATATGATTCCATTGCAACACAGAAAATTTCCATGTTTCAAAACTGAAACTAAATTTATAAATTTAATTACAAAAATTAAACTTAAAATCCATAGTCTCATTCCATTGTCAAGGGCTGTTAGGAATAAACTTTCAAAGAAATTTACTTAATTTATAAGCACAGACAATATTGATATTATGAGTTGTTAAGGTAAGGTTAAGGAAAATCTATTTTAATTTAGCGGTGACTGGGTTTTATATATTTAAAAAAAACATAATTATATATATATATATATATATATATATATATATATATATCCTTACTCTGTCCTGGACATTGAGTTCTACCTGGATTTTATCCTCTCGGAAATTTTTTATTCTAAAATATACATGTGTATATATGCACCTGTGGATTTTGCATATATATGTATATTTACCACTAATATTATCTATATATATATATATATATATATATATATATAGATAGATAGATAGATAGATAGATAGAGAGAGAGAGAGAGAGAGAGAGGAAGCTGTTTATTATAATCTTTCATAATGTTAACAAGTGTTTATTCTTATCCATCAGCCTCAAATATTTAAATTTTAAAAATAATTAAATATTATAATTTCAAGTCAATACATTTCATATTAATTTAAAAAAAAATTAGAACTTATTTTAGCAATAAATTTAATAATCTAAGGATATAGACCATTCTAAAGTTGATATACTTTGTTTGAAGTTATCAGTTCATTATTATTATTATTGAATAGATATGATGACAATACGTGGCTTATATATGTCATCTATATAACCAAAACTACTAACTTCATTATCACCTTTCAGATGAACAGGAAATGTCAATAGAAGCAAAAATTAATACTTACCAATGTGTATGTAGCCATTTCCACTCTAATAACAGGATTGGAATCATAAGTTCCCTATCAATCTCATATTAACCAGAATGGTGTCTTTCATAAATGATGTCTTCAAACCATTTGTGGATAAAGCTTATATGACACTATTTTAAATATTGGTTTTAAATTGATGGCATTGACTCTTTCTCTTTTACAACCTCAGTCAAACTGGTCTTGTATATGTCATCATAATGAGAGATAAAATTTAATTTTATGTCCCCAAGTATCACCAGCGTCATGATGAAAAAAGGATCATGGTTGAGGTAGAAGAAATAAGTTCAAAGATAACCTGAAAATACCAAAGATTTATCTAGGAACATTCTAATAGAACTGAACTGTATCTAAGTAAATGGAGATTAACTTGGTATAAAACAAAAAAATAACATTTATTTCATAAGCTGTCTGAATCATCTTAAAGAAAGAACTGAGATTAAAGACAAAGATATGATCTAATACACTCACCACTTTGTATACCAATATTCTCTCATGTCCAAGTTGTGAAAATCATTGACTGGATTAACATTTAATCCAGAGATGTGGTTGACAAAAATCAGTATAGATTGATGTCATAAATTGTATTTTAATGTCATGTGTAAGCACATATTTTATTTGTGTTTTTTTTTCATGTATATTGTTGATAAAAATAAAATAATCAAAACTAATGCTTATCATGGAAAAAAACATTTTTTAAATATGTTCCGTTAATGGAACAATGAGCACTAAAATATCTCATTGCTCAGAAGAAAAGCTCAAAACGTTTTTAACTGAATTTCAAAAAACAATATTTTGAGATTTGTACATTGATTTAGTAAACTATAGATGTGCCATTTTGCTCAAATTCCTTTTAGCTATTTTTGAAGCAGCTTCATGGTTCCATTCTCCCAGATTTTGGCATCTTTCTGGTTTATGAACTAGTGTATGAGTTCTAACATTCTTATTCAGCCAGGTCAAAATTTCCACTTAAGGAATTTAGTGACCAACTTATGAAAACTATTGATATCAATGGCACCATCTCCATAAACAGCACATATCTTTTTGCTGTTTGTACAGGATTTATTCTTTCTGGAAATAAAGAAAAAACCTCAACTGGAAAATCCATCTCATTTTCTACCATTATCACTTTTAGCATAAAAGCATTTAAATATCTGTCTATATTTCTTAGATGAGGTATTATGTACACTAATTACATTATTCAGACTATTGTCCTCATCTTTGTTGCCATATTTATCACACCGTTTCAGCTGTTGTATGCTCCAGCCTTCTTCAGGTGGTTGGAATGTCAAATGTCAACCCTTTATTTCACATGCTGGGGTAGACTGTTCTAGTTCCATATACCATGTTTAATGGATGTCAGTTATCAGTTATCTCCCGTTAATTCCCCTCTCCAAGTTCTACACTGCCTTAACCAGGTATTGAACTCACACTCTTTGGGTAACTAACGACTTTATCCACTATGCCATGTGTCCTTGAGGACATCAGTGTATGAATTTCTGGCTATTATAAACCTAATGTCTTCAGCAACCGTTTTTTTACCAGAGTTCATATTGCAATTTTTGCTGTTATAATTGCATATTTTTTAGCACAGCTCATATTGCAATTTTTGTTATTATTATCACTTTTTCTCTTACACTCCTTATTACTGGTTCCCATATTGTATTAATTTCTATGCTTGGTCAGCTCAGGAGATTTTTATGGCCTAGCATATGTGTTGATTCCTTTAGTTTACAAATTTTTCAATGATGTTCTTTGTCTATGATTTCAACCTGATCCCCACAGAGGGCGGTGATCTCCCTTTTCTCTACATATGTGGTCAGCCACACCCTATTTTTACATTTCCTCTCATGTTACAGCTTTCTGTTGTTCTTGAAGCCTTATCTTAAGAGGGCGGACTTTCTCCCCTTTATATTTCTTTCCGCAGATTCACGGGATGATGTACACACAATCTTTAGTCATGTTCTCCTCTGGGGGGGGGGAGGTGCTCGGGAGAGATATCTGCGAAGTTTTGTCCAACTTTTGAAGTTTGTCCTGATATTATATGGACTGCAGATCCTTTGTATTTTCTCCGGTAACCCATTCACATAAGGCAGGCAGACTATTTTCTGAGTGTTGTTGTCCTCCTCTTGTACCCACCTATCCCAGTTTATTAGGGCTGCTTCCATATACCCAGGGTAGTTGTTACATTGTAGGGTACTACTTATACTGACCAATTCTTTATCTAATGTCTCTGGGTTGCCACTTATGACTTTTTCTCAGTGTTGTAAGCAGCAAATGATCCCTTTCTTTATGCTGTATGGATGGTGGGAGTTGAAATTGAGCTACTGTTTGGTAAATGTTGGTTTACGGTATACAGATATCTTGAACCTATGCTCTGTTTGAGATATTAGAACATCCAGGAATGGGAGTGTGCTTTTACTCTCTTTCTCCATTGTGAACTGTATCGAAGATCTTATTGAGTTCACATCGTCCAGTAGAACCTGAACATCTTCCTCGTGTGGCCAGAGTATGAAGGTGTCATCTATGTAACTTAACCATATAGTTGGCTTTAGAAATATAGATTCTAATGTCATTTCCTCAAAGTATTCCATATATATATTCACCATTGCTGGTGATAATGGCAAGCCCATTGCTAAGCTCTCCTCCTGTCAATGTATGTGTGATCCCTTTCCGAAGTATGTTGTTTGTGCACAGAAAGTCAACATCTCTATCAGATTATCTATTGAAATACTGGTCTGTTCTTCTAGGGATGAGTCAGAGGCCAACCTGTCTCTGAATACTGTGGGTGCCTCCTCTATGGGTACCTTGGTGAACATGCTCACCATCTAGTTGGATAGGATGGGGGCATCTTTGATTATTTCCATGAAGTGGGCAGAGTTTCAGACATATGAAAGTGACTGTCCAATCAATGGGTCAATTATATCTATAAAGAAGCAACTCAGAGGGTGGGACACAGAGCATTGGCAACTAACAATCCACCTAAGTGGAATACCATGTTTGTGAATCTTAGGGAATATGTATATATGTCATAATTTTTAGGCATGTGTGAAACAAAATCACATGCTCAAAAGCCACCTATTGAAAACATCTGTATTAACTTTTGTTCCAACTATATATATATATATATATATATATATATATATATATATATATATATATATATATATATATTCAGTTGTGTGTTTTCCATTTCTTTCATTTTTCTATCAATGATTTTAAGAATGCCTTGCCAGATATATTTTGATATCCTTCCAAAATATGCATACAAATTGTTGAAATCATCTGAAGAACTCAGAGAATATATATATATATATATATATATATATATATATATATATATATATATATATATATATATATATAGTGTGTGTGTGTGTGTATGTGTGTATGTGCCTTATAAATGCAAATCATTTCCAGAATTTCAAAAGTTCATCTCTGCTCAGTTTTGAATCCGAATGTAAACAAAGCAGTAAAATTTGTAATTAACCTCAAGCAAGGCAGCCACATCACTAAGGTACCTCACAAGGGGGTTACTGTGTGTAAAAGAATTTGAAAACAGAAACATTACTAAGGTGAAGAACAATAGAAGAGTAATCAGGAAGATAGTAGATAACGATTGTCTTTGCATTTAAATTTTTAAAGATCGAAGTTAACTGGAAGGCATGGTGCCAGAAGGAAGTTCAAATACCAAATTTGCCTATGATGCATGAAAAAAAAAGACAACATATATACGTACATAGATGTCTATGCATACCCACATGTAAATGTGTAAATAAAGTCATGGGCTTTTTAACTTAACTAGAGATCTTCCTGAAGAAAAACAAGGTGAGAACAAAGACAATTCATGCAAGAAATTCCAACCTGATCTACTCACATTCTAAAAGAACATGCTTACACTTGTAAACCACCAGCAAGACTTACATTAGTACAAAATAAACTGCATAGACAGCTGTTCAACTTCCCATGTACAAATAACTTTGCCTTACTAATGTCACACCCACCCCATGCAGTATACTCCTCAAGAAAGAAAACCTTATATAAAAACTAATAAAAGATGAAACTTTTTGAATATCTCTAATATCTCTATAAAAAGAAAAAGCACAAAAAGAAAACTCTTGGGATTAGAGACTTTTTAGATTTCAGAATTTACCAGATTTCAAAATGATAGTAGATAATGATGTCAGTAAAAACATAAGAATAGAAAGTGATGTTGGAAAAAATGCGTCTTTTCACTTGACTTATTTAACTTTTACAGTAAGACAATCCTAAGAGAATTCAAAATGTCTTAACAGGATTCATTATTGCTGGCTACAATCTTAACATTAGATATACATATGACACAGGGATAATAATAATAATTTATTGAACTCACACTCTTTGGGTCCTGTCACTGGATCTAACCAACACCTTTATCCACTGTGCCATGTGTCCTCCAGTGACAAGACCCAAAGAGTGTGAGTTCAATACCCTGTTAAGGCAGTGGAGAACTTTCAGAGGGAAAAATTAACAGGAGATAACTGACATCCATCAAACATGGCACATGGAACTAGAACAGTCTACCCCAGTGAGTGAAATAAAGGGTTCAGTTTGATATTCCAACCACCTGAAGAAGGCCAGAGCGTACAACGGCCGAAATGTTGTGATATATATGGCGACAAAGATGAGGACAATAGTCCGAATAATGTAAATAATGAACATGTTTTAATAAGACCAGAGAGATTAAGAAATGACTTAATAGAAAGTGTACATAATGATGTTCATTGGTGACCTGGCTATTTGCATGATGTAGAAAAAACACATACAAAAATTCCCAAAATGTGGGGAAATAAAAATCTTTCGCCATGGTCTAAAGAAAAAAGAACTATGGACTTGCGTTCATAAGGATCATGTGCATGTTAAATGCTTAGGACTATTTTTAATTTTGGTAGACTTATTCTCTGGATGACCTGATGACCTGAAGTAGTTAAAGTTCAGGATAGAAAAGCAGCCATGATAAAGCAAATATTTTTCCAGAAATGGTGTGCCAAAAGTGTTAGTTTCTGACAATGCACCAGAATTTTGTGATAAAACTTTATGTTCATGGTTAAAACAAATTGGATGTCTCTCTTATAAAACACCACTGTACCCCCACCCACAATCGAATGGAAGTCCAGAAAGAATGGTGCAGATGGTTAAAATGGGGTTGAAGGTATTTACCCCATCCAGAGACACCATAGATAGTTAACTACTGAGACTATTACTGAGTTACAGAAATATTCCACAAAGTCTCTCTGCATTGATGGGAAGACAAATTAGATCGCCTATAACAATGTCCTGTTCTATAAATGAGAAATGTGGTAAAAAAAAAAAAAGAGAATCAAGTCCTCCCCAAAAAACTAACTTTATTGCACAAAAAGAACATAACATGACTATAATATTAGGTTGGTGCAAAAATAATGACGTAATAATGTCGTTTTTTGACGTTAAAAAATACGTCAAACAACAACATTATTACGTCATTATTTTTGCACCAACCTAATAGCAACAAGTGAACAGAATTTATTGGCTTGTTGTGATCAAATAAGATTTACGATTGACAACGAAGAAGTCAAGTTGGAAGAGGAAAAGGAACCTGAAAGGAAGGAAAGCATAAGTGCTTCCGATAGAGAAAGTGAACATAGATTGGCCTGGAAACTCCTGATTTAAGTCCAATCAAGAATCTGTGGTCAATCTGCAAGGAACAACTTTGTGTAATTGTTATATGAATCACGAACATATGCACCGGGTCATGTTTCATTGAAAAAATATGAAAAAATAGTAAATAATAACGGAATTATTCATTTTGTTTCAATTAATTTGCACAAGGGCATAGCTATCATTTATAAATTTTTGTAAATGACGGATGATGATTTTGTGTTAAGACTTAATTTGGGTTATTTTTTCTATATTTTGGATAATTTTGCTGGTTTCAAAAATAATTTAAATATGAATTGTCCACTGTCTGAGAAATTTTGGCGATTTAAGAACATGACTTAAGTTCTTAAATAGCCAAAATTAGTCAGATCTAGATTCTCATATGAATGTTATGTATGAAGACTAAGTCATTCAGAATGAGTTTAACGCCATATCACGTTCAAACAGTAGAAAAAGAAAAAGACAATCTATGATCCAATCCTACAGTATGGTGCTACAGAATCACAAACAAAGAACTTTACGAAATAACAAAAACCACATCAGTTGAAAACTTTCGACAGCATTAACAACTAAAATGGATATCACAGAGAAAATAATGATATAAGCAAAGATATTATCTTTTCAAACAATAAAAAACAAATGGTTTGGGAGAAAACTTGCATACATATTAGGAAGATCTATAACATTTATTGGACATGAGATGTGTGAGTGGTGTAATGGATAACAGTTCAGAATTGGAAATCAGACAGCTGTACTCATATTCTAGTCTAGCTCATTACGCACAAATACCTTTGGGTATGAATCCACCTCCCATCCCATCCCAACTATAGGTTAATTAGCAGGACTTGCATCAATAAATTATTATTATCTCCCCAAAATTCTTACAATTTAGAAATATTACCTGGCTGTAAAATAACCTGCAAAAGATTGATAAGACATAAAAAATAAATCAATTAATCAATTGTTACGAAATGTCTCTCAGCTATATACAATCAATCAATGATTAAAAATGGTTTCAAATGTGCTACAGAATCGAATCCCAAAGACTTCTACCAAATAACAAAAACTACATCACTTGAAGATTCCAAGAAGAGAAATAACTAAAATCAACAGCACATGTAACGAGAAAAGAATGACATTATCAAGACTTTTTGATTTTCTACACTACCTTAAATAAAAGAAAATGCCCATCAATACTGGAAAGAGAGATAACAGTGGACTTGAGAAACCTATTTTTCTGAAAAATTGTTTTTTAGAGAAGGATTTTTATAAATTTTAATTCGCAGTAATGTTAATTTTTCAGTCAATGAATGCTGAATTTTTTTTTCTAGGTATTGTGTTTTCACGCATCAGTTCATGTTGTCAATTTTTTTTTTTTTATTTATGAAACATATTTAATATGTTTGTTCTAAAACTTGTTAGCATTTTATTGATGTTTGTTTTTTATGCATATCATGAAGATGCAGCATTCGAAAAATTATGCAAAGAACATAGCAGAAAAAGTTTGAAGGGGTTAAAATTTAGCCATATATATATATATATATATATATACAGTTTGTCCACAAGGAAGGGAATGAAATTAAGAAAGCAGGTAAAGTGTAAATCTAAATTTTTTATATTTCAGAAATTGTAACGTAAAGAATTTGATTTTCTAAGTCCAATTTCTTCCTATTTTTTCTTTTTAATTTTTTAACCAATTCACCCCAAGCAAGGCAATGATACCACAAAGACACAAGGGGCTACTGGGAGTGAAAGAAATTGAGAAGACTTTAGAAGGAACAGGAAATCCAGTCATAAGCAGGAAACAAGGGATAAACTTCTACTGTTCAAAATACTGGAAAGTAGTTTGAACTGGAGAGTTGGTGAACCTGTCTACTCCTAGTGAGGAAAAATAAATAGCAAATAAAATTACAGAGTTTAGGCAGAGATGTTAGAAGCATAGAATTGAAGTAGACTTTAGAAGGAACTGGAAAGTCAATCCTAAACATGAAACATGGCATAAATGTCTACTCCTGTTTAAAAGACCAGGGTGGAGTGTGAATCAGATGATACACATACCCTTATCTATTCCTATTGAGGCAATAAATGAATAAATAAATATTAAATAAAATGAAGACAGTTTACATACAACTGGAAACAGATAAGAGACAGAAAGTTCTTACTAACCCCTCTGACTATATCAACTCAGACTGTTGCATCAATCTGCTAAGACATACTAAGAATAATTATAGATTCATTCCTTAACATATAAATTTATACTAAGAACAATTATAAATTTATTCCTTATCATATCAATTTATACAGAAATAATTATGGATTCGTTCCTCACTATATAAAATAAAATAGCAAAGCTAAAATGAGGAACAAGTAAATAATTATTCTTAGTATAAATACACACACACACACATATATACATATATATTTTAAAATAATAAAACACTGAATGGAACCATTCAGCATTTTCTGATTTTAGAATATTAAATCGCTCTACAGGTCTGATTTTTCTAACTTGATACTGGCCACTTTTTAACACATACAATTATAAACAACTATTTTAGTGTTTATTTAATTCATTATATATATGATCGACTGTCCCGTCGAGATTCGACGTATGAGGGTCAAGCAGATCAGTTTCCAGGAAACCGACAGCCCGACACCGGCACCCAAGATTTGATTATAGTGGTGAAGGCCTCGTGCAGGACCATCCACACTTTTTGGAGGGACGAATACAGAGACCTGGTGCACCGAATGCCACAAGGTTCCCAAACGACCCTCCGCAATTGAATTTGAATTCAGGGTTGTCCTTCTCCTAGACCAGTCGCCATCCAAGGCTATAGAACTCAGTCTGTCCTGCTATTTTACCCATAGCTGGAGGGAGAAGAAGAGGATTCATACCTTTCCCAAGGGTATTAGCACGTAAGTGAATGTAATGGATTTGACTGGGATTCATACCTTTCCCAAGGGTATTAGCATGTAAGTGAATGTAATGGATTTGACTGGGATTCGAACTTGGCTCTCCGATTCCTCATTCCAAGCCGATATCCATTACTTCACCGTGCCTCCTATTACATATATAGCACGCCCTTAATGTAACTTGGCAACCTTACTGCATATGTGTCAACAGGCACTCTTCTATGGGGTTACTCAGTCAAGAATGAAATGTCATAGCCTGAATTTGTATACTACTAATGCATTCATCTTTACAATATACCTGCCAATTCTTCACATTTCATGTAAGGGTTTTTGGCAAAACATTGCTTCATCCAGACATGTCAGTCTCCCTACAGTTAAGATTATAAATTATATATTGATGAAGTGATTGATTGGACTTCTGTCAAGGCTGACTTTAGAGATAACAACTTATCACTGCCTCTTCTGGTGCTGTTTTCTGGCTCGACTGTTAACCTACCAACACTATTTTTTTCTGTCAAGCATCATGACATGCCAGTAATAAGTACATTTCTCATCAATTCAAATACTGAAGAAAAGTAAATATGAATAGTTTCACTAATGAAAAATTCCATTATTTAAATTAATGTCCCCATTTCTGTTGATATGATGACAATTTTTTGGCTATTGTACCCTCTAGGTTTCATCAGGTATCTGTCAATTCAAGTAATCTTTTGAGAATTTCAAACTGAACTGCTTATTTAATCTACAGTGTATAATGTTCTTGTCCCACTGTTCAGGTTTTTGGGTGAATAGATGTTTTTCTTATACCCAGCGATGGTCACCAAAATACTGTGGGGGATTCACTCACATCATAGTTGCAGAAATTGGCCTTGTGTTCATGGAGATAAAAGCATGATTGACAGGAAATAAAATGCACACAAATAACAGGAAAAGCGGGGTAAATAGTATGTTAGTTTCATACAATTTATTCATATTTTTTGTGTGTATTGGTGTGTGTATTTTCAGGTTAAAATTGTTTTATGGTATATGTGATAAAAGGGAGAATTTACTCCATGTTATTATACACTATATCACAGAGAGAAGACGGATATGTGTTGCCTGTACCAAGGTTTGTGGTGTAGAGATTGAATTTAATGTCTTTTGATGGGATGTCCATTTTTCTGACAGGAACAGTTGTTGTTGCATGCTGGGAGTATTTTTATTATTTTTAATTTTTATTTATTTTATACAATTTTTTTTAATTGTTTTATTTTATTTTATTTATAATTTTCATTATTATTATTATTACTATCATTATTATTATTTTATATTTTATTATTATTATTCATTTATTATAATAATAATATTCCTGCAGGTTTATGGTTATTGTTGCATGCTGGGAGTATGTTTATTATTTTTAATTTTTATTTCATTTATTTTTTACAACATTTTTATGTTATTGTTTTATTTTATTTTATTTATAATTTTCATTATTATTATTATTAGTATTATTATTTTCTATTTCATTATTATTTATTTATAATAATAATAATATTCCTACAGGTTTAGGGATATTTTTTGTTCTTGATTTACTCCACATCATGTTGAAACATGGGTTCCCATACAATCAACAATGTTAAGCAACATTGATCCTGGTCCGTACCTAGGTGTGTCAACCACAGTACTGGAATACCAGGTGCTGTAAACTTTGATAAGCTGATGGTGTAAATAACAATGGCACAGAATTGTTAATCAGAGAGCAAAGTTTCAATTCCTGTTGGGTTCATTACATGTAAATACTCTTGGAAATGGTAAATATGAATCCAATTCTCCCCCAGCTGTGGGTTAATTAGTAATACTTGTCTCACTAAACCATTATCTCAAAAGAAAAAAAATTACAATTTAAAAATATTTTCTAGCCTTAAATAACCTGAAATGTGTTGATAAGCCATAAAAAATGAATTAACCAACTTTTGTTCTTTGCTGCTCAGTTATTGCTTGTCCTCTTTACCATGAGTCTAAATCTGTACCACCCAACCCGGGGATTGAACTCACAATTACTATGTTACCAAATTCATGAACCAATACTTTAATACACTAACATATATCTGACAAAAACAGAGTGAGCAATAATTGAAACAAATAAGATGAAAAATCCCAAAACATGGACAGCTGAATGAGAACAAATGAACATTGTAGATTGAATATAGTGTTCAGTTTGAAATTCCCTAAAAGTTACATGGCTCAAAAGACACTTGGAGAAGGATTGAGAACATAAGAACTGTAATGTTGTGGTAATAACAACAAAGATCAGGACATTAGTCTAAATGTTAAGAAATGATAACTCCTAATCCCAGAGATTCAGCTTGTAACTATAATTCTCCCCGTACTTTAATACATAGATGGGTAATTCCATATCAACAAAATTTTCAAAAATTCCCATGAGAAATTCCCATCTCAGATTTTGAAGAACTTTTAGTATGTTGTACTCACCTGTGAGAAACTAAAAACCCTAAAATCTTGGCTTTCATAGACACTTAGTTCAGGAATTATTATGGCCTCTTGAAATTTGGTGTCAGTTTTTGTTGCTTTCAAAATAGCGCAATTTGCCAAATTTGGTACTTCATAACTTTGCATTCTAAGAAGATACCAATTGATATTTGGAAGTCCTATAGTTTAATATATGGAAAAACACTCCTGCTTTTTATTTTATTTCTATTTTCTATGGTTTTATAGTTATAGGTTGCTAATTAGGGAAAAAAGTGCTATTTTTCATTATTTTTTTTTTTTTTTGGTGTGTGTTTGGCCTTCTATAGAATTTAAAATAGAATGACAAATAAAGTTGATTATAATCATTTGATGACTCACCTTCTGAAAAACGTTGAAATATTTGTTTAAAAAAATAGTTACATGATTCCCAGTGAAAATAGAAACAAAAAAGATATTTATATTTAACATCAGAAAGAAACAGCTGAAATTTCTTGGGCACATAATGAGGAGGAGGGTTTGGAAAATTTGATACTCACTAGACAGCATAACCTACCTGGTGAGCTTGCAAAAAGACAAAATTTATTAAGAGCTACAAAGGACAGGAAATTGTGGAGAACCATGATCGCCCAAATCCTGAAGATACATGTCATAATCTATACTGCAAGTATAAATTTTTTCTTCCTGATGTTAAGTATGAGTATCCTTTTTCTTTATATTTTCTTAAAAACTTTGTCATTGCTCACATGTTCAATCCATAGTATTCTCAGCATCCTTCTGTAGAACCACATTTCTGTTGCTTCAAGTCACTTCTTCATCCTGCATTCACTGGCATATAGGAGGACTGATATTACATAACAGTTCAGTACATTTTTCTTTGTTTCTAATGAAATTTTCCTATTTCCTATTTGCCTAGATTTTGGAAGGCATCTTTCACTATCCCAATACTCTCTCAGATTTCAGTGTTGCACTTTCTGTCCTCTGTTAAAACACCAGATATTTAAATTGTTGTACTTGTTTGATTTTGTTATCTCCAATTTGTAATTTGCATGTTAGGCTGTTCCCTTTTGCTGGCAACCATGCATTCTATCTTCTTGCAATTGATATTTAGTCCTTTCTTCTCACTTTCCTTTATTACTTTCTATAGAAGTTATTGCAGTTTTCTTTCTATATCTGCTATCAGCACTGTATCATTTCCATATCTTATGTTGTTAAGATTATGACCACCAATAATGAATCCTGGTAGGACTTCTAATTCTTTCAGAATCCCCTCATTGTATAGGTTGAAAGTGTCTGGTGTGTAAACATAACTTTGTTTTATACTCCTTTCTATTTTTGTATATGTATGAAACCCATTTTCTATCCCTATGTAGGTGGTTTTCTGCCAGAAGTATAAATCTTAATCCTCTTTTATGCATACGACATAAGCAATCATGGCTATCCACAGCGTCCTGTCTCTTGTAGCTCATTAGGTTGGATATTAGCTGTTTTCATCTGCCTTCAGTATGTCCTTTATGTGTTAATATGCCAGGTTCAATTTCTTTCCAATGTGTCTAAGAAATTCCAAATTCTTTCTGATTTTACATATATTAAATGTAGCTTTCCAGCACCTTTTCTTTAAATACTTTCATAGTAATTGTTCTAATGAACTTTCTACTATAGTACTTACCCTTTATGAATTTAAGCATAGTGCTAGATTAGCAGTTTGGTCTGATCATTTTACAGTTGAAATGGCAAGATGTAACTGCAAGTTCTATGCTAACAGTTTCTTCTATCACACTTCTCACTTGTGGAACTCTCTTTTGGTTTCTTGCTTCTCAGTCAACTTTGATATTCAAAAACTTAAATCCAATGACAAATGTTATCTTTTGTCTTCTTAATTCTCATTCTTTTATTGTTTTCTCTCCTTGATAGTAGTTTTTTTTCTCATATTCTTTAACACACACTTACCCCTTGTGTCCTAGTGGCTTTATTGCCTTGCTTGAGATGAAATGAAAAAAAAGAAAAAGATATCCTTCCATTTTCATTAAAACTTCCTTTTTTCTTATATATTCTGTCTGCTGTATTTGCAGCATCTTTCTTTAGAACCCCATCTCTCTTGTTTCAAGTCTCTTCTTCATATGTGAAGAAAATTGTCCATTCACTGCCTTGAGGAAGGATAAATATGACATAATACAATTGTAATAATCTGTTAACACCAACCAATCTTACCACCACCATCATCACAACAACCATAACTAACTCTACTACCATTAATCACTTTATACCTCAACACCAGCATGACCATCATAACCATTTTCATCCCCACTGCAATCATCATCATTGACATCATTTTCATCATGCTGACCATCATGATCATCATCAATATCATTTCATTGCATCCCCATTATCATCTATATAATAAACAGTTCAGTCAAGATATTCCACGTCATTTATACCAGTCTTCACAGAATATGTGAAAATATATATTTTTTTAAATCACTGCCCACCCAGACTCACCCACAAACTTCTCACAGCTTACCTTCTCTCTCAGTTCTTCATCTCTCTCTCTCTCTCTCTCTCTCTCTCTCTCTCTCTCTCTCTCTCCATCTTCCACATACCTGCCCAAATCTTATCCACCCATCTTCCGTCATTCTTACCTGCACATTCACCCCGTCCTTCTCTCCGCTCTTCTTTAACCAACTACATATTTCTTCCAGAGAAAGTTAGTAAAGAGACCTGCTGTTTTAAAACTAGGTATCAGCATCTCCACCCTGAACTCACGCGATATGTATTTATAGATGGTGAAATTGGATCTTTTTTATTTACTGGGTGCATTTATAAGCTCACTTGAATTCCACTAAAAAAACTTCTATGGTGCACAGATTTGTTTTTCTTTCTATTCTCTTTTTATTCCCACTGTACAGGTATGCAATAATGATTTGGTAGGATCTCCTAAACGTTTTCTCTGCTTGCTTCATTGTTTCTTTACTGGCCTTTATCTTTCTTAGTATTTACCTATTGTTCCTCACACATATTGAGCCAGGAAACCAAACTGCTGACTATGGAAGTAGCCAGTAGACTGATTTAAATTTAATTACCTTTCCATATTGTTAAACACTCTGTCTCATTCTATACAATTATCGAACTGTTTTTGCATCTTGAGCCTAATCTATCAACTCCACTTTTATCACATCTAAGTGTCTATTACAACCAACTCCTACCTACCTATCTATCTATCTATCTATCTATCTATTTTCTTCATATCTATCTATCTCAATCTCTATGTCAGTTTCTTTTTCTTTATATATATCTATCTATATATTTCAGTTTGTTTCTATCTATCTATCTATCTATCTATCTATCTATCTATCTATCTATCTCAGTTCATTTCTGTTAATGTTAATCTGTCTATCTATCTATCTATCTATCTATCTATCTCTCTGAGTCCGTTTTCTTCATATCTATCTATCTCAATCTCTATCTATGTCAGTCTCTTTTTCTTTATATCTATCTATCTATTTCAGTTTGTTCCTATCTATCTATCTCAGTCCACTTCTGTTAATATCTATCTATCTATCTATCTATCTATCTATCTATCTATCTATTTTCTTCATATCTATCTATCTCAATCTCTATGTCAGTTTCTTTTTCTTTATATATATCTATCTATATATTTCAGTTTGTTTCTATCTATCTATCTATCTATCTATCTATCTCAGTTCATTTCTGTTAATGTTAATCTGTCTATCTATCTATCTATCTATCTATCTATCTATCTATCTCTCTGAGTCCGTTTTCTTCATATCTATCTATCTCAATCTCTATCTATGTCAGTCTCTTTTTCTTTATATCTATCTATCTATTTCAGTTTGTTCCTATCTATCTATCTCAGTCCACTTCTGTTAATATCTATCTATCTATCTATCTATCTATCTATCTATCTCATACAGATATTTCTTTAGAACAATCTAGATATTCAGGTGAGATGAGAACAAATAGAGTACAATTCCAACGTTTGTAACATCTAATTTAAAAGAGGGCTCAGTACAAAGTAGAGCAATATTATTTATTTTAGGATATTAAATGAAAATCAAGTTAAAAATCGCTACACAATTGTGATCATGTTTCAACGCATATCAATGCATCTCCTCAGGGAATTGTAAATTACTCGCGAGTGAACAGTTAATTTAATTTCAAAAGCAAAATACCTCCTCTTTTTTTGAGAAAAAAAGGCTTGAGGGCTTTACCTTGATGAACCAATCGAAAATGACCTATGTTAAGTTCAAACTAAGTAAAAAAAAAAAAAATTTAGAAGTGGGTTATGACAGGAAGTTGTCAGCAAACAGATTGCAGACATTATATTAAAACTGATACAGGTGGTTATATTAATTTGTAAAGTGTATAACAAATCAGACAATCAACTTTCCTAAGAAATAATAGTGGTGTGGGTAGGGAGATAATTTAGCCTAATGCTAACTCATTATATGCTTTGTGAGTTTCTTATATAAAATTTTTGTAGTTGATAAATAAGAGGCCTCTTTAAGAAACTAGTAAATAATTTAAATGTATGGAATTATTTGGTAAATTAATATGCAACTGTTACATAAATAGCATTCATATGACAACCAATCAATGCAAAATGCTAAAAATACTAACTAAATACCAGTATCTCCATATAAAATGTTAATAATACTAATGTGAGATTAATACAGAACTATATTAAATCTAAATTAAGCTGACAAACAGAAAAATAAGCCTGCATCACAGTTTGTTTACTAAAAATATAATAAAAAGCATTTCAGATTGTAAAGTTTAACTAAACTGTAAGGTAAAAAGTAAACTATGTCTACAATTTACCATTAATTCACTTCTTTGATTTAATAAGGAGTTTTTATCAAAAAATCTGATAATTTCCAATTTTTCACGTGAATACAGATAACAGGGTTCATATAAAGATCTACAGTCGGATTCTCAATTGTAGAAATAGTACTTAAACAAGAGATTTAGTTAAACATTTGTTTGTTAATGAGCATTGGTCAGAATTCCTACAATTACATTGGTTAGTATTATCAATAGTATTTATCATGGAATGGGCATTACAATCCAAATTTTTAAATTGGTTTAAAATTTTATTATTGTGTAACTTTATAATCTTCTCAAGATTATCAGTGCAGTTATAACTTAGTTTTAATATGTTTCTGTTAAAAATTTTACTAAGAGGGTTACTTTTATGGCAATGTTTATCAATTAAATGGAGAAATTTCTGACCCAACTTAGTACTAACCAATTGATTAAATGGAGGTGTGTGACCAAATGATTTTCCTATTTCTATTTCTTTTCTTTAGACAACTATTATCATAGTTTCTATACTTGATTTCAGTGTACTTGTAACCACTATTCTTTCAAACAGAATTATAAACACCGCTATATTTATCAAACACATTTTTGTCAGATGAGTGGTTGCTAATTCTATAGATGAGGGTATATGTTTGATTATGGATAGAGGATGGTTAGAATTGGGGTGAATATATATTGGGTTAGAATTATTTTTCATATCAGGTCAGAATACATCATTAATATCTAATGTAACATCAAGAAAATCAGACCATTTAACATTAGCAGTTATTTTAACCTTAAGATTTAAACTTTTTAATTCTCTATGAATTGGAGGTGATGCATTGATATGCTTCAAAACATGATCGCAATTGTGAAGCAATTTTTAATATCTTCTTGATTTAGTATCTGTTGTAACCTAGAAAGGGTTACTGAATGAGGAATAACCAAAATGGAGGTTGGAAACGAAATGGTAATCTTTATCACAACAACAAAATACAATACTCGCCAGTGGCATGAAGTAGGTAAGTCACTGCTAGTGGTGGACTATTTAGATAACATATTACTCCCACTTGCAGTAGAGTCCAACGTATTTATGAGGATTGGGACATGCCCATTAGTGTGCATAGGTATGGTATGTAACAATATCCTAAGATAAATAATAGCAATCTAGATAGTTTAACTTGTTCATATCGGGCCAACTTTATTCAAATCTCTCTTTATATCTATCAGTTTTTCACTGAATGTTCCTATCTATCTATCTATCTATCTATCTATCTATCTATCTGTTTTTGTTCATATCATATACCCTTGCTTAACTAATTCAAACTGTTCATGTATATCACTTTGTGTTATCTGTCTTTCTGTCTTTTCTTCTCACACACACTCTCAGGCTGGATTTCAAATGTTGATTTATACAATAGCCTGTAATGCATTTGTGAACTTGTAAAATACAAGTTCACAAATGCATTACCCAAAATTACCCAAAACATACCTCTCTTCATATTTGTCTGTTTATCCGAATTTGCTTTTGCCTATCTTTCTCTGTTCATATCCATGCTGAGTTTCAAGGTAGGTAAGTCTTCTCCAATGGCAAGACAGATACAATACAACCTTTGTATGCCTATTATCAGTCAGTACATTAGTGTTCTCCTAAAAGCTATAAAAATCTACATAATATAAATATAAATTATTATTGTCTTTTGTATGTATGGTATTCCTTACTTTTTGTATGACCTGTATCACTTGAGCACATAGGTGATCGTGGCTCTCCACAACTTCTTGTTTCTTGTTGCTCTAAGAAAATATTTGATTCGTGTTTGTCCCCACTTTGTCATTCCTTCACATAAATCCTTTAAGTAGGTTACCCCCTATTTCTCTTTGCCCATCCTTCCTCCAATATCTCCTGCAGGTGTTAAATTTTCCGAGTCGTCTTTCCTCATAATGTGTCCCAGAAATGTTAAATGTCTTTTTCTGATTTTATGCATATGATCCATCATTAAAGATACTTGAAAAATGGTCAGTTCACTGTAATGCACCAGTAAGTACCTGACTTCTCCAGCTATCCTCTATATTTTCAAGAGCCAGATCAGGCTAAAAAAAGGGAGCACTGATACCATATATAAACAGGAGCTGCCCTGTCTTCACATTCCAGTTTTAAAATGTCTCTGCATCCTGTGGGTGATGAATTATTTTTCACCCTACAACCTCTTTCCCATAGACAAAATATTGCATTTATCTACTGATATTTCTATGGAAAGTGATCAGACAAACTACATTCTATAGTTCCACAAGTTTTAACATTCACGGCTAAAACCCACCATACTATGCACATTGTAGTGAATCACCCTCATTCCCTTTGTCTTCTATTGGTGATATGTAAGTTCTACTCGTGCTGTTGCTTATCACAAACTGTTGCTTTGTGGAACCAACTCTGAAGTGGATGATTCGCTGATCAATACAATCTTGGCCTGTTCAGGTCTAGGGATAGCTGTTATGTTCCACATATATCCCCATAAATTGTATGTTTTACTATGTAACCCTCTACCTTGAGTGGCTCTTCCATGGCATTCTCAGTATCCATCAGTAGAACTACATCTCTCTGAGGAGATTTTCCCACATTCACTAGGAAGATAGATTTGACATAGCTGTGAATTTATTATTAATAGTGAAACAGTAGCATCTTTTCCTCCATAATTTGTAATCCATATTAACATTTGATTGAGATTTATCGACTTGAATGAAATCTTTTAACAGCAGCTGAGCCTCACTTTTCCATAATTTGGTCCATTCTTCTTAATATTCAGTCAGTTATGTGCAACATGTCCATGCGTGATACACACTTAGGCAATCATGTATCTTTTGATACATGACTGACGAGGCAGATTTTTTCCTGCAATAGGTCGCTATTTCTTTCTTCGGTAAACCAGTTGCCATCCAAGGCTATAGAAACTGGTTTTCCTGCTATTTACCCATAGATGGAGGGAGAAGAAGAGGATTCATACCTTTCCCAAGGGTATTAGCACGTAAGTGAATGTAATGGATTTTACTGCAATTCAAACTCAGCTCTTCGATTTCTCAATCTGAGCTGCTATCCATTACTCCATCGTGCCTCCAATGCTAATCATTAATTCTTCTAACATTCTTAACATTGGTTCTTTAAATATCGATTAACATTTAAAGGAAAAAAGTAACACCAGAAAATATGCTACTTTTTTTATACAGTTATTAACTTGATATAAGGCCCAAGAGCTGCTCAAGGTAGAGGATTACTGAATGAGGTGGTTGTAAGTGAACATGTGCAGTATAGTGTAATGGATAACAGGAGAATGAAAAATTGGAGAGCCGAGTTCAAATTCCAGTTGGGTTTATTACATTCATTTATGCCTTAGGAAAAGTATGAACCAATCTCCTTTCCTTCCAGCTATGGGCTAAATAGCAGGACAGCAACCAGTATACTGCAGATAAAAATGGAACCTACTGTGAGAAATATTCTGCTTAGTCATTAATAAAAAAAGACATGATCGCCTAAACATGTATCATAATTGATACATGGGGAACATATAAGGATATGGAAGCTAGATAATGATTGACCCTAGACTTGAAGAGGTTACTGTTATAATGATCAGAGAAGCATACTCTTGGAAGTCTGTTCCACAAAGTTCTGGGGAACAAGCTAAGTAGAACTTCACCCTTGTCAATGGGATTCAAAAGAAATGTGGATAAGTCAACCCTGTGTATGTGATATGGAGCTGGAAAATAATTCCACAAGTGAGAAGTGCAAAAAAAGAAATTCAACTGTAAATTAGTGAGACCTTATTTGCTAATCTATTACTGCACTTAAATTCATAGAGTGTAGGTACCATAGCTAAGAGTTCATTTGAACAATTATCATGAAAGTATTTACAGAAAAGGCACAGGGAAGCAATATTCTAGTGAACAAATTTTCTTAGCAGCTGACCTAGCAATTGATTCAACATAATCTTTTCACTTCATGTCAGCTGAGAACATTAGCCTGAGAAAGTGAAACAAGCCATTCTTCTGGTGGTTAGCTTTTGCTTTTGTTTCATCAGATTTACCTTGAAGCAAGGTAGTAAAATCACTTATACACAAGCAGTTACAGGAAAAAATAGAAAGCAGAAGCATTACTTAAAGTCTAGGTACCATAGCAAAGAACTCATTTAAACAATTATCATAAAAGTATTCATAAAAAAGACACAGAGAAGCAACTTTATAGTGCTGGAAAAATGACTGAAGCTGAGATGCCAGGTCAAGACCAATAATATGACTGATTCTTCTTTGGATTTTATCAAGAATCTCTAAATATATAGCAGGAGCACTGGATCATGTGACAGCAATATTTTAAGCATGGATAAACAGTAGATTTATAGATATGTAAGATAGAAAAATTGTTTCACACGAAACAGTGAGCTTTCTTAGCAGCTGACCTAACAATGGATTCAGTACAATTTTTCCACTTTATGTCAGCCAAGAATGTTAGCATGAGAAGTCATTCTCCTGGAGTTTAGCACTAGTGATGCTAACGGTAGGCAAAAATGAGTATCTCAGCATGTACTTTAAGTAATTTAAGTGCAGTACTAGACGGGCATTGAGATCTCATCAATTTACAATTGAGCTGGCTAGATGTAATCATAAATTCTATGTTAGCAATAGTTTTTTTATCTCAGACTTATCACTTGTGGAGCTTCCTTTTGGCTCCATGTGTTCCAGCCAACATTAACCTGCAAAAATTAAAATGCAATGTCAATCGCTATCTACTGTCCTCCTGATAACTCTTCCCACTCATCATTAATGTTTCTGTTCCTAATTCTTCCACACCCTGTAACCAATTGTGTTTTAGTGGCTTTACTACCTTGCATGGGATGATACCGATTAAAAAAAAAGTAAAAGAAAAAAATGTCCTCCTCATCTTCACTTCCTATTTCTTCCTTTGACATTCATTCAACACACCTCATTCAGTAACTTTCTACTTTGAGTGGCTCTAAGGTTTTTGGTTGAACTTTAGAAAAAAAAAAAAAAAAAAAGATGTTCTGATTAAGTATTTACTGACAGATACAGACAAGGTGGTTATATTTGGGTAGACAGATTGAAACCAATGAAAATAGATTAAACATATATGGAGATAAAATAGTTTTCAAAAAGATGGTTTGCAAAGGAGATAGCAATTTTAAATTCCATTTAACTTTCTTTTTTTATTTCATCCTCCCCTTTCATGTGTATGATTTCAGATATCAATCATTCTTTGGTCATCTAATTTGATTTTTCTGGCTCCAGTTTCTGCAAAAGACCCAGTAAAAATGTCGGGCACTCAGAAATACTCTCAAATAGTAAAACCTTAATCTCCCATTGATTCTATGATCAATCGATCATTTTAGCCATTGTTTTCTTTTACAGTTTCCAAAAGATCAATTACCAGTGCACTTATAACCATTAAATTTGTCTACATCTCTGCTTACACTGATGTCTGCATTCATATTGGCATTTACATCTTAGAATATTGAAGCGAGATTTGCAAAAAGAATGTGAGGGGTAAAAAAAAAGCTTCCCTTCACTAATCAAACCTGATGGGTCATGGAAGAATTTAAATTGCTTATTGATTAGAAACAACACAAACAGTTTGGTTAAAAAAAGCATCAAGAAATTCAGTTCATCATCTTCATCCTCATCCTCCTTCTCATCATCATCTTTTTCTTCATTGCCATCATCATCATCATCATCATCCTCATCATCTTTTTCTTTGTCGTTGTTATCATCAACATCTACATTATCCTTCTAATCATCATCATCTATTTTTTGTCATGATCATCATCATCCTCCCTTCATCTTCCTCTTCCTTCTCTTCTTCCTCCACCTCTCCTTTTATCCTTCTCCTATCTTCATTCTCCTCCTGCTTCTCCTTCTCCTTCTCCTCTTTCTTCTCCTCCTGATCCTTAGTTTAAATCAAAATTATTTATTGATTAGAAACAAAATTTGGTTAAAAAAAGCAAGAAGACATTCAGCTCATCATCCTCATCCTTATCTTTTTTTTTATCATCACGGCCACCGCTATCATAATCATCATCTTCTTCCCTCTTCATCTTCTCAACATCTTTGAGACATAAATATACATTTAGAAAAATAGTATAGCAAATTGGAACAAAGGTGATGAAGAAAAAAAGCTAAAGAAAAAGATTCCAGATGAATTTGGCTAGATTGAAAAAAATATTCTTTTAAAAAATACTCTTTAAAAAAATATTCCTTTGAAGATATTTTTTGAAAAATATTCTTTCAAAAGTTTTGAAACTACCAGTGTCTCTCGTTTCATGCACATATGTAGATGTAGCAACATCAACAAAGTCCATCCAATGAAATCCTAATGGTTGAAATGTATCGCAAAAACTTTTTTCCAATTTTTCATACTATTTTTCTAAATACTGTTTGCTGATTTATAAAATTATATACCATTATATCACATATATATGTACAAAAACATATACCTATTTTTTTCTTCTATGCACTGTGCCCTATTACGATGTGAATGATCATGGTCCTCCACAACTTCTTGTCCTTTATAGCTATTAACAATGTTTATCTTTTTGTTATTTCTCCTAGTCCCTGCTCTGCTAACTATTTAATTTCATTAGGTCAGCTATTCACTGCTTTCCTCTGTACACCTTGCCTTAAATATGACCTTCAAGTGTTAAATTTTCCAAACCCTCTTTCCTCATTATGTACCCTAGAAATTTTAGTTGTCTCTTTCTGATTCTAAGTATGAGATCTTTTTGGTTCCATGCTTTTCCCTGTTATTTATTAGGGTGGTGCAAAAATAATGTCGTTTTCTCACATAGTAACATATGTGAGAAAACGACATTATTTTTGCACCAACCTAATACTTCATTTTATATTCTTTTTATATAGTTTGCTAAGGCAATAAAATGTTCACTCAGTTTGTTTATCTTCATAATCTTCAGTTTCTATTACTTTTGCTTTCATTTATACCTCACACCTCATTCATCATTAGTTTCTTAACCGTAACCCTCTACTTTGAGTGGCTCTCAAGCCCAGTATTGGGTGAATTTTAGTATTATAAAACATATTCCCCTCATTAAATGTTTTTCAACAAGCAGTAATCTCACCATATAAAATGGTGACTGTTATACAACTAAATACCTCACTCCAACATGTGGCAATCCTTTTTTGTTTTTTTATTATTTTCTTAATCATTTCATCACAAGTAAGGAGATAAAGCCACTAAGACAGGGGGGTCACTCAGTGTTAAACAATCTTAAAAAATTTATTAAGTAAAGAAAACAATAAAAAACAGGAATTAAGAAGACAGATGATGATGATTGATACTGCATTTAAATTTTTGGAGGTCAAAGTTAACTGAAAAGCAAAAAGCCAGAAGAGAGTTCCACAAGCAAGAAGTGCGAGTAAAGAAACTCTTAGCATAGAACTTAAGGTAACAAACAACTGCAACTGTAAAATGATGAGCTTTCAATCTAGTTCACCTTCTTCTTCTATGTAACATGTACCTTCAGGATGTTGGTGATCCTGGCTCTCCACAAATCCTATCCTTTGTAGCACTTAATAAATTTTGAATTTTTGTTATCTCTCCTAAACATTACTCTGCCATACATTTACTCAAGCTTACTAAGTAGGTTATGTTGTTTTCCTCTGTCCCTATTGCCTTCAATCTCTCTTGTGAGTATCAAATTTTCCAAACCCTCTCTTCCCATTATGTGCCATAAAAATTTCAACTATCTCTTACTGGTGTAAGTATAAGTGTCCCTTTTGTTTCCAAGTGCTTAAATTCATAAAGTGGAGTTACCAAAGAGGAAAGCTGATCAAAACATTTACCATGAAAATATTTATAGAAAAGACACAAGGAAAGTACGTTAAAATGGCGGGAAACTAACTCAAGCCGAGTTGTCAGATACATTAAATCCTGTTTATTGTTTATAATTGATGAATATATTTTATATTTGAAAAATAGCACCAAACCCTTTGTATTTTGTAAAGATTTCAAAGAACTTGATATCTGCCAGGTTTTTATTTTTTTTTCTGCATGAAGATCCTACTTGAAACTAGCTTAAGAACTGCACATTGTGCTATGGCTAATTGAATCTCTGGCCCCAAAATAAAGGACCTCTTGTGCGACTTAGAAAATGTCAAATAAAATTTTGAAGAAGTAACTTTGAATTCCTCAATCCACTCCATGAATCTTCAAAACCTCATTCAAAACCTCACTTTAACTCTTATTCAGTGTATAAGTTCATTTCCAGCCAAAAGACTGATTTGGGCCGAAATTCTGATTCAGGCCAAAAATTGAGTTCTTCAAATCACAAACTATGCAAAACATCAAAAACCTCATGTTACAAAACCTCTCACTTCCTGAAACTCTGATTCCTTGGCATTTTGAAGAAATAAAATTGATTTCCTCAATTCACAAAGATTTGGAGCTATTTTAAACTGAATTTAAAACAAAAACTGAATATAAAACAAAAATTTATAACTTCACATAATTTTTGTGTTACTTTAAACTTGATATAAATTAAAAACTTAAAATCAATAATTTTTTTTCAGTTAATTTAAAATTTAAATGTTCAACTGTCCCCTCCTCATCCAGACAAATTCTAATGCTGGATGTTCAAGCAACAGATGAAAGGCACATTTTTAATTCCAGGATCATCCTGGTTCCAAAAAGGTATAATATGTCTATGTAGAGCAAGTGTGGCACCAGTTAGCGGGGTTTCAAACACACAATCAGACAGACAGAATTTGCTGTTTATTTAGATAAATGTTTTGAAGGAGACCAAATCAAGCTTTAAAAATTCAAAAACAGAGGAAATGATATTTAATTCAAACCAGATTTAACTGAAATCAATTCTGGACAATTATGGTAAATATTTGAAAAGAAGCTTTTTGGTTGGCTTTCTATGCAAAAAAGACTTCTTTTTTTTTTTAAATCTTTGATATTTCAAATCATTCTTTGCTTTTTTGTTTATTTTAGAAAATTAATCTGTTCTCCTATAAACTTTTAAATTATGCATATCAGAAAGAAACAATGTTTGGTCGATTTTGTTTAGAAGAAATTTTTCTGTTCTGCATTTCAGTTCATTCTTGTTTTTAGCCAAGTTATAATTTTTTTCAGTGAATCTTTCATTGAAAAAAAGAACAGATTCAAAAATAAAAAAAACAATGGGAATGATGTTTAATTCTTTCTATCCATTTATATTTTTAGAAAATAAATCCTTTTTTTAACCAAGAATATACATATTCTTTTCATTTGAAAGGCCAGTTTTGATATACACTTTATCAAAAATTCAATTTTCATTTATGAAAATTTGAAAAGGTAGTTTTGTCATTGCATTTTAAAATTCAGTTTATATTAGGTTGGTGCAAAAATAATGTCGCTTTCTCACATAGTAACATATGTGAGAAAACGACATTATTTTTTCACCAACCTAATAATTTCTGTCAGTAATAAATCTGTTTTTCCTATTGTTAGAAAAATGTTGGTATCTATTTAACTGAACATTTTCTAATTGAACTATTTTAATGACATTATCAGTAGATAAATAAACAGATATGAACAGATTGAGCTAGCTAGCTAGATAGATCAAAATCACATAATTTGTATAATTTTTGACATGATTTCTGCCAGTATCTAGCCACAGACTTTTTCTCAAGGCCAGATCATTACAAAATGCAATTTTAAATATACAAGTGTCATCAGAAAAGAATGACAGATCAGATGGAATTAAATTTATTTCAAGGAATATTGTCTTTTGAGAAATACTTGACAAATGTATGGGGAACAGATAGCCGATATTCACCTTTCCCTTCCATGAAGCACCCATGCCCTACAGCATCTAATTTTTGGTTCTTTTAAAATCTGATTTTTTTACTCATAGCAATTCCTAGAGCAAGAGGGTCAGTAGAATTCTCCAATTTTAAGGGGCAGAA
The DNA here is from genome assembly GCA_963932145.1 of Acanthosepion lycidas. Taxonomy (NCBI): domain Eukaryota; kingdom Metazoa; phylum Mollusca; class Cephalopoda; order Sepiida; family Sepiidae; genus Acanthosepion; species Acanthosepion lycidas. The sequence goes on from OZ010583.1 coordinate 44,819,963, forward strand.
TTGTAGGACAGTCAGAAGGAGGACTTAGTATTCCTCTTGCTACAATGAATAGAATCCTCATTCAGTTTAGAATTGAAGAAACAATACATGTATCACAACATTCAAGGTAATCTAGACACTCAGACTGGTGTCTCTGAGCAGTTCAGAGGTTGTAGAGAGCAATCCAAGAGAGAAGGTTCCTGACATAGGTGTGGCTATTGTTGATGTGTATCACAGATCAGCTGTGCAGTAACTTCATAGCATTGACTCTCAGAGGAGAGCTGCTAGATGAAAGCCTTTGATTACATCAGCTAATAATAAGAAAAGAAAGAGATAGGCTTATTGCATTTTCAAGAAAGGTCTGGTCTTTTGACAATTCTCTACCAGTGGTTGTATTTGAGTTAAGAAAAAAAACAAGTCAGGAGTTTTACAAGAACCACTTAAAACCAACTGTTAAACATGTTTTTTTTTTGTTTTGGTGATGTCTGAGAAGCTATTTTGAGCATTGGTTGCTCAGCTTTTGTAGAATGCACTGGCAACATTAATGTGGCAAAATATATTTTGCTGCTTTGGTACGGACTTCTTAACATTTTTACTGTCATCAGATGATCAAGAACACCACATATTTTATGCACCAGTAGTCCCCAACATTTTTTTGCCATGGATTGGTGTCATGCAAAACAGTTTTTTCGTGGACCTGGGTTAGGGGGTCAGTTATGCATGTAGCAAAATACCATAAACCAGACCGCGATAGTCAATAAAATGGGAAAAATTTTTTTATTTTTCTGTGCAGCTGGGTACAAAATGCTTCATGACCTGGTAACAATCCATGACTTAGCGGTTGGGAACTGCTATGACACATGACAGCACACTATGCCATGCAGAAAAATTGTATGGCTGGAGCAAAATGGATTGGAGTTCTACTATGGGCAAGTCAGTCACTGGATATGAACCCTGTGTACATGTCTGGGCCTTATTAGACAGATCACTGGTTAAGAAATGTGTGAGACCTGATTCAAATTATGAATTGCTTAAGCTCTGGCATTCAACCCAAATAGAAATTCCGAAACTGAAAATTGCAGAGCTTGACAGTTTTATGCCTAACAGAGAGAAGGTGCTCAAGGGCACTAAGCAAGAGTTGACTAAGCATTAATGGATGCATTTATTAAATTAACAATATTTCCCCAAATTTTAGATGCTGATTATCCTTAGTTTACAAATTTGATAGGTGTTTGTTTATTTTTACATGTCTGTATACTAACACAGCAAAATTATAGGGGTAGCAGTATGCAGAGGTAATGGTAGATGGAACCAGTAACTTCTTGCCATAAAATTGATCAAATTGATATCAGTTGTGCTCAGCTGTTCCTGGCAAGGTGACGTGGACTATGAGAATTTGAATGAGGTTTGATAATGGGTGTCAGGTTGAAGAGGTATTTTATTCCTAAAATTGTGGAGACCTTTGTCATCGCTCAATCCACAGTGCTGTTTGTGTAATAAGAATGCCTGATGCATAATCTACCTAAATAGCTTGAGCAAATGGATGGTAGAACAGGGTTCGGGAGAGATAACATGAAGACAAAATTCATTAAGAGCTACAAAGGTCATGAAAGTTTGGAGAACCATGGTCACCTACATCCTGAAGTGACATGGCACATAGAAAAAGGATATGGAAGCATAATAACTCCTTATTCCAGAAATTCAGACAGAAAATTGTTATATTCCGTGCGTGCTAATAGAAATATATACTTGACAAACAAGGTGGATAAAATAAGTAAAGGTTTATTGTAAAAAAAAAAGTACATTAAGAATAAAGGTAACAGTTATGCATGCAAATCAACCTGGTAGGGAGTGCTACTATTGGAAGGTCGGTAGTTCTTGCATAAGGCTGAGCCATACTCAACAGATCCCAGCTAGTATATTTAGCTAATCACTTCCACGAGGGTTGCATGTGGCATAATGCAGGTTTAACATGGGTTCTCTGAGCCTGTAGTCTCAGCCAAAAATATTCCCTTTCAAACCCATATACATGGGTTCAGGGGCAGTCTACCTCCCCGAATGAGACTCTGCCCTTCAGCGGAGACTTGTCCGGTTTCCTCTCTGCCTGAAGGCAGAGAGTTCAACTGTTTAGCTGGAACAGGTCACAGTTAGTATATTTAGCTACCCCCCACCCCACGAGGGTTGCATGTGGCACAAGGCTGGTTTAACGTGGATTCTCCTAACCTGTAGGCTCGGCCAAAAATATTCCCTTTGAACCTGTATAAATGGGTTCAGGGGCAGTCTACCTCCACGAACGAGACTCTGCCCTTCTGCAGAGCCTCGTCCGGGTTCCTCTCTGCCCAAAGGCAGAGAGTTTGACTGGTTAGCTGGAACAGGTTGCAGCTAGTCTCTGTAGTCCGTTGACTTACAGATACTTATAGATAGTTACTACCTATAGTGTAGTCACTCATGGGGGTGACAGGTCATTCCATTACATCAAAAATGTAATCTCTTTTTATTAGAAATTATTAGGAAATTACAATATTCCTACTGAGTGAACACCAACTTAAAATAAAATCCAATTAGCTTATAATTTGGGTAAAAGACAAAAATTACACAGCATTTAAAATATAATCAAATTATTAATCTGTTAAGTTTCAGACTTTAAACATATGTAATTATTAAATTATTAGAAATTTTATACTCTTCTAGTAACAGTCTTGAAAATGGAGTTGGTCACTTTTTTTGTTAAATATTTGTGCATATTTTGTGCCTGCTATTACATCTGTATACTAGTATAAATAAAGGACAATGTATCTAGTTGCCAGTCTACATTCTGTATTGGGGAATAAGAGGAGTCAGTTAAGAATTTTCCTGTGTTTTGTCGATTTACTGTTATATGAAAACATGTCTTTAGAAGAAGAGATTGAACTAAAACAAACATTTTTTTGTAAAACTTTTAAACAACTTCTGGGATATAAATATTTTAGATATACACTTTATTTTATTCCTTCTTTTCCTTTCCATTTTCTTTCTGGATGAGTGGAGTATTTTAACAGGCCAAATTTTCACTCTGTCAAATTTTCTCTTCTTTTTTCAGATTATTCAATAAACCTACAATTATATTTGACATTTTTTAAAATTTCCAATTCAAGTAACTACAGTCCAGGAACTTTTCACTGTAACCTTGTTAATACTTTTTAACACTACATACATTTCAGTTGTCTGTTACATGGTTGCTGGTGAATGGTATTGTCTTTGTTTCTTATGTTTGAGGGCTGATGAATTGTTCAGCAATGATTTTCATGGATGAATTCAGAAATTTGTTTTCATATATTTTGTGATTTGCTGATGATTTGTTGCTCTAAACAATTACCTGGCCTTGAAACATGGTTGGCACTTAAAAACCTGTCCAACATAAAGAATGCTTATCAAAAGCTTGATGGAGAAGCAGATCTTTCAAGCATAATGTAAAATTTGATGCAGTATGTTACTTCAATTTACTAAACAATGTAAAGATTTCAGAGCCATTCCAGCACAATATGAAAATTGAGCACCAGTAGATAGTGTGTAGTCTACTGGAAGATTGATTCATAAAGCTGAGTACTAATACTTACTAACTATTTTTATGAAAACGTAAATCTTTTTCTTTTATTATGGATTTTATAATCTGATGAAGGCTGAGAAGTGATGGACTGAAATGTCATGATAACAAAATCACCAAAACAAAAGATGATTCCAGTTATAATGACAAAACCTGCAATATTATAGACTCTTCTGAAAATTATATACACAATATTCTTTTAGCTATTACAGTTCAATTTAATTTAATTTTTCTAGAGGATTAAATATATTAAAATGTACAAACAATTCTGGTTAATTCATCTAGCAAAAATTAGTCTACTTTTTTTTAATATTTTTAGCAACATAGAACTCATTCTTTTCAAAGAGAATAAGTTTTGCAGTCAATGTAATTTTTAAAAAATAACAAATTACTTTATGACTTTACCAATAAAGAATATGAAAGAAGAAACTGTTTGTTCATAACATATTAATAACTAGCTCATGTCAAGGTTGACAGCAGTTGTAAGATTTTACAGTTGATATATTTATCAATATTTTCAATGTGATGATGTTTAGGTACTACTGAAGTCAAAAGGTCCACCCATAAAAAAAAATAGGACAAAATCAATTTTCAGAATAATTTTTGTAGATTAGCATTCATTAGACTTTTGTCTAAGCATTTTGCAGATTAGCATTCATTAGATCTTCCTCGAAGCATTTTGTAAATTAGGATTCATTAGATCTTCCTCTAAGCATTTTTATAGATTAGCATTCATTAAACCTTGCTCTAAACATTTTTGTAGATTGCCATTCATTATTCCTTCCTCTAAGCATTTTGGTAGATTAGCATTCATTAGATCTTCCTTTAAGCATTTTGTAGATTAGCATTCATTAGACCATCCTCTGAGCACGACCTTTGTCAGAATAAACAATAAAGATTTTTTCAACCTCTATGGGTTATTTAATGGTGAAATCTAAATATTTTGAACACAATTTTATGGCTTCAACTAAATATAGTTTTAACACAATTGTATGCCTCCAACTACAGATAAAATGTATTGTTAGTCATTTTACTATACAATGTATTGTTGGTAATTTTTTATATAAAAATGTAATGCTGGTATTTTTACTAAAAAAAATATATTTTATACATTCATAGTGTTTTGTCTTTGTTTGGTGGTTCGCTATTTGCCCAAAGCTTGGATTCTAATAGATGCTACCTCCCCAGGTCAGAGTGGACCTGGTTACAACAGCAATTAAGAGGCGGTTCCTCAAAATCTCCAATCTCCTTATCAATGGCCTTGCTGCCAGATGTAGTTTATCGTCATAGCCAGGACTACTCAGATCAGGATTTTCCTCAATTTTCAATGACATGGGCACAGTTTAAAAAAAACAAAACAGATTGGTATAATTTTCTTAACCCAATCAAAATTAAACAAGATAATCATGAAATGCTTACTTGTTCAATATCCTTTTTTTTTCAACATTTTATGAGAATCTTTCTATATTTCTGAGATAAGGTATTGTAACTATTTATACTATTTACATTGTAACTATTTATACTATTTACATTGTGACTGTTTTCATCATCCTTACTGTCAGATTCACAATGTTTCTACTATTATACACTCCAGCCTTCTTCAGGTGATATTTGCTGGAATTTCAAACTGAACCCTTTATTTAGTCTATGGGGTTAGATTGTCCTAATTCCATGTACCATGCCTTTGGATAGGATATCTCAGTTTTAGTTAATTTGCCTTGATAACTCGCCAAGTTTTGGTCTTCTCTGCTGAGACCAGGGATTGAACTCACATGGACACATGGCTCACTGACTAAAAGGGCTGGTTGATTGTTCCAAAAAATGACTTCATCTACTGCCCACTAATATATACAGCCCCACATGTCGCATTTCTGGCTTATTTCTTTTTTGTTTATAGTCAATTTATATCTGTTTTATCTAAAAGATATTAAAACTGTCCAAAAATTTTTAAACAGAAAAGTAATAATAAATGATTGTAAACAAACAAAAGATTATTAAAGAATTAAGTAGCAATACAAAACAAATACTAGTAAAAAAACTTACCAATACTTACTTTCTCTATAAATCAATTTTCTTTTGACCTTTGCCATGTTTTTAAAATATTCTACAATACTTTTTTGAACTTCATCTGATGAAAACTTTAGTTTGTTTTTGTAAAATATATCACATTTTTTGCTGCAAAATGAATTCCTTTTTCAGTGGATTGTTCACAAGTAAAAACACATTTTGGAGAATAAGTTTCCAAAATTTTTTCAGTAGACTCTCCTGTAGTGGATTCATTATGTTTTACAATAAATTTATCTGTATAGTCAAGTATAGCAAAACATGCCCAAATGATCTCTGCCATTTGGCTAGATGGAATTGTAAGACCTCCTTGAGAAAGTAAGTCTATGTACTGCTTCTCTGTAGCATCATCGCTATCATTGCCCACCATGACCAGGGAAGGCATTTCACATTGAAAATGTTTAATTATTTTTTTTGAGTTTTCTCTAAAAAGAAAAAGATGGTAATGGAAATTTCTCCAGAAGTAATTTGGAGGCTTATTGAGAATTATAACACAATAGTAACACATAATGTATTAATTCTGTAGAAAAAGAAGGATGACCTCTTGGTTGTAATATTGTCTTTTTTGAAATTCTTTTAGAGTTGACTCTGGTTGTTCTTCCACAATGTTTTGTATGGAAAAATTTTCTAACATGGTAAATCTTGTGAATTTAGCATTATGTCTATGTATAAACCACTGTGGTAATTGATATAGGGCTTCCACTGCACTTGAGCCAGACATGAAGAACAGTGCAAATACATTCTTTTATAGATGGAAAATGTGTTTCAAGGTCAAAGACTATTCTATAAATTAGAATATAATCTTCTTTTTTTCTTAAATTCAAAATATTTAGGACAAAACGTTGCTTCTTCCAACTGAATGAAAACCTTATCATGATATCAGTTGAAATAAAATCATGTAATTCATCAGTTTGAATCAGTCATTGTTTTGGAGGCTTTCTGAATTCCCTTGTATTCAGCAAAAGAGATGGTTTTCTTATTTTTTCTGAATGTATTGTTGGTATTGGATGTAAATCCCAATTCAGTTTGTTTCGTTTTCCTTTCAACATAAATTTCTCTTCAAAATGTTTCATACAGAGAACTGAATTTTTCAGCAAAAACCAATCAATCAATATGTTAAACAAATTTTATCCATTTTTTCAAGAGGAAAAGAAAATGTCGATACCTTTTCACTGTTTGTAACACATCAACTAGAACAGTCAAAAGCAACACATTTGTTAACCATTATTTGTTAAAGAAAATATCATAACAAACTTTATAATTTAATCTTTAAATGCAATGGAATATGATGAAGAAAAATTTACCTAATAATGTTCATTTGCAAAACAGCTGCATACACAATTGAAAATCTTAAAGGCGAGACAACTTATAGCCATTTATAATCCATGGATTATCCATTTCAGTGTTGAAAACATATCTAGGGAATTGAAATAACGTCTGATAAATTGTATGTAATTGTATGTTGTTAATTTACGTTCTAAGAATTCAAGTTTTAAAGTTACCTCCATATTCACATTTTTTTGTTTACATTACATTAATCTGTTAGAATTCAGCTTGTTATACATGTGGTGCCATATAATACTAGTTGGTCATGCTTGACCCAAAGAGCTGTGAGTTCAATCTCCACTAGTTGACCTCCCTTTATGGGCTTTGTGCCCTACTATGCTAAACTTAGTTAATATCACTAATCGAAGCCATCAACTTATATATTTAAAAATGGTGAATGAGTTTAATTCAAGAAAATGATATATTAGCAAATACAGAGTGTCCCAGAATGAACTATTTCAATGAAATTGGGCAAATTTTTAAAAAACTGATACAATTTTATGTTTATTACTTAATTATGATACAAAACAAATAAATTTAAAAATCTTATGTCAAAATTTTATTAAAAATTTTCAACATGAGGTTCATCTTTATGACTGTAAATTTCAAATCTATCATTAATTTTGTGAAACACATTTTGAAACATTTCAGGAATTATCTCCTGCACTGCTAACTGAATATGTTCTTTAAGTTCAGCTAAACTATTGATATTTTGGCAACAAACCTTTGTTTTTATGAAAACCTGTACAAAGAATTCCAGTCAACAAAGATGAGTTCTTGTGTATTCATTATTAATAGAATTCTGAAAGGGAATGGTAATAAAATTAGAAAAATAAATTAGAAGAATTATAAAGTTATAAACAAAATTAAATTTATACACTTCTTACATTCTAACATATTAAACATGATTAACAGAAATAAAAGTGATTTTTTTAAAAAATTGTCTAATTTCACTGAAATAGTCAATTCTTGGGAATTCTGTATTTGGTTAATGAACAAGAAATTTATAAACATTTTGTTTATTGTTTCTTTAATTTTTAAAACATTATTTTTTAATCTTAGGTTCATTGAAAAATTAGGTGATCATAGCTTTCAAGAGCTTCTGGTTTTGTCTTAGAGAGGATGTAAACAAGAAGGAGGCTTATACATAATATCAGGAAGAGGCAGCTGAAGTTTCTGGGACACATAATGAGGAAGGAGGGGCCTGGAGAATCTGATACTCATGGGTCGAATAAAGAGGAAGAGAGACAAGTGAAAACAATGCATGACATACCTGGAAGATGGATGACAGAACTTGTGTCTGGGGGAGAGAGCAGATGGAAGGAACTTGTTGAGAGCTGCAAGGGATAGATGGAGGTAGAGAGCCATGATTGCCTTTGTCCTGAAAGGTCATGGCACATAAAAAGAAAAGAACGAACTGACATAGTTTCTTGGGAAAATTAGTGAAGTGTTTTCATGCTGTCTTCTACCTGGTTTGGAATACCTTCTCCTAGACAAGCTGCCATCCAAGTCTAGAGAGTCCTATCTATCCAGCTATTTAAACCATAGCCATGAAGAGAAGAAATGGATTCTTGCCTTTCCCAAGAGCACTATTGTGATAGTTCTTTCCTGATAGCTCTCTATTGCAATGTGAATAAGATAGAATATATCACAACTTTTCTGAAGCATCTGAGTTGAAGTCACTCAATAATACATCCATCAAAAGAGTTGAGAATTTTAAATATCTTGGATCTCACATCATAGATTAAAAAAAAAAGCTTCAACATCTGCAAAGCTCTTGCATGGGATGCATGTAACAAACTTCACAAGATTTGGCACTCAAACCTTCCACCCTCCTTAAAAGTCCAAACATTTTGAACATTAATTGAACCAGTCCTACTGTATGGATCAGAAACTTGGACATTATCTGCTCATCTTGAAGGACAAGTTGATGGAACATAAACAAATCCATTTAGAAAAATCCAGAACATTAGTTAGAGATCCCATGCAACACTTCATACAATTTACGGATAACTGAGACCAATCTTTCTTAAGCTTAAACAAAAACGATTACAGTTTGCCAACCACTGACATTGAGCGTACAGGGAAATTGTCTCATCTTTACTCCTATGGCATCCTTCTGGAAGTGCCTTCTCATGAAAATTGATTTTCCCAGACACCATAGTTTTGGACTCAGGGTTGGACATTGGGGATCTGGGGACAGCAATACAGGATCAGACAGTGTGAAAAGGGATTGTCAATGGAGTTCCAACAAACCATAAGGAGATTGAAGGATGATGATAAAGAATATACTTTGATCATTTGTAAACATCTATGTTGATGATATAATGATGATATACGGAGATGCCTCTAAAACTCTTGGTGATCAGAGATTGGCAGATGACCTCTTCATAGTGGGAAAAAAAACTGGCTGGTTACATTCAATGCCTCAAAAACCAAACTAGTTACATTACATCATCACCAATCAGACCCCGAACTACTGCCAGTCATGATGAATGTATATCCCCTCAAGGAGGCCCCATGCCTTGAGTGGATATTGAGTGTGAAAAGGATTGTCAATAGAGTTCTGACGAACCATAGGGAGATCGAAGGATGATGATGATGATGATGATGATGATTGTGATAGAGAACATCAACTAGACCTGAATTTGAACTCAGTTCCTTGATTCCCCTTTTCTTGGCACAAATAACTATAACTATGCTGCCATATCTGGGCTGGTGATATCCAGACTTTCACTTTCCAGACTTGACAGAGTTCAAAAGTGCTTATGGGGCCTTGTGGAGGATGAATTATTTTCATCCCTACAGCCCTGTTCCCAGAGACGAAGCATTGCCAGCCTATTGTTACACTGCTACTATTGCCATGGAAAAAGCTACATTTTTGTAGTTGCAACAGTTTACACCTTTACAGCTAGGACATGCCACGCCACGCCACATCCACAGAGTTTAGTCATTCTCTTTATATTCTATTGATAAGAAGGCAGTTCCACTGAGACAGGTTAGTCCCAACACACTTCTGAGTTTTTATTTCTAATTTTATTCATTTAACTTGAATTCTTTGCATGATAACAATAAAGAAATTTCAGGTTCTTCGTTTCCCTCTTGCTAGAATTTCGATTTGGGGTTCCCATAAAGAGCTAAGAATTTAAGCAGAAAAAAGAAGGGAGAAGAAAAAGAAGAAATTTCTGGGTGAGCTAGAAAATAAAGACAACATTTCTCAATTTTTGTTGTCCCCAAGTGGCACTCTGGCTTAGAAGTGAAGTTAGGGTGGGGTAATTCGAATGTCTGACATTCTGTGTGTTTGTTGCTTTTGTCTGCTGCTATTCACTTCATTGTTGAACTAAGATAAACATTAAGGAGTAAACATATGACACACACTTACACACACATGCACACATACATGCATGTATGCAGACACATTTTTTATGTATAAAGATACAAGCAAATACACTCAGTTGAATATCTATCTATCTATCTATCTATCTATCTATCTATCTATCTATCCCAGCCTTTTCTTATTGCACTTTCTTTATTTTTATTTATCACCTTGCCAGGAATTGATCCTGTCCAAATCTATCTATCTATCTATCTATCTATCTATCTATCTATCTATCTTATAACACTCTCCAAAAATCAATAAGATTAGTTATGACACTAGTTTATTATTAGATTATGAATTTGCACATGACACATTATCTATCTATCTATCTATCTATCTATCTATCTATCTATCTATCTATCTATCTATCCCAGCCTTTTCATATCACTCTTTATTTCTGTCTATCTATCAACTTGCCAGGAAGTGGCCCACACATCTAATTTCATGACTTTCCTCTGCAACACATATGGAACGGGACATACAGAATCCGCTTATGAAACTGCAATGGACTGCTGGTGCCTACTGTAGCTTGTCTGACATGTGTAGCCCTCTTTATCTGCTGGTTCAACATTGTGACCTGTTATAATTGTCATTCGCTTTTTCCACTGTTGGGGCCTTTGGGGATGGTTGTGCTTAGTCTGAGTCCCTAACTTCAACCTTGCAAGCAAGAGTGGCCCTACCAGGTGTTTAGAACTCTTGATGGCATCACTCTCAGAAAGGGTGAAATAATAATTAATAAGTACATAGTTTAATATTAACTGCATTTTGATCTGATATTTTAATGCTCAATCTGTTAATATTATTAACCATTAAAATAGAAGGAGATTATGTTGAGAAATAAGCATTGGTTGCACAAAATAAATGCATTTTTCACCATTAGATTGTGGACTTACACTATTTTATTATGTGAATCAATGTTTTCACACTAAAACTGATACTGATAACATTTAGTGATAGATAGTCACAAGGGATGGGAAGTTGTGGAGAGTCATGATCATTTATGCGTTGAAGGGACATGGAACATAGACGAGGAAGAAGATATATTCATTTTTGCTATTATCTATTTTTAAGAGCAAACAAATCTGAATATGTGCAGGGTGCGATGAGTAAATTGTCATCTAAATTACACAAAAATGAAAACAACACTGACATCTCATTTTAACAGATATATTTACCAAAATTGTATTAAAATATCTTGAAATACTAAAGTGTAAATTTATTCAATAAAATCACTATTAGCTTCAATCATGGCCTCCAGACAACTTTGGAATCTCTTGAAACTCTTCTGGATGGTCTCCTTGGTGAATGTTGCCATAATCCTTGCCTTCAGTTCATTTTTGGTGTTACAAGTAGTTTTTTTTGGTCTCTCACACAACTGCACTACACACATAATAATCAAGGAGGTTGCAGTCTGGGGAGTTAGGTGGCCAGATGTAATGGGTGATGTGGTTGCAGAAATTGTCTGATAGTCATGATTGAGTTCTCCTGCTTGTATAGCATGGCATGGTGCCAGACATAGAGTCTTCCACCAACCACCCTCTTGACTCAGGGCAGCACTACCTCCTCAAGGCACTTGATGTAGGCCACTTTGTTGAGTCTGATACCCTGTGGGAAGATGAATGGAGGTGTAACGTTGCCATCACTAGTGATCACTCCAAATACCATTGTAATCACCATTAGTTTCATCAAACTCTTTCTGAATCCCCTGAACTGTCCTCAGAGTGACATCGAAATACACAGAAATGTGTGTATTGGAGCTTCCAGCATCAAAGCCAAACAGTACAGCAAGCCGTTTCCAGATTTCTGGTGGAATAAATTGTTTCAAGGTGCTCGTTTTTCACAGATGGTGCCCAACTAATCCTACTATACTGTGCAGCCAACAAAATCAAAAACAAACAACATACATTCATGAAATTAAAATATAAAATGGCGACAATTTACCCATCGCACCCTTTGTGTGTGTGTGTGTGTGTGTGTGTGTGTGTGTCTGTGTGTGTCTGTGTGTGTGTGTGTGTGTGTCTAGCACATGTTTGTGTGCATGGGTATGTGCATGTATGAATGTGTATCTGCATGTATGAGAAATAAATTTTTTTTTTATAAGTTTTTTTTTATTTGTGCACTCTTCAGCATTACACCACAAGTCTAGCAATAACCACACCCCATATATATTCTCCTCTCTATTTATCCATCTGTCCATCCATCCATCCATCCATCCATCCATCCATCTGATGACTTTCTTTTTCTCTTACTCATCCCAGACTGAAATGACACCCCATACCATGTGTTGGTTGCCTTCTGTAAAAAATAACTGCAAGTAAGTAACAGAAGAAACATAATCTCAAAAATTGCTGAAAAAAAAATAGAAATTAAAAAAAGAATTTTTAAAAAATAGAATTAATGAAATAAAAAAAGAAATAAAAATGAAAAAAAAAAACAACTCAAATAAAAAGTAAAATAAAAAAAATAAAAATATAAAAAAGCAACCATCCAACAAAATAAAAATAAAAAATGTAAACAAAATTTAATACTAGAAAATTTATCCAACTTTAAATATATAAAAATCATTACGAAAAATATTACTTTCATCAAATGCCTAAAATGCTTAGAATGCTTGCTATATACAAGAAAGGTAAATACTTAAAGATAAACACATTATTATAAAAAAATTTGATCTAAAAATGAAAAGGATAAGTTCTTCTTCCATGTGCTGTGTCCATTCAGGATCATGGCCCTTCACAACTTCCTGTTCTTTGAATTTCTCAATATCTTTTTACCATCTTTCCCAAACACTACTCTACCATCCATTTATTCAAGTTTGCCAGGTATGTTATGCATTGTTTTCCTCTATCCCTCTTGCTTTCATTATGCCCTGTGAGTATCAAATTTTCTAGGCCCTCATTCCTCATTATGTACCATAGAAATTTCAATGCTATCTTCCTGATGTTAAGTATAAATTTCCTTTTTGTTACTACTGCCTCTAGAACTTTATTTTTGCTCACATGTTCTGTCCATAGAATTCTCAGAATCCTCCAGTAGAACCATATTTCTGTTGCCTAAAGTCTCTTCTTCACATGTGAGGAGATTGTCCATCATTCATTCACATATAAGAGGACTGGTATTACATAACAGTACTCTTTTCTTTGTTTCTAATGATATTTTTCTTATCATCCGAATTCTGATGACTGGAGCATACAGTAAAATCAGACTGGAAAGATGACAAGAACACTGTGCGTTTGTCAAAGACACTGGAACAAGGAATGTAATAATTATGCTCAAAATGTTATCAGAAAGAGCAATACAAATGCAGAAGGATATGTACCTGTGTTTTATAGATTACACAAAGGCATTCAATAAAGTACACCACAAAGATCTGTTGGAACTGCTCAAAAACCTTGACATATTTGGGAAAGATGTTAGAATAATCAAGAACCTATATAGGCAGCAAACTGCCTCCATACAGATAGAAAATGAGTTCAGCAGATATACAAAAATAGAAAGGAGGTGTAAGACAAGGATGTGTCTTCTTACCCGACTTATTTAATCAATGCAGCAAGGTGATTCTCAGAGAACTCAAAGTACTACCAGGATTCATTACTGAAAGTCAAAATCTTGACAACATAAGATATGCAGATGACAAAGTGTTGATAGGAGACATAGAAATGAAACTCTTACAGAAGGTAGACATAGAAAGTGAGAAGGAAGAACTAAACATCAACTGGAAGAAGACAGAATGCGTGGTTGTTAGCAAAAAGATGAACCCAAAGTGTGAATAGCAAATCAAACATATGCAGTAATTTAAATATCTGGTAAGTATTTTAACAGTGTACTTTTCGATCCCATTTTTTTAAACTTCCATTTTGCTCACATGCTTTATCCTTGCTATTCTCAGCATCCTTCTGCAGAATCACATCTCTGTTGCTTCAAGTCTTCTACATGTATGACGAGATTGTCCACCATTCACTGTCATGTACAGGGATTGATATTACATTGCAGTACAGCACTTTTTGGCTTGTTTCTAATGAGATTTTCCTGTCTCTTTATACTCTGTTTAATTTCTGGAAGGCATATTTTGATATTCCAATTCACCATCGCCATTTCTGTACGACATTTTCTGTCATCCGTTATGATGACACTAGTCATCTAAAATTTTGAACTTGCTTCATTTCGTCTATTTGGTGACTTTAAACTATTTGAAAATTCTAATAATTTTCAACTTATTGATATAGCTTCTTTTACAGGTGAAATGGTGGTTCTCTCTAAGTTATCTTCATGCCTGATTATCATATTGTGTAAAATGCTTGCTGAATGATAATGAGAAATGGTAATAGCTAACAATAGAGGAAGATATTTTGCATGAAAGATTGACAGGCAGATAGATGGATAGAGAGAGAGAAAGAGAGAATAAGTGAGAGATTGTGTGAGAGACAGAGAGTGTGTGATATGAACAGACTGGAATAGATAGATATGAACTGATATGAAGAGATAGATTGATATAAACAAACTAAAAAGATATAAGCATACTGAGATAGAAAGAGAGAAAGATGCTCACACTGATAAAGTGATAGAGAGATAGAGTGATAGGGAGAGATATAAACAAACTGAGATAGAGAGTCTGTACGTATGAGAGAGAGAGAGAGCAAGTGAGAGAAAGTGTGAAAAGTGTGTGTGTGATAGGAACAAACTAGATTTGAAATGACATAGATAGATAGATAGATAGATAGATAGATATGTAAAAAACTAAAATGGATATGAGCATACTTAGAAAGAAAAAGACAGAGATGCTCAGACTGTGATAGAGTGATAGATATGAACAAACTGAAATAGATAGAAAGAGAGAATGTGTGAGAAAAAGAGAGCAAGAATGTGATATAAACAGACTGGGATAGATATATATGAACTGAGATGAATAGATAGATATGAATATACTAAAATAGATATGAGAATATTGAGACAGAAAGAGATAGAGTTGTGCAGACAGAGATAGTGGGATAGATAAGAACAAACATAGATAGATAGATCGATAGATAGATAGATAGGAACAGATTGAGATAGATAGATAGATAGATAGATAGATAGATAGATAGATAGACAGATAGATAGATAGATAGATAGATATGAACAGATTGAGATAGATACAAAGTGAGCTAGCTAGCAAGATATAAACAAATTTAGATAGATCAAAAGACAGATAGATAGATTTGAACAAACTGAGAGATTGTGCTTGTGGTATAATTTACACATTTAAACAATCCCCTAACCTCTCCAATACTTCCAAAAAATTTTCCATTTCTACAGCAAATAGTCTCAGAATGTACTAAAGGTCATTACCCTACTTTTAGAGTCTTTTAGCAAGGTAAAAGGAAGCAGTTTGTACCCTATAAGTATGTAAGAAGAACTTAACATCATTATCCTTTGGGAAGAATAGAAGAATTCGAGAAAGTGTTTGAAAGAACGTTTGATATTTGAATTATCTATCTATCTATCTATCTATCTATCTATCTATCTATCTATCTATCTATCCATCCATCTATCTATCTATCTATCTATCTCAGCTTGGTCATCAATTTGTACATATCTATCTCAGCCTCTTCCTATCTATCTATCTATAAATTTTTTAATAATAATAAAAAAATAAGACAAAAAATTTAAAAAGAAATGCGAAGGAAGCAGAACAGAAGATGGGAAACAAAACATTTCATCCGTATTTTACTTCAACTGTCATATCAGAGATCCCGGAAGATTTCTTTTAAAGAATTAAAGGAGACAGGTCAAAAAAATCATTCGAATTATGAATAAACAAATAAATAAATAAATAAAAGCTGTTTCGAATTTAAGAAAAAATTAATATAAACAAACTTTATCAATTTTAATCAAAAACTAAAAGAAAAAATCCAACAATTTATGTAGAATTTCAAAATTTCTTATCATTTCTTCTTGGTTAATTTTTTTCTATGTGCACCAAAGTGGATTATTTGTTTTCGAATATTTTGTTGTCTGAAAGAAGAAGAAAAGAAAGGAGAGAATAAATAATAATAATAATAATAATAATAATAATAATAATAATAATAATAATAATGATGATGTTTTGCACAAGTAGTAACTGGTGGCTTAAGCTGGAGATAAAGTGACAGCAAGTATCTACAAAACACTGCTGCACTCTCCTCAGTATTCAAGCTGTTTTCAGTAATAATGTTGTCTGGATGGTCTAACCTTCTTTGCTGTCATTCCAAGCACCCAAACAGCAATTACCTTTATGTCCTGCAATTTCTTTACTTCTTTTGTGAATGGTAGGTATTTATTCAGTTTTTCACCATCTTTTAATGTTATTCTGATGTTTTCTAGAGCATTGAAATCAATGGACTATCATGTTTTCTTCTCTTTGTTTATGAGAACCAGATCTGTTTTTTTTTGCCTTGATTGGATGGTTGGTTTGAAAAGCAAAACCAAAAATAACTTCATGCATTTTTACTGTGCATTTTGAGGGTGTTTACAAGTATTTAGACATGACTTCCAAGTCATCCTGACTAACTCATCCTTTAAATTAAAAAAAAGCACTCATTATCCAACCATGATGTTTCCTCACTACTCCCACTCATAAGCAGAGATACACAATGCATCAGCTCCTAAAAGACACCCACAAATGGTAAAGTTCAGGCAACAGACAAACAAATGCATGGTATTGAATGGGATATTTACTGTAGGTAAGAAATGCATTTGATGTGTGAAATATAAGTTGTCTCAGTAGTTGATGCCATTTCATCAGAAAGATTTTATATCTGTATTATACATTAAATCCCCTAACCACATCAGTGACACAATATATGACCAAGTCAACTATCAAGTAAGACCTTAATTCCCATCTCTTTTCCCATATCAGCTAATACACTATAAGTCAAATTTTAGGGGCCACTATCTGGATTTCAAAGAATTGTCTAAAAATTGAAGAATGCATATTTTTTGTAAAAAATTATTCACTAGCTCACTTTGGGCCAGAAAGACTTTCTTTCCCTGAAAGGTTTTATGACATATTCGATAATAATAATATTATTAATAATAATAATAATAATAATAATAATGAAATTAAGACAATACTGCATAAAGTTTCCTTAAAGTTTAACAAGCTGGGTAATGGTATTCTTAGGGCTGGAAGATTTTAAAATTTAAGTAACACTCCCTAAAACCTGTATACAATATACTAATGGGTTAACTAATTACAGCATCTTAGCTTAGTAGGAACTAATTGAATTAAAGAAGGTATGAAACTTACTAATTATTAAATACACTGGGTGGCTCCAAACTTTTGGCCTAGAGTGTATGTGTCTGGTTGGCTGCTTGAACCAAGGAATATGTATATATGTCTGATTTTAAGTGTTAACATACTGTGGGTATTTTGTGAGGTGCGTCAGCTGAAAACATTTCAGTGTTCCCTTATATATGTAACGTAGTTCATTATCTGTGATATATATATATATATATATATATATATATATATATATATATATATATATATATATATATATATATATATATAATGCATGCACATATATATATTAGGAAAATTTATGACAAGGTGAAAAATTTTTTGTGTGAGGCATTTTGTCCTTTTGTATTTCATCAAACTAAAGTGATGTTTACATTGATATGATTACACATGTGCATGAAGAAGGGGATGCCAACATTTTAAGTTTAAATTTAAAACTTGAAGAAAAAATATGTGTTTGGGTATACCGTACATTTCCCATATATATATATATATATATACAATAAATACAATGATCAAATCACTCACATACATGAACGCACGCTCATATACGGGAGACACGAGGGTATATATATGTATGCACACATTTATATATATATATATATATATATATATATATATATATATATATATATATATACGCATGTTGACAAAATAGGGGAACTACTCACGAGCACGCACCCAAACCCCACACAAATTTAGGAAGTACATGTGTGTGTAGGTACGTATGTGTGTGTATGTATGTGTATGTGTGAATGTGTATACTGGTTCCATGTAGCTTGGGAAGTATGTGTGTATATGTGTGTGTGTGTATGTACTGATTTCTTGTAGTGGGATGGTGTGTATGTGCGTATGTATGTGTATGCATGTATATGTACAAATGAGTTTACTAATTCCTCATAATAAAACAGTATATGTATAGAGGGAGAATATATGTACGCATATATACACGCATGCTGACAGAAACTCGCAAAAATGGAAACAGATCCAAGAACACACAGGGGTCAGTAAAACATTAAAAGATAAAATGCCGATAAGTAATTCATCATTTCGCTTGGACCAACGTTAATTGTTTTATGACCCTTCGCGCAGAACTCTTCATTGCCAATTCAAGAAAGAAATTCGGATTACTAACACAGAAAATCTCTCATATCGAGAATATTTAACATCGAAAAACAAAAGAAAAAATTAATTATTTTTAATAATATGTGGAAATCTCCGCTTTTACCTGAAGACGGTCACGAGACCAGAAACACGTGTAGTAAAATTATGTAAAACAAAACATAATATTTTTTCTAAATAAATCCACATTACAACCAAAAACGTTTACGGCACCTCTCTTCTCTTCTTTTTAATATACATACTTTTCTCTCGTTGGAATCACTACAACCTCTTTCTTTATATATATATATATATATATATATATATATATATATATATATATATATATATATATATATATATATATATATAAACCCTAAACTCTAAACGTTATTTTAGTTGACACAACTTGTTTAAGTAGATTCCCTGTTTTTTCAGATTAAAAATAAAATATATTCCTTATATATATATATATATGTGTGTGTGTGTGTGTGTGTGTGTGTGTGTGTGTGTGTGTGTGTGTGTACCTCTTCTTCCATATATCGGTGTACTCTATAGAAAAAAATCTATTTTAGGAAAATTGGAAATTATAGAATTTATAGGAATTATAGAATTTATAGAAATCATAGAATTTAAGAACATGGATTTTTTAATAAACAATAGGAAAAGAATCATTACGGACTGTTGGCATATTAATGCATTCCTTTTTTCAAAAAGGGAAAGCAGAATAGATCTTGTGGCCGAGTGGTTAAAACGTTTGCCGTCCGACCATGAAAGTTGGGTTCGAATTCTATGATCAATTTGTTAGGAAAGTGGCTTCTTGATGTTACTGGTGCGGGAAGACAAGTCTGCTTGGAAAACAATATATATTTTCAAGAACATATATATGTGTTACATGGAATTTGTAACAGAAAAACACAGTTTACACATAGAGATAAAAAAATTAAAGCCAAATAAATACACTTCTTAGAAATTATATATCTCTAATTACACACCAATTTTTATCTAAGTCGCACACACGTCGCACTCTATTCAAAACAAATTTTAAAACAAGCACAAATATACCAGAGCACTGACCATTATCGTTGCGACTCTTGATTGCCACACATGTCTACAACTACGTCCGTACGTTTCTGTTATGTAGACTATAAGAGAATCCGGAGACAGAGACAGAGAGAGACAGAGACAGAGTGAGAGAGCGAAACTTTACACACACACACACACGCTAACCATAGAGCCTACCCGAGAGGCCGGATGACTGCTCGTCTGACCATTAAGTTGTAAAAACGACTTCCTGTGAACACAGAAAGAGAACGGTTTTCACTATCAATGCGACAAGCTCAAACTGATAGCCAACAAGCAGTCAGCCGGGTTAAACATATTCATTTTTCCCGCTCTCATTTCACACCTCGTACACCGTACATTCGAACACTACACTATACAACTTACAAGAGACATTTTCATATTTTGTAAATGAAAATAAATCTTTGGTCATTTCTCCAAACCATTGTCGAATTTGTTTCTTTATTCCAACCAACTTCCACCACGGATCAAATGGTGACCAAGCAAACGAAACCGACTGTAAAAATAGAAGACGTTTCATTGTCAGTTTCGGACAATACGAAACAAGACCAAACATCATCCATTTACCTTCTTTTAACAGAAGAAACCCTCAAACATAGTTCAACCAAGTACAATCTTCATAGCAGAGCCGAAAGATAACTTCACATCAAATGAAGTTTGTTTATATAGTAGAAACCCTACCAGAGGATAGAGCTGCAGAGGTTAACGGCATCATCGTGCACACTCAGAGCACAAATCCGTACGACATTCTAAAAACAGCCCCGCCCACTAAAAAGAAACGGAATATCAGATCAGGTCCAAATATGGGAACCTTTTAGGGGCATAGGGATCGGCGACAGATCACCTTTTAGGTAGAAACT
This sequence comes from Acanthosepion lycidas, assembly GCA_963932145.1. Taxonomy (NCBI): domain Eukaryota; kingdom Metazoa; phylum Mollusca; class Cephalopoda; order Sepiida; family Sepiidae; genus Acanthosepion; species Acanthosepion lycidas. The sequence goes on from OZ010583.1 coordinate 44,840,599, forward strand.
CGATGAATGAAAACCTACTACGACGATTGTGGCTAGATAAGCTACCCATAAACACGGTCAAAATTCACCCACCACTGACCGAAAAATCCGAGACCGCGAATAATATTCATAGTAATATACATAATGTTCACATCACAACCAACATCAGCACTTCAACGATGCCCGAAAAATCGGAGGCGGACACGTTAGAAGAAATAATTATGAAAATGACGCTGAGCATTAACCAGTCGTTCAAGAGAGACATGCATCAGGACACCAATACAGGCGAGATAACAGCAGAGGGAGACAGCCCAATACCAGATATCGAAGTTTAAGCCGTGATCGAAAATATTGTTGGTATCACTGGCGTCGTGGAATTAACGCTAAGAAATATGCCCCCCATGTACATTTCACACTCCTAAAGCAAGGACAGCGACAGATTGACTAGTATCATCGAATGCAAGTACAATATTTTTCAAATGTAATCTTTTGGACATCACAAACAAAATCTCTGGCTTGCGATTTCTAGTCGACAACGGCAACGATTTAAGCGTTTTACCAGCAACACAAAAATGAACACACCACAAATTCTCCCTTATAGCAGCGAACAATACCGTTATAAACACTTGCGAAGAAAAATCTCTCGCTCTGGACTTAGACGTTCATTACCATGGACATTTATAAGTGCTGATGTCAAAGTGCCGAATTTAGGCACAGATTTTTTTACCATTATGGTCTCATCGTCAACCTTAAAAGTCAACGTTTAGTGGACAGCTCAACGTCCTTATTCATGGAGGGTTCACCAAAGAATACTCCTTCCACAGAAATAAGAGCAGCACTACCTGATAACAACACCCATAGAACGTTGATAAAGGAATTCGTAGGCTTAACCAACCCAGTGACGTAGAATAAAAATTCAAAACATAATTTGATGCCTCGGATAATCTTCACTAGACAACCAGTACATGCAGCACCACAACGATTATCACCAAATAAACTTAAAATCGACAAGGCGGAATTTCAACGGATGTAGGTTCTAAATATAATGCGTCCGCTCAGTAGTTCTTGGGCATCACCGTTACACATGGTACCAAAGAGAAACAGCCCAGACTGGGGATCCTGTGAAGAATACCGAACTCTGAATAGAATAACAATACCGGATTGGTATCCCATCCCACATTTACAGGATTATTTCCCGCATTACTACAGAAAACAGTATTTTCTAAAACAGATCTGATCCGAGCTTACAACCTGTTGTAGTAAGGAAAAGAGAAGAAAAATAAAACTATATTAGCAATAAAAGCCTGCAATAGGTTTCTTCTGTCTTCCGACCGCAACACTTGTAGCCAAATCACAGTTCAAACGATAGTCCGTCGGAACAGTCCAACAAAGTAGAAACAACAAAATGGCGTCACAAATTCAACCTTCACTTCTCAGCATCAAAACCGCATGTTCGTCCGCCAAGCACAAAAGCAATCCTGTCTGTAAGCGAAAAACAACGGCTTTTATTTACCGAATGATTTTTTCTGATTGGTCGTACCATTCTGGGGAGGAAAGAATATTAGCATAGATTTTTATACTTAAAGTAGCAGATTCTTGCTAATTTTTCTTCGGCAGATCGAGGTAGGTGATTATCACTTTCACTAAACAACCAAATTCCTGTGGCCAAAGAAGACATCGAAAAGACAGCCATAGGAAAATGTCCATCTGGACTTTTCGAATTTTTAAAAATGCCTGCTGATCTCGAAAACGCAGCACAAACGTCGCATCGTTTCGTAGACGAAGTTTTTTGGGGACTAGATTTTGTGTACACATACATAAACGACGTACGTGTAGCTAGTACCGACGAAACAGAACACTAATCAAGTCCAACAAGTTCTACAACATTTGCAATATTTAAAATCAATCCCAGCAAATTATGTTTTCGTGTCTCATCTTTATCTTTCCAAGGTCACAGGATAAACAGCAAAGGTATAACATCTTTACCTGGGAAAGTAGACGCCATACGTTCTTTTCCAAATGCCAAACTCCATAAGACAATTACGTAGATTTATTGGAATGCTGAACTCCTAACGACGTTTCTTACCACACTGTTCACATTTACTTGCACCGTTGACGATAAACTTGCAAAACAAATCAAAGAATAATGTGCAATGGACTAATAGCCGAAGAAGAATTACAGAACTGCACAAAATTACAATACATCAATCCAGAGGCGAAAATGTCCGCCTCAACAGATGCATAAGAAAAATTAATATTACAACAAACCCTAAACGAAGAAACAACACCTATATATTTTTTTCAATGAAATTGCATCCTGCACAACAAAGATGCAGCACTTTTGGCTGAGAACTACTAACAATATACGCTACTGTCATATATTATAAACGCTTATTTGAAGGAAGGCATTTCACAATCTTCACAGACAACCAACCGCTCACATATTACCTCCAAACAACTGAAGATAAATATTCTCCTCGAGAAAGATATTGTAGCTCATTTTTCAACTAATATAAGACACATCTCCGGGGAAAAATAACATAATCTCAGATACTTTGTCAAGAACCGCAGTAAATACTGTTAATATGGACAAGCCATCACAAATAGATTATAAACAACTAGCCCAAGAAAAAGATCCATCTTCTAACTAGCTACAAAAAGAAACATTTTTGAAATTGACGAAAATGGCTATTGCTTTTAACACTCCCGATACCTGGTGTGACACATCTACGGCAAAACCCAGGTCATTCATTCCAATGACAATGTGAAGACATACTTTTTAACAATTCCACAACATAGCTCACCCTGAAAAAAGTGCCAACGGAAAATAATCAGAGAGCGTTTTGTCTGGCGTCATATGAATACAGATATCCGTTCCCCGACTGTGTGCCTTTCCAGAGGAATGAAATCCATAGACACACAAAATCACTCAGGAAAGTACAGCGAACCTAATCAACGATTCGTACATATCCACATCGATTTGGTTGAACCACTCCCACCATCCGATGGAATTACATACATCATTAACCGGTTCACAAGACTTATCATTGATTCTAGAAGCAAAACAGTCGCACAAGAATTTATTCGTTCATAGATAACAAACTTCAGCGTAGCCGAAAGGATTACAAACAATCGAGGTCCCCAATTTCATACCATTTATTTAAGGATCTAACACAATAAAACACATAAAAACGACTGCATATCACCAATGCGCAAATGGACTAGTGGATCGTTTCCACATACAGCTTATAGCATCCCTTGCTGCACACCGCAGTCCAATAAACTGGAATATGAATTTACCTTTAATTCTCTTAGCATTAAAAACCATTATCAAAGAGGATTTGCAATCCATCACAGCGAAATTGGTATACGGAACTCAGTTAGTTTTGCCAGGACGGTTTTTTCTGGATACGCCAGAAATTCAGCCAACAAGCATTTTTTGAAAAATTTAAAAGCAACAATGAGTGACCTATTTTTACAGCATCCAGAAAGACCATAAAAGCTATACACATGACTAAAAATCTTTTCTCGAAGTATTTAGTTTTAGTGGAAAGAGACGATGTAAAAAAACACTTCAAGTGGTATATGACGGCCTATTTCTAGTGATCGATATGGCAGTGAAATATTTTATCATCGAACTAAATGAACGTACAGACAACGTATCGATCAACAGAATCAAACCGGCCCATGTCGATTCACCTAAACAAACTCAAAACCATATCCTCTTACCTGAGATCAACCCAAGGAAGGTGTTATAGCTCTTGCCAAACATACAGGATCAGGCCAACGCATTCGTTTGTACAACAGATTCAAGTCATACATGACATATATACGATAACCAACCTTTTGTATTTCAACCCCTCAGTTAATTTTAGCTCTTAACAGATATAAGTGTAATGCTTTCCAAGGTATCACCTCCAAGCAGTAAGCTATCTACAAACTACAGTTTAAAACATAACTCATTACTTTCAAATGCGATTTTGGAGGCACGATTTTAATAAACACTTTTGGACAGTAAATGCTCTAGAATGAACGCATTTGGCTAACTCTTTACCCAACACCACTTTCGATATTCTGTAACCAAATCAATTCATTTTTTACTTTCTCACTACAATTTCTTCGTAACGTTAATTGAAGAAAATTCTCAACACAACACTTTCTCTGGTAAGGGAGTATTAGCAGAAAATCAAAATTTACACATAGAGGTAAATTTAAGCCAAATTCATACAATTATTAGAAAACATATATCTCGTGACTTCGAGTCCAAACGTCAACATGAAGTTCTGCAACTTGTTCTCAGAAGGGCCTGACTCGGCCAGTCGTGTCCACCACCTACACTCCTTCACGACACTTTAGGATTAGGCTAGGCCTTCACAGTCATTTCTGCTGCCGCTACCAGACGGAGAAAAGGAATAAGAAGAGAGGATGACGACCCTGATGCTCGGATGCGAGCGGATGCCGACGATATTACAATGAATCATTCATACAAAAAGTAAATTAGTAAAGTTAATGATATAAAATAGCGAATGCTACCTGAATTTTTTATTTTACCAAAAACAAAATAGTTTCCATGCCTGAAGATGACTGAATTTGTTTTTAAGCGTTTCACCTCAAGCAAGGCGGGAAGCCACTAGCACGCAAGGGGTTACAGAGAGTTGGAGCGAGAGCGAAGAGGGGTGATAGAAGAAAGGATGAAGAGGATAGGGGATAGATCAAGGCATCTGGAAACGTCGATTGACATTACATTTGAATAGTTGGAGAATATAGCTATCAGGGAAACAGGAAAAGGGGAGGGAGTTCCACGGGCGAGAGGTGCGAGATATGAAGCTATTGGAGTAGAAGAGACGGCTACATTTAACAGTTTCAACAGTGAAAAGGTGAGAGCGAGATGCCAGCCTAGTTGAACGCTTAAATTCATGAAATCTGGGAACCAGCGAAAGCAGCTCATCCGTGCAGTTACCGTGAAAGTATTTGTAAAAAAAAAAAGCAGAGGAAGGCGACGGCACGCCTTTGAGAGAGCGGCTGCAGACGAGATGCCAGATCAGGGCCAATTACATTGCATATCCGTCTCTGGATTTTATCAAGGACCTTGAGACAAACAGAAGGGGCTACAGACCATATATTGCAACAAGTACTTGTGTATTTAAGAAAGACCATATTGACCTTATAATTTTAAAATAAGGATCATAACATTCATCGAGTGATTAGTAGGTTAAAGCATCTTTAAAAATTTTGTTAGCGAAGGGATTTCGCCATTTTATATCATTAACTTTATTAATTTACTTTTTGTATGAATGATTCATTGTAATGCAAATTGAGCAAATTTAATTTATATATATATATATATATATATATATATATATATATATATATATATATATATATCAAAGGAAAAACTTTAACACATCATCGAAGAATTCGGTAATAAATTTATTTCAACAGATAAAAGCTCTCTTGATAAATCTATCTTTATGATATTTTATATTAAAAACGTATTTGGATTATCCTTACCACTTACGGATTTGATATTATTATCTGTATATATATATATATATATATATATATTATTATTATCTGTGATATTATTATCTGTATATATATATATATATATATATATATATATATATATATATATATATATATATATATATATATAGTTACTGTTCCTTCAAACATGTCTTAGTAAAAACATGTTTAATATTAAAGTTTCATTAAACATGTCTTACTTTTATAATGGTTGTGTCCATGCTTTCGACTCTCCTGAGTGATCCTTAGTTAGCATATTATGCGAAAAACGACAACAAAACCTTTTCAAAATTTGAAAGTAGTGATATCATTAAGAGCTGCACGATTTAAATTTAGTGTAATTAAGCAGTAATTGTTTCTTCAAATATGTCTTATTAAAGTGTATAGACATTTTGTGTCTAGCGTGTTTCTGTATCGTTCTCTCCAAATTACGAATTATCTATCAATACATTTATTAACGTATATTTAGTGATAAAATAAAATCCCACTTGATATAAAATTGTACTCGGAACTACATAGATTTTTCTCACATCCAGTTTTCAGTAAATGTTTTGGTGAACTCTCTCTCTCTCTCTTTATTACTCTCTCTCTCTCTTTATTTCTATCTCTCTTTTTATATTGTATTCCACGAAAAATCTGTCAACGAAGTTAATTCTGGAAGTTAATGTAGTTAAGGCATGCCGTTTATGTAATTACAATACTCAAGAACAAATTCTGTAGATGGGCTGAAATCCAATCGAAATGCAAATACCATAGTTTTGACCCTTACTCTTGTTAACCCTGTTCACCATAGTCTATGAATATTGAATACGGCGCAGTACGTAATCTGTTCAATGAAACAACCTTAAAGATTAATACTCTCGAGTCAGACACTCTACTGAATCTGACTATATCGCCAATACCACCAGCAGCTGTTCCGTAATTCTTCAGTCTTCGATATCAAAGGCTGGCTGTTAGTGAATATTCGGGAAAAAACATGGCTGCCTTAATACACGTCGCATTGAATATTTTGAGCCTTCTATTGGTGAACTATAAAATGTGTCAGCTCATTTTGGCTAGCTCACTAGTACTACAGGGTACTCAAAAATTCCACCAACTCTAACAGTTATTTTCATACTGAGAAAGCACTGCTTAAAAATTAAATAAATTAATGAAAGAAATTAAAAAGACAATGTGTGTGTGTGTGTGTGTGTGTGTGTGTGTGTGTGTGTGTGTGTGTGATGAACTTCCCTTAGTGCAATGTATTTGATTCTTAGAACAGAACCATATTGGCTGTGTTATATTAGCAGGACTCGTGCGTTCTACCCCCGAATCCAGATTGCCGCCCCCGGGCAGTGTTTTGTGACCCTCGCTACCTTATCAACATTTACTTTTCCTACCTATATTAACATACGTTACAGATTAAACTCAGCTCAACTGACTATTAAAGGTTGAAAACTTTTTTTGACGTTCTTTGAGGTTATTTTTGTTTGTCCAAATCCGTGAATTTGTTTTGTTTCAGCTAAGTCTCGAAAAAATACTGTAAAGAATTCACTATTTTTTTTTACCCATAATGATCAATGTGTTTCATTTTTTAACAAGAAAAAGTCTCAAGTTGATATTAAAAATTTCCTCAAAATATTGTTGATTTATTTAAGATGGAATGATCTATTATGACATGTCTCTAATTTGTATTTAGATATATTGTATTTATTTGCAATTTTTCTAGCTGAATTGTACACGTATATTGCATATAATCTATTAATGTACATAATTAGGTTCCAACAAAATTTGTATTTTATATTAATACTACGATAGGAAAATTAAGATGAGTGCCTGATATCATAGATTTGTGGGGGCGTATCATAAATTCGGTATAGTCCCACAGGATCCTTGCACCGACCCTGTCTATCAGTAAGAAAATTATCAAAGAGTAAAGAATTTACAACATTGGACAGTGATCTCTATCTGTCTGTCTCTCTGCGGTATATACGCCTCATCATCTACGGCGCTATGCAGGAGGCTGGGAGCTTCATACGCCCTTACTTTTTGATGGAACAGAAAAATTAACAAAAAACTTAACTTCTCTGACAATTCTATGTGTCGTCCTCCTTCAGTACGTGCGTGATCATGGTTCTCCACAATTTCCTGCTTTTTGTAGCTCTTTATAAGGTTTGAGTTTCAGTTATCTCTCCTAAACACTATTCTGTCAACAGAAGCTCTTTACTTTATATATTTTATTCACTGCTTTCCTCTGCCCCCCCACTTGCCTTCAGTATGTCCTGCGATTCAATTATTAGTTGAATATTATTAGTTTTTCGTAAGTAGAAGTTTTTATGCACTGTGTCTCTTCAGGATATTGTTGATCATGGCTCTTCACGGCGTCCTCTCCTTTGTATCTCTTAGCAATGTTTCTCTCTTATTAGTAAGTTTTGTTAACCCTACCCTAATCCTCGTCCTGTAGAGAGATTACTCGCTGTTTTCTTCTGTCCTTACCTTCAATATGTCCTGTGCGTGTCAAATTTTCTAAGCCATCTTTTCTCATTATGTGTCTTAGATTTTATACTGTCTCTTTCTGATTCTAAGTGTCCTTTTTGTTTTTCCCTATAATTTTTATACGTTGAAAAAGTCTATAGGTCTTATACAAGAGAAAAGATTAAAAAAATCGTATATTTAAAATCAAACCAAAACAAAGTCATAGATGGATAATAAACAATGAAACGTTGATTTTACGAGAGGAACGGATGAAAAATAATGAATTATGTATTAAAAGTTACATCTGACTTAGTGCCCACCACGACTTTTAAATCAAGTAATTTAGCCTTTACCTCAGACTTTTTATTTTGTGGGTGGTGCCTGTAATATGCAGTTAGTAATACACACCAGCATATAGAAGGTACTCAGAAGCTGAGAAGAAATAAACTACAAAATATATATGATATCCTATATGTATGCGTTCTAAAGTTTTCTGGATCGTTAAACCCGGCTGAGTCGTAGATACCAATTTTTCTGGATCGTTAAACCCGGCTGAGTCGTAGATACCAAATTTTCTGGATCGTCAAACCCGGCTGAGTCGTAGATACCAATTTTTCTGGATCGTTAAACCCGGCTGAGTCGTAGATACCAATTTTGACTCCAAGTCGACCTTGATCATTTATGATGCAGGGCTATTTTATGGATTTAAAAAGAAAAATAAATAAATAATAAATAAGTGCGACTTATATGTCGAAAAAACGTTTATTCGAGGAAAGTCTTACACAGTCGCTTTTAATACCTCGACAGTTATTTGACGAAGTTGCGAAAATGTCACTTACACCATATATAAATTTGTCCCTTGGGCCTCTTTGAATACACAACGCTTAACTTAGCAAATACCAAAATAATAACAAAAACAATAATTATTATTTTGTAGGAACGTTCTTTCTAGACGTGGGTGATCATGACTCTCCACGACTTCTTGTCTATTGTTGCTCTAAGTCACATTTTCCCCTTCAACTTTTACCATCCATTGACTCAAATGACTTAAGTTATTCGCCCCCACCCACACTGATTCTCTTGCCTTCGTTATGTCATGCGAATGTTAAATTTTCCAAGCCTTTTTTCCTTTATTGCAGAATTATATAGCCGTTTCTTTCTAAATGTCACCATCGGTTTTTCTTAACACTTTATCGTTACTCACATGTTCCATCCACGGTATCCTAAATATTCTTTGGTAGACACACACACACACACACACACACACTCTCTCTCTCTCTCTCCCTCCCTCCCTCCCCCCCCCTCTCTCTCTCTGTGCATCTGTTACTATATAGGATATTACACAGAAGTTAAATATTTTTCTTTGTAGCCACTTACAAATACTTACTAACTTACTAATAATGGCTCTCGGGACTAATTTGCAAAACATTGCTCTACGCATCTAAGGAGTTGACTTCCACTCGGCACACACCCATAAAAGTTAGCAACGAAGTGAGGATCGACATCACTACACCAGCTAAATGATACGCAAGTCTAGCCTGATTATTCTCTTCGTACGGTAGACCCCATATTCAAGTTGTATATAGACGAAAAAGGAGTATTCTTGCATTAGGTACAAAGAATATAGTTTAACTATCGTATACAATGTGTCGATTCTGAGAGAATTAGAAATCCTGCCAGGATTCATTAGTGGCGGCCACAATCTTAGCCTCATAAGATATCCAGCTGACACAGTGTTGATAGCGGGCACAAAAAGGAAACTACAGTAGATAATGAAGGAAAGCGAGAAGAAAGGACTAAACATTAATTGGAAGAAGACAGAATGCATGGTAGTTGCATAAAGGAACAGATCGACATACTAATTACAAATTGGAAATACCAAAATCAAACAGGTTAAATAATTTAAATACCTGGGAAGTGATTTAACAGAGGACGGAAATTGTGACACTGAAATCCGAAGGTGCATTGGGATAGCAAAAGATACCTTCCAAAAGCTGAGCATAAGAAACAAAAAAAAAATTCATTAGAAACAAAGAAGAGAGTGCAGACCGCTTATCTAATATCGTTCCTCCTATATGGCAATGAATGCTGGACACTCTGCCCACAGATGAAGAAGAGACTTTAAGCAACAAAAAATATGGTTCTACAGAAGGATGCTGAGAATACCATGGACTGAGCATGCGATCAATGAGAAAGTTTTAGAGAAAATGTAAACAAAAAGGACTATTATACTTAGAATCAGAACGTTGTTGGGCACATAATGAGAAAAGATGGCTTGGAAAATTTGATACTCACTGGACAGAATGAAGACAAGTGGGACAGCGAAAAACAAGGTATAACCTATCTAGCGAGCTTGAGCAAATGGATGGCAGAAAAGGTGTAGGTAAGATAAAAAAAAAACGACAAAATTTATTAAATTCTACAAAGGGACACGACACATACAAGACACAAACAGAAAAGAATTATAGTTATCGAAATATTATAGGCATCTTTTAGAAAATAATCACCTTCAGACGGACTCTAACTATAACGAACAACTATCCTTACAGTTTTTATATAAACTACCGTATATACTCGCGTACAAGTCAAACTCCCTTTTTTTTTATATCTGAGAAATGGTCAAAAATCCAAACACTGCATATAATCAAAACACATTTATATTCAGATGGCGTAGTTTTCTAAATTCACACAAATGGAGAATTTTTTTTTTAAGTTTTAATATTTTGATATCTAAAATGTTTTTAAGTATAATTTATTTTAGTATTTTGTTTTTGCTTCACAACTCCATTATACAAGTTTTTTTTTACCATTTCATCGGTTTTATAAAAGTTTCAACAAGTTTTTTGAATTGTTGTTGACTTCCTTTTAGCAGACAACAATGGCACCATCTTCTGAATGTATCACGATTTTATTTAACATACAAATCAAAATAAAACGCGTGCCTTAAAAAATATATTCCGGAACAAATCAACGATATCGGAACATCTGTGTAAATACAAATCGATTGGAACATTTAATAAAAGAAAATTAATTAAGAAACTCGCTGGCACTTACATACTGGGGGAGAAAGAAAAACATAAATAAAGACTGTGGGTACTAAAATATTTTGTAAAATGCTTCTAAAATTCAAGTAAAATAATGTAATGCAATCACTCTATAAAGTGTTTTTTTTTTTTTTTTTAACGTAGAAGTTGTTGAAAATCAGCAAATTATTGACATCGAATACCTTCCATTCTATCATCGATTTTTGACACATATTTCTCGGCTTATATATGAATATCTACAGGAACGAAGTTTAATTTTGCACAAGACTTCAAGTATGGAACACCCAGTGAGGGTATAAGTCACTACTAAGTAGTAAGGGTAAACCAGACAAGCTTGTCTTAAATATTAAGCCTAAATTATTTGGGTATAAGACTATAAAATATAGGACACCTAGTGAGGATCGAACTCATGTTGAATGATTAGATTAAGTAATTATGTTTTTCAGTTGCAATGCAAGTGAACTGAGCACAATTCGCGGTCGCAACTCCTACTAAAGTTTACTGTGTCTCAATTCTAGAGACGAGATCTCCTTGCCGTTCACACTGACGTTCCTCCGCCAAGCAAATGTAAGATGTGATTCCAAACAACAGTTTGACCTCTTGTACGGTGCATAATATATATATATATATATATATATATATATATATATATATATATATATATATAGTCGCGGTTTATTTCCGCATTGTTGACAGAACCCGGTGTTCTAAAACCGGTGTTTCTTCGTCTAAGTACTGACTAGTTTAATGCTATTTAACCTGTGATGGAACGAAAAATTGGCTTTCAGTATGACTTAACCGTATTCAAATTCATCACCCAGTAGTAACAATTAGCCAGAGTTGGTCGCAAAAATTATCTTGCCTCGATGAGCCCAAAGATGTAGTCACAAGTAGCTCCTCTTAATGAGGATTGAACACATGACTAACGCCCTAGATATTTAGTAATATGTTTTGAAAATACAAACAAAAAAAAAAACAAAGATTTTAATAAAAGTTATATTTCTTCCCCAGAGAAAAAATTATTGTTTCTAAAAATTAAATTAAAAAATTATTATGTTTCTAAAGCAAAAGATATTTTATATGTTTGACCTTCCTTAATGAAAATCGACAGTGGTTTAAAATGATGAAAACGTTACCTTCGACGAAAGTTTACAAGTTCAAGAAACATTGCACCTTATCATTGTTTATGTGTGTGGTCATGTATGAGAGAGTGTGTGAGTGAACAAGTGAGAAAGAAACAAACCAAAATTTTAAGAAATGTTATTTCCTTCATGAAATGAGGTGTGCAATTCAGGAAGCCAAACTTGCCCTAGTTTTCCCAGTGGCGGATCTAGAAGTTCAGCTTCCTGGCTATTGTACAACAATGAAGAGACCCAATTCTCCTCATAGTTAAAGGCTTTTACGAATAATGCAACAATAATAAAAGGACATGAACCCGTAAACTGTTATATTCCGTGCCAATAGGAATATATACTTGACAAACACGGTGGGTAAATAAGTAAAGGTTTATTGTAATAACCAGTAAAATAAAAAATAAGGTACAGTTATTCGCACGGTCACCACAAGTCAATCCAGTAGTGAGTGCTGATATTGGAAGGTCGGTAGTTCTCGCGTAAGTCTGAGTCGTACTCAACAGATCCCAGCTGGACTCCGTAGTCTGTTGACTTAACGATACTTATAGTTAGTTACTACCTATAGTGTAGTTACTCATGGGGGTGACAGATTATTCTATTTCATTATAAACAAAAGTGTTGGGATAATTTTTTCTGGTGGATGTACAATCCTTGCGTTATATAGTGCAAAAAAAAAAAAAAACGTACTGTTTCAGGAGTGAGGTAGATCGGCATTTTAAGGCAGAATTGATGGTTACGACTCTTAAAATTCCCTAAGAAAGTGGCCAGAGATTTTTACTTCTAGATCAGATAAAGAAAGCATTATTTGACATTCGCTGAAGGTTTTCAAAATGCGACAGATATCTAGGGTAGACTAAAATGCAATAAAAAAAATAGATTTAATCAACGTGAAATAGTAAAACACAACATCTCAGAAACTTAGAAAAAAAATGGTAGAGTGGCCAAGTTCAAAAGGAGTTTCTCTATTTCAAGAAGCACGGGATATCAAATTTGAAAGAAGTAACTATTTAAAAAATGATTACAAACTTTGTATGTGTGTGTGTGTGTGCGTACGTTTGCATCTATGAGAGAAAGAGAGGGAGTTTCATTCTCTTGTGTGTGCACATAGACCGATAAGCACAAGATATTTTAAGCTTAACTTGTCTGACATAAAGGTCACCCAGTAAGGAGCGAACTTATTAGACGGGCGAATGGTTTGCAATACAAGTTTGTTATCTCTGCTTCTACGGCCGGACCCCTTCACCAGATAAACACTCTCACAGGCTTTCTCTCCCTCTCTCTCCCTCTCTCTCTCTCTGTCTCTCTCTATTTATTTATATCTCTTTCACATGCACACAAATATATAAATAATTATTTATACATAATTTTATATGCGTGTGTGTGTGTGTGCGTGCTCGCATGCGAGTGCGGTGTGTGTGTGCGCGCTTGCGCGTCTGTGTAAAGTTTCTTAAGCTTATTACAGCTTATGTGTGATATGTGTGGGGCACCCAGTGAGGATGAAACACACCACTGAAAGATGTATGATTAGCACCCATCGACAGACAGACAGTAACACACACATGCACACACATACTCTCTCTCTCTCTCTCTCTTACACATCTCACTCTTTCTTTCACATCTCTCTCTTTCTATAAGACACATACATACAAACTGTAGAATTTTGAGAAGAGTGATTATTATTCTTAGTTTTTCGAAATCCTGAACACATTTGTTTTTCTTGCCTTTGTCTTCACCACATTTTAGCCAATTCAGTTTACGGTTTTTTAGGTGTACAAAGCGCCATTAATTTTGGGGGTATCTTCTTTCTTCCTCTTTTATCTGTTTTCTTTTCTTTCTTTATTCATTTGATCACTTCCTGTGGAAAACGCCCGAAAAAGACTGGTTCATAGAAACACTCACCTGAACTTTAATATTAACTTAAAAATGCTAATGATTAAGAGAAGTAAAACTGATAGTTCTTAATATGACAAGGCTGACATTGGATATGGCAGCCTTTATTAATCCAAGGTCTAGGCAGTCAAAATATTTATGAGAAAGTTGATTTTTTTATAGAATCACTCACTCACTCTTTAACATTAAGAAACTGAATGTTAATGATGTTTGTATTAAGATTACTGCTTTTAGGTAGGCTCGGAATGTTGTGCAATAAGAAAATCAACACAGGAATTGAATTAAATAGTCCGAACAACTCTTGGATTAAAAACTGAACTACTCGTAAAAAATGATACCAAACAACATAAATCTCTTCTTTTCATTACAAAAAAAAAGAAGAAAAAAAAAGAAAAGAAAAAAGAATCTACGCGGTACTAGAGTCGTTGTGTAGGTTTATCGATCCAGGTACGGTTCAGGGTTGTCTGCAATTGAGGGTGTGGCTGCAGGAAGTTTAGTGAGGTCTACATGTATGAAACATGTTCAACGGGCTTTTAAACTTTTGCGTGTGTGATGCGGGGCAATAGATTATCTGGAAATCAGCCGAGTGTTCCTGAAATCAGTTTCATATTACTCGCCCCCGATTAAGGGCTTGTTATCTCATTGGAACACATGCTCATCACTGCGAAAACAGGGTGATCATAACGGTAATGCTAATTACCATTAGCAGTTTTCTTATAAGGAAACATTCGGTATTTATTGACTAAGCGGCCAGTAACACCATTGGTTGAAATTTATAAATCTTTCTCTTAAAACAATTTTTCAGGAAAATAGGTTTCTCAAGTTTAGTCACTGTTATCGTTCTTCCCAGTATGGATTGCTTCCTTGCCTTTTGTTTGAAGTACTGTGGAATATCAACATCTTGATTATGTCATTATTTTCTCTTCCAGTTACATGTGCTGTCTATTGTACTTGTTGATGTTCTCAAGTGATTTGGTTTCTGATATTTCGTTCATTTCGTTGTTTGTAATTCTTTTTGCGATATTCCCCCAAGCTAGAAGAAAGATGGTCCTCCCTAAGACCTTCAAGTGTCGTTCTCTCGAAGCCATTTTTAATCAAATGATCTGAGAAAGTGGTGTAGACAGCTGACAGTTTAGGTATATCTGAACGAGTTTAGCGCTCTGCTTAGCTTCTGGAATGCATCTTTTGGCCATCCCAATGCGTCTTCGGGTCTTAGTGTCGCACTTTCCGCCCTCTTCGGATCTTAGTGTCGCACTTCCCAGATATTTAAATTTCTGGTTTGATTTTAGTATCACCGATTTATTTTGCATTTTGTGCTCATCCTTTTGCAGACAACAATGCATTCTGTTTCCTTGTAGCTTACATTTAGTCCTTTCTTCTAGCTTTCTTTACTTACCTTCTATAGGAGATTTTGTACTTTTCTACTCGTGTCTTCTATCTATGTCATTTGTATATCTTACCTTGTTTGGATTGTGGCCACCAACAACAAATCCCGACAGGACATTTAATTCTCTCAGAAATGCCTCGCTGTATAAGTTGAACATGTCAGGTGAAAAGACACATTCTTGTCTTGTAGCCCTTTCTATTTTTGCTGTACTTCTTTTCTGTATCTGCATGCAGACGATTTCCTGTCAGTATAGGTTCTTGATTATTCTAATATCCTTCCCAAATATGTCAAAGTTGCTAAGCGGCACTAACAGATCTTTGTGGCCTACTTTATCGAACGCCTTTGTGTAATCTATAAAGCACAGGTACACCTTCTGTGTCATGAATTACTCGTTCTATATTTTTGTATCTTATTTTTTCTTTCTTTTTTTTTCCACTCATGAGTTTTCCTTATGTATTTCTTGTCTTCAGTACTCTTTGACTGCCTGCTAATATTTTTTCCGTTTCTATTTTGCCAACAAGAACAATTTACAGATCTGAGTGTGAAAGTTTCACGTTGACATGCGAAATTCTCGGGAAGTTATCTGGACAGTTTCTTTGTTATTTTTTAGTCCTTCTATTTCACGTCTATTTTTTTTTTTTTTCCTTTTTCGTAACTGTTTAAGTGTTCAGACCAGTTCTACTTTAATCCCTAGATTTAAACTGTTTCGTACCCGGTTAATACTTAGCTGGTGAGTTGGTAGGGGCGATTCTATGTACCGGGTACTGTAAATGAAAACTAGGTACACAACCGGTTGTATATTGTGCTAACTTCTTCCTGTAAAAACGGATCTCAGTGTCTCACTTTCCGTCCACTGTTAGAAAACTTCCCAGATATTTAAGTTTCTGTGCCGGCCTGATTTTAGTTTCCCCACCCTATAATTTGCATTTGGGGCCTCATCTTTTTTGCTGAAGGCCATGCATGGTTACTATGCTTGAATTTGCCGGCAGTACCGTTCATGTATCACCGATAGGCGCCAACAGGTTACTGTAAATAAAAAAACAACCCAAAAGCCGTGCTATATCCCGCCAAGATATCGCTACCACAGCTACGTCACTTATTTACCTATTTTTTTTTTTTTTTTCACATATTGGAAAGGAGTAAAAAGTCCAACGTGCTGGTGTCTTTCATTACTTTTTTTGAACTTCAGTTTACAATAATATATTTCTCAGCGTATTGCGTACACATTTTAATCAAAATTAGCTGTTAAGAAAGTGCCTGCACGTTATACGCAAAAGATAAATTCTACGGTTTGTCATACCAGTAGTATTTTCTTTTAGAAAAGCCGATAAAAATAAATATCTTAGTAGATGTCATTTCCGAACTCAATATAATTCGTTGTTTTTTTTTTCTTTGTGATTTAATTTTTTTTTTTTTCAGTCATTACAAGAATTGTATCCAGGGTGTATGTGAGAGGGGAATTTAGATAATAAAAATAAACAAAAATATTAGGGCTCCTCATTATACGCGTGAAATAAGGTATTATGATGACATACATATAAATACTTACATTCTCAATTCATTATTCGTCAAAAAAAATTAACATAGGGCAATAGTGTCCATAATATAATTTATTCATAAAAGCAATTAAAATCATTTATAATTAAATAATGTCTTGCATTTTTTATTTTACGGTTCACAGCTGATTTTTTGTAACTGGGGGTCCTGTATGACAAAAAAAAAAAAAAGAAAAAAGAAAATTGATGATATAAATTCTCCTAGGGCTTATCCTTATAACTAATTATATACAGTGTAACCCGGATATAAGAGAGTTGTCGGGACCGGAGAAGAAGTCTCTTATATCCGGGTTTCTCTTATATCCGGTTTTGGTCTATATTGTTTAGGTAAGTATGGCTCTAATTTGGGACCAGAGAAAATCTCACTTATATCCGGGTTTCTCTTATATCCGGGTTTCTTATATCCGGGTTACACTGTACTAACATTAAGCCCTACAAAAGATAATTTACTGAAATTTCATAAAATTAAATAAATGTGGATAACAAATGAAAAAAAGAAAAAGATTTCTAACAAGATTTTCTAAAAAAGAAAGGTCGTGTGACTAAGCCCTGAAAGTTTCATTAAGACTCGACAATAATTTTTGTTTTTGTAAGAATTTGTAAATTAATGTTTTTCATTACAAAAAGACGCTCAGATTTTTCGTATAAATTTATAGTCACACGTTGACGCCAGAATAACAAGTGATTTAACCAAAATTTTGAAGTTTCTAAAAAGGATTAAAAAAATGTTTTACCAAAAATCCCTTTGGTCACTGATCTTAATAATAACAGAAAGATTTTGACGATAAAACTTTGTTTTTATTATGTTTTAAGCATTTTTCATCATGTATGCTCATTTTTTAACGAATCTTTGGGAGTACCTATATATATATATATTTATATATATTATGTAGAAATGAGCTATTTATTTAATATATGATGTAGACAAAATGCTCAATGTAGTAAAACAGAGATACAAAATATATATTAATAATTATACATATACCTCCGTTTACAAAACTACTCAACGTATTGTCAATCATCAGGTACAACAAGTTATGAACTACGGCTGTTTTGAAGGGTACGTAACTACCTGATGATTGGCAAAGCTATGAAACTGAGTCGTACTGTAAACGTAGGTATATGTTTAATTATATATATATATATATATATATATATATATATATATATATATATATATATATATATATATAGATAGATAGATAGATAGATAGACTCATCGGGGTCTTAGAGGCATCACATTTACTGCAGCCATACCAGCAATGGTGCGTCTAGGGGAAAATAACCCGTCAAAACTCATCTCTCCCCTGACTGATTTTGTATTCAAAGTTATCCTTATCCTACACTGGTTACTATATATTTAACCCATAGCTGGAAAAATAAGAATTCGTATATTTTCCAGGGACATTATTGCGAAGTGAGCGAAACAGAATCGAGTGAGAATTGAACTCAGTACCCCTAATATCCTCTCCGTGCAGACAACCATTACGCTATCTGCGCGCGCAAAAAAAAAAACAAAAACAAAAACAAAAAAAAGCAGATGAAAGGAGTTAAAATAGAAAGAAACTCGAGAAAACTTCTCGCTGACCCCTGCTCTTTTTGGAGAACAGACAGTAAAAAAAAAATGTTGGTAATAGTATATATAACGCATGTGCTGCTCGTTTCCCTTGTTTTCACTCCCTTAAATCAGACCCGTTTTTAATTAAGACCATCAAAAAATAAAAGTTTGAGTGGTAGAATATTCCTGGGAGACAACGAGAAAAAGTTCTGGTGAGCCGGTTATTTGTTGTGGGTGGGAGCAGTTGGAAGGCTTTGTCGAAAGGTCTTCGGGTTAGAATGGCACATGGAAGAGTGGAAATGAAATTTTAGGCCACTTAGTGCAGTTTTTTAAAAAACTGAATACAAGACAGATAGAGAACAGGCTACTGAAATGTTATTAATTCCATGTGTGCAGAAGAGCATCGAGGGATAGCTAAAACCATTAGCCTTAGGCTATTCATATTAACCTCATATATATATATATATATATATATATACATATATATATATATATATATATAACCTCATATATATATATATACATATATATATATATATATATATATATATATATATATATAATGGATAAATTTAGGTAAATGTACGAGGAAGCGTTCGTGTACAAATACACGCACGCACATACACACACACACACACACAGACACACATATATATATATATATATATATATATATATATATATATACACCATATAGTGCAAGAAAAACAATGCACAATGTTACATAACAGAGCTATTTAATATATTAAAAATATACACAATACTCTATACTGATTGCACAACTTGAAGTTTCATGCTATCTGCAATCCTCAGGAGCCAATTTTTTCATATCTTGCTGTAATATAACAAATTGGAACCTGACGATTACAGACAGCATGAAACTCCGAGTTGTGCAATCGATCTAGGGTATTATGCATATTTTTAATATATATATATATATATATATATATATATATATACCCTATAGTGTAAGAAAACCGTGCACAATGTTAAATAACAGAGATGTTTAATATTTTTAATATATATATAATACATATATATGTTTAATATATTATAATTCTTATATACATATATAATATATATATATTATATACATAATATATATATTATATACATAATATATATATTATATACATAATATATATATATAATATATATATATATATATTATATATTGTATATTATATATATGATATATATATATATATAATATATATGTATATAATATATATATAATATATATACTATATATAACATCTATATTATTATAATACGTATATTATATATATTTTCATTGCCATATTCACTATATATAATAAATATTGAATATGGCAATGAAGATGAGTATAACAGTCCGAATAATGTAAATAATGTTAGCTTCAGAAAGAGACAATTGAAATTTCTTGGGTACTAATTAAGAAAAAAGGAGCTGGAAAATTTGACAGGACATATTGAAAAGGAAGAGGGGAAAAGAAATGAATGGCAGAACATGGTTTAATCGAAAATGTGGTACCGAAACCGGAAGTCGCATTTGGAATGGCGAAAGCTGAATCCCAAAAGCTACTGAATTCCAAAAGATAAGTAATGTATTAAGAAAAGACTCGAAGAGGATGCTGGGAAAGCTATGAACGGAACATGCGAGCAACGATGAAGTCTTGGATATAATGGATATAAAAAGGGCACTTATACTTAGCACCCGAAAGAGAGAGTTAGAATTATTAGAGTACATGACGAAGAAAGAGGGCTTAGAAAATTTGACACTCACAGGATATATTGAACGTAAGAGGAAAACGCACATGACCTAGATAATGAACTTGTGTAAATGGTTGGCAGAACAGGAATTAGGATAGATAGCAAAAAGACAAACATTACAAATAACTACAAAGGACAGGAAACTGTGGAGAGCCATGATCTTTCATGTGCTGAAATGACACGGTACGCAGATTGCATCCGTCAAAAATCGTTAAAACAGGGTAATTTTAGAAGTTAACACAATTAAAGCAAGTCTTTATAATCATGAAACGATAAAACATCAATAATAATTAATTAGTTCATGAAACTCAGAGACATCCAAATGTGTATATATATATATATATATATGGTGGACTCACCCGTCGTATTCAACGTATGAAGATCAAGCAGCTCAGTTGCTAGGAACCGACAACCCAGACACCAGCACATTTGATTATATTGGTTAAAGCTTTGAGCAGAATCAACCATACTTTTTGAAGGGTCGAATACAGAGACCTGGTGCACTACGTGCCACAAGGTCCCCAAACGACCCTCCGCAGGTTTTGAATTCAGAGTTGTCCGTCTCCAAGACCAATTGCTATAGAACCCAGTCTGTCCCGCTATTTACCCATAGCTGGAGGGAGAAAAAGAGGATTAATACCTTTCCCAAGAGTATTAGAAATGGATTCGACTGGAATTCGAACTCGGCTCTCCGATTCCTCAATCCGAGCCGCTATCCACTACTCCATCGTGAAGAGAGGGACAGTGTCAGAGAGATTTTCAGATGTAATGTAAAGAGAAGAAATATAGAGATATACGTAAAACATAAACTAGGCATGGTTTACACTATTTACATTATTCAGATATTGTTCTCATCTTTCTTGCCATATTTATCACAACGTTTCGGCCGATGTACGCTCCGGCCTTCTTCAGGTTGTTGGAATGTCGAACTACAATCTGAGCACTGGTAAAAAATATGGTTGCTGAAGACATTAGGTTTATAAGTCTCAGAAATTCATGCACAGATGTCCTCAAGGACACAGTGGATAAAGGCGTTAGTTAGATCCAGTGACAGGACCCAAAGAGTTGTGAGTTCAATACCTGGTTAAGTCAGTGGAGAACTTGGAGAGGGGAATTAACAGGAGATAACTTATAACTGACATCCATTAGACATGGCACTTGGAACTACCCCAGCGAGAGAAATAAATGGTTCAGTTCTCCATTCCAGCCACCTGAAGAAGGCCGGAGCGTACATCGGCCGAAATTTTGTGATAAATATGGCAACAAAGATGAGGACAATAGTCCGAATAATGTAAATAGTGTACATAATACATCATCTCAGGAATATACACAGATACTGTAGACATGGTTTAGCCTTGACGCAAATGATTACATAGAAAGGATGCTGGAGTTGTTGGCGTTCTCCACTGTTTCGAATTCAGAATTGTCTTTCTATACTGGCCATCGATCCAAGTTAGAAACCATCTAAAACAGTGTTTCTCAACAGTTGTTCCCTTGCGTAACGCTTAAAATATATTACATGTCACAAGGAACCCCTGCGCAAAAACAAAATTATATACCATATCTTTCTCATTTTATTTTCATTGAATTTCACGTGGTAAATATCATAGTATTTATTTTTGAATAATTGGTTTAAAGAAAAAATTAATACTTCTTTGTCAAATTTTTCAGTAATGCTAAATAAAATTCATATTTGTTCGTTTATATTTCATCAGGGTGTTTTCATTCACACAAAAAAATTCTAAACTCAAACGTAAAGATAAACATAAGTAACCAATATCATCTTACTTATTATAAAATGCAGATTGTGTGTCTGTGTGTGTCTGTACGTTTATATATTGGATCGGATTTCCTACATTTTTCAACCGATTTCAACAAAACTTCATAGGACTACGTAAAATTACCTTGCGGTGGTTCTGACAGCGCCAAACATTGGAAAAACACAATTGTTTTTGCACGAAATCAATTTGAAAACACGATTAAGAGGCATTAATGAAAGGGGGACAACTCATATCGAGTTATACTTATTAATATCGAGTTATCGAGTTATACTTATTATAAAACCCAGTTTGTGTGTGTGTGTGTTCGTTTATATATGGGATCGGATTTCCAACATTTTTCACCTGATTTCAACAAAACTTCACTTTTTTTGGCAGATAGTGTTTTTTATTGTCTTGCACACTTTTTTCTTTATTTTTACATTCAGAATGCTTTAAAAATTCCATTTTCAAGACAATTGTTTATAATAAAATTCTATTCAATCGGTAGAGTCATAACGATTGAAAACAATGTTTTTTTTTGAGTTTGGGTTTGAACAATTCGTAAAAAAAATAAAATAAAATAAAATAAAACTAATTAAGACATGCGTGTCCGTCAACCTTAAACAATCTTTGTCAATTTTATTTTTCAGTCTTTATGATGGTCGATACTTGATCTATCTCTTACTGTTACATCCCCGGGCAACGCCGGGCTCTACTTCTAGTATACCTATAATATAAATGTAGACAGAACGAAAACAGATAATTGCTGCATCAGTATTTTATTTTTTTTATCCTTTACTGGCCATGTTTAAAAGACATAAGGTAAATCAGGTAACACCTGTTCTCGCGGAAACCGTAGTGACCTTTTGCGGAACCTTAGGGTTTTAGGGGAAGGCCGGTTGAGAGGGATATTTAGTGATAGGATTGTGTAGTAATACTAGTCGATAGTGGACGCACTGAAGTTTCCTCAAACAAGAGATTAAGAATGAACACTCAAACAAGAGATTAAGAATGAACACACAAACAATTACGTATAATTAGCAACCACATCTTTTATTTCTAAATGGAAAGAATACAAATGGAGATGTATGAAGGTGTGTATGTAAAATTGTCCTTTGGGCACCTACATATGAGTAAATTTCCTATGAACGATTATGAGAAACGCACATTTTGAAAAGAGTTCTTTATCCGTTGGTTTGGTAAAGTTGTAAGATATACATGTGTGTAGTTAAGTAAGCTTTGGACATTGTATACCGTGTATTGTGTTCAATGCGACATAAGGTTCGCTGGGGACTGAAATGTTTTCCAGAGGCGAACGAGACACATCCTAGTTCTAAAGCATCCTGTGGAGTCAGTTCCCCAGAGTAGTAATATGCGGGAAGAAGCTGTTCCATTGGAACTTACTTCTCGCCGACGGAATACGGGGGTGGGGGATATGGGTGTTTTGCTACAATGTAAGTGGCATGACGGGTCCTATCTTTGAAGGTTAGACATGGCAGAACCAAGCAATGTAGTTCGTCCGAGCACTTTCCATGGAAGTAGCGAGAGGTTTGCCACATCCCGCCTAGGAGAGGTTGGAAGGTGGAAAATAATTCATCACCCACAAGGACTCGGAGACGATTTTGAACTCTCTCCAGACTGGAATGTGAGTACTGGACAGCTCCCACCCAAATATGACAACAGTACTCTATTTTCGGTCTGATTTGGCTCTTATAAAGGAAGAAACAGGAAATTGTGGAGAGACATGAACGCTCACACCCTGAAATCTGATTAGTCCTTCATTAACCCCGGAAATTTCGAATTTATTCCATCCGGAGTAATTCATCCATATTTATCTACATTTGTTAACTTGACTTAGCTTTTTGTTATCAGCTTTGGCACGAGTTCAACGTAGACCTTTCTTAGCCACCGCCATAACCTCCAGTTTGGCACTATCCTCTATCCTATTAGTTTAAATTTGAAACCCTCATCTCGCCGTTGGGCTTTTTGACAGGCACGGATTCGCCTATAGTTTCTAGGGATCCAATTTATGGACTAAAATGGACTAAGCTAAGGTTACAGTGGTGTAATAGTTAGCAAGTTACTCACACAGATCATTGCAACAGTAGTGATCAAGATCGTCACTGGGTGCCCGGCAGTCATGGCCTTATGCCTTATTAAACCAAGTTTAATATAACTGATCTTTTTAAATGATGTATTGCTTTGGAGCAAAATTTGCTAAAATAGTTACGCATACTTCAGTCATGAGATTGATCTTTACTGGGTTCCTCATACTTGTGTCCCCGTCCCATACAAAGATAAATTTTATAGCATGGATTTATTTTACCCAAATGTATGCCAGATAATATAGTAAATATATTTACAGTGGCGTTCACACTCATTGAATGTTAAATATTCACTTGTAAGTGAAGTGTACATATGAATGAACAACTGAGATCTATCTATCTATCTATCTATCTACGATGTCCTCTCTCGTATTGGAATTCAGCTCCAAGAACCGAACAACCAAACTAATCGCATATACGCTTTGATTATAATAGTTAAGGCTTATGCTGGACCATCCACACTTTTCAGAAGAAATGAATACAGAGAACAAGTACACAGGGTGCACCATGAGGTCCTCGAAAAGTTTCCTCAAGTTTTTAATTCTAAATGATCCGAGATAGATTACCAACAACGACCAGCAGTACGTATGTATGCAATTTACTAATTTCTTTCTTTCTTTCTTTCTTTCTTTCTTTCTTTCTTTCTTTCTTTCTTTCTTTCTTTCTTTCTATTAGGTTGGTGCAAAAATAATGACGTAATAATGTCGTTTTTTGACGTATTTTTAACGTCAAAAAACGACATTATTACGTCATTTTGCAACGTCAAAAAACGACATTATTACGTCATTATTTTTGCACCAACCTAATATCTATCTATCTATCTATCTATCTATCTATCTATCTATCTATCTATCTATCTAAGTCTTTGCATATCTATCTATCTATCTATCTATCTAAGTCTTCGCATATCTATCTATCTATCTATCTATCTAAGTCTTTGCATATCTATCTATCTATCTATCTATCTATCTATCTATCTAAGTCTTTGCATTATCTATCTATCTATCTATCTATCTATCTATCTATCTATCTATCGTCTTAATGAGGAAATGAACATAAATGTTATATAGAAATAGAAAAAAAAAAAAAACTTAATGCGACGGGCAAAGAACATTTGCTGATAATTAATTTTCACAAAATTATCTCCTAAAATTACCTTTACACAAAAACATTAAAAAGAAATATTATTATTACTAATGTCCAATAGTTCCGGAAAATGAATTGCATAGCGTAATCCACCATTAAACAATGCTTAACATCCGGATGTTTTGTTTGTTTTACGGCATATCAACCTCAATCGGTTATTTAATGCCGACAAGATTTTTTTTTAGGTTTGGTTTGGCTTATTTTGTTTTACGGTATATCAACCCCAATGGGTTATTTAATGCCGAGAATTTTTATTGCTGGTAATATTTCTTTCCCAAAAATATATTGCTGGTAATATTTTTAAACTTGCATGCATGAAGCCAGACATAAGCAAACTGAAGCCCATGGACAAACGAGGCACAATTGACTTTTTGAAAGGCACGCTTGATTTCACGAGGAAAATAACTCTTATTAAAATGTTTTGTTTTTGTTTCCTTTCGGTTTGGTTTGGTTTGGTTTGGTTTGGTTTGTTTTACGGTATATCAACCTCAATGGGTTATTTAATGCTGACAATTTTTATTGCTGGTAATATTTTTCTATTTTTTTTTTTTTTCAAAATGTATTTTTGGTAATATTTTTTTCTTCAAAAAAATATTTCTAGGAATATTTTTCCTTCAAAAAATGTATAGCTTGTAATTTTTTTTCTAAAAATGTACAGCTGGTAAGATTTTTTCCAAAAAATGAACAGCTGTTTATAAAGCTGGTATTTTTTTTTTTTTAAGTATTGCTGATAATAATTTTTCTTTCAAAAAATTATTGCTGGTAATAATTTTTTTAGAAAGTATTTCTGGTATTAAAACCTATTTTTACACTTTTATAGTATTTTGACCCAATTTTGGGTGATAACTATTTGCCCATAGCTGGGACCCTAACAGGTGCTACAACCCGGGTCAGTGTGAACCTGGGGACACCAGCAATTAAGAGGTAGTTCTACACTCCTAAAAACCTCCTGATCAGAGGCCTTGCTTTTATGTAGTTTATCGTCTTACCCAGGACGCGGACGTAATTTATCGTCTTACCCAGGACGCACATCCGGAAGAGAATTGAAATTTCTAGGTTACATAATGATGAAAGTGGCCTTCGAAAGTTTGATACTCACAGAAAAGATTAAAAGCAAGAATGGACAAGGAAAACAATCATAACTTATCTAGCGAGTTTGAATAAATGGCTGGTGGAACAAGGTTTAGGAGAGATAACAAAAGACAAAATTTATTAAGAGCTGGAAAGGATAGGACGTTTTGGAGAGTCGTGATTGCCAATGTTCTGAAGTTGTCGAGTAGGCGATCGTTATCAACATCAAATCAAAGGAGCAAATGACAAAATTAAACACACCGCGCAGGTGCTCCGCGCAACCTTCCGGGTTTCAAAAATACTTCAAATTTTCAGTTTAATAAAAATAAGTAGCCAATAAAATCAGCTCCGGACAATAAATAAACACAAGTCTCTGGAGCCTACACAAGACCAGAAAACTCAAACATTTATTCAACTCGGCCGAAGGACTGACAGCAGTAAAGAGACACGAGTCAACCTCGTCGTTCTGTCTTTCTCACCAAAGCAACAGCGGACTCCCTTTGATCTTGTCTCCCAACTCCACTTTCTCTCTTCCTCACTGAAAGACTATTGATGTTAATTTCCTTACAAAGAGAAGAACTTTCTAACTTTTATTTATTAAATCACTAATCGATTACAGTTAAAATTTGTGTATCCTACGTTTCATTTTATTTGAACACACAGCAATGTTTTCTCTCATTTTTTTTATTCAAACGGTAACCCAAGGAATCTTTCTTCAACAAAGTAACACAGCACATACAAGATGACGACATAGAAGAAAAAGAAAAAGAGGCTGTTGTTGGCAAAATCTGAACTGCTAAGTAATAATACCAATCCTCCTATCTGGCAGTGAACGTTAGACAATTCCCTCTCAGATGAAGAATAGACTTGGGGTAATAGAAATATGGTTCTACAAAAGGATGCTGAAAATATCATGGACGGGGTGCTTAATTTTAGGAGAGATAACAAAAACACTAAATTAAGAGCTATTAGGTTGGTGCAAAAATAATGTCGGTTTTTGGTGTATTTTTAACGTCAAAAACATTATTTTTGCACCAACCTAATACAAAGGACAGGAAATTGTGAAGAGCCGTGATCGTTTACGTCCCGAAGAAGAATGCGTTGTAGATCATGGAAGTTTCGACAGAGAGGCTAGAACGCACACATGCACATACTTATTTGTGTTGAGTCCAGAGCATATGTGTGTGTGACTGTATGTGCGTTAAAGTAATAAATCGATACTCATTTGTTTTTATAAAGTCAAACTAAAAAGGAAAAAAAATGTTGAGTGTTTGACATTAGTCGGTATGTCTAGACCATCTTTAGAATCAAAAGCGAACATACATCGGTGAGATGTTCAACCTTGAACAAAGTTCGGCAAGAACTTTGTCCTTCGAAGAATCATTCGACAAATTAAGCCGAAATTTTTAACTTTAAATAAATAAAGATTAAATAACAATCATCTTACTTCTTTCCTTACAAATCCGAGTGCTTAACACTATGTATTTTAAAGTATTTAAGTTGTCTTAAGAAAAAAAAAATTGAGAATCGTAGGAAAGCAGAATAACAATATCAATCAGGTTATATATATATATATATATATATATATATATATATATATATATATATATATATGAGTAAAGGGAACGGAGCCAAAAAAGTTGAAATTTAATAAAAATATAGACAGGAAATAATGGCTGACGCCACACAAAACACCTCTTCCATTCCCCACGTCGTATCCGATTTCTACGCAACAAAAATTCTTTCTTCTAATTATCAGACAGTTTCATTTTGTTTTTACACACACACACACACACACACATCTGAAAATGTCTGCTTATATGGATATGTCTGTATGTATGTGTGTGTGCGTGCGTCTATCTGTGTGTTTGTGAGGACACCACACTACAAAAAATGTGTATGCCTCTATTTAAATGTGTATAGCGTATCCTAGTGTGCAACAATTTAGAAGTCATTTCGATTAAAAACATAGGTTTCGCATATTATTTTACGCTTAAAAAATGATTAAAAATAATTTAAAATAAAAAGATATTTTTCGATAAATATTTAAATATGTTCTTTACCTGACATAACCGTTGTTTATTCTTTGGCAACAATTCTTTCTACTTATGAATAACATTGTATAAAATGTAATTGGCTCATTACCATAATTATGTTTGCATTTGTTATCGTAATACATCAAAAACAGCATATCGTAGTGCAATCTTTGTTAGCACAATACTATTAAAATGTATTCTTAAATCCAAATCCACCCCCAATCGGTTGTTAATTGGGGCAAGAATTGGCTGGTCAACTTTAACGCCTCAAAAACTAAACTACTCTCTATTAAACACCATAGAGATACTTCCCTGCCCCCCCCCATTAGAATGTCTGATAGTCAACTTCTTGAGAGCAACTCTCTGCGTCTGCTCGGTCTCACGTTGACTGCTGACCTGAGATGGAACAAATACACTGAGTCAATTGCTTCGTCCACTGCGAGGAAAGTTGGCTCTCTGTGCCGCGCCAGGAAATTTTTCTCCCCTGAATCGATGCTTCAAATATACAAATCAACCATTCGCCCTTGCATGGAGTATTGCTGCCATATATGGTCTGGGGCACCTTCTGTTTACCTTGGAGTTCTTGACAAGATCAAGAGGTGGATATGTAATATAATTGGCCATGATCTGGCATCTCGTTTTCAGTTGCTCTCTCACAGACACGCCGTCGCCTCTCTTTGTATTTTCTACAAATACTTTCATGGTAATTGCTCCGATGAGCTCCTTTCACTGGTCCCCAGACTTCATGAATTCAAGCGCCCTACGAGGCTGGCATCCCGCTCTCACCCTTTCACTGTAGAAACTTTTAAATGTAGCCGTCTCTTCTACTCCAATAGCTTCATACCTCGCACCTCTAACCTGTGGAACACCCTTCCCTATTCCAGTTTCCCTGAGAGCTATAATCTCCAACTATTCAAATGTAATGTCAATCAATATCTCCAGTTACCTTGATCTATCCACTATCCCTCTCCTCATTCTTTCTTCTATCACTTCTATCTGCTCTCGCTCCAAATCTTCTGCAACCCCCTGCATCCTAATGGCTTCACGCCTTGCTCGGGGCGTAATGCTTAAAAAAAAAATAAAATTAAAATTAAAAGTTGAGAATCAAGCAATTTCCAGTCTAGTCAACCTGTTTCCAAATTTTTTTTCCTGTAAAGTAAGACAACTCCATAGCTATTAACTGCTAATTAAAGAGTTATTCCCTAGATTTTATGAACTAAAATTCACAGTAATTAGTATTGTTGAAGTTATCGCTTTCTTTGTCCATTTGAAACTCTCGATTCAGTCTTTGTCATTTACAGTGCGACTAAATTATAGTTTACCAGAATGAAATATATATAAAGGCTTAAAGAAAATACATGCAAAAAAAAAAAAAAATCTATTTTTATTAAATAAGTATTTGCTATTTATTTATTAAATTGTGTTTAAAATAGTGGGAGTATTTTGTATGTTAAATAATAAAACTTAATTTTTCCCTAAAAAAATAATTAAAATTTATTGTACTAAGCTACGCACCGTAGTAAAACCAACTGTACTTTGTACCTCCTTACCTGTTTCCACTTCTCCCCCAAATCTGATTTCGATCGGTCAATGTATGGCTATTCTAGAGGGTGTGAGGCGCGGATGGACTGACGGACGGGCGGAAGTCACAGAATTTTATATATAGATAAGCAAATGAATGGAATAAGCCGGTGAGAATTCTTGTCATGTTGGAAGTCTTCTCTGTCACATATAATACAATATCAGAAAATCACTTAATAATAATAATAATAAGAAGAAGAAGAAGAAGAAGAAGAACAACAACAACAACAACAACAATAGCAACAGCAACATAGTTGTAATCGTGAGAATTTCACGGTTTTGCTGTTTGAATTTTCTGATGAATCATAATTCTTAAGTTAATGATTGAATAATCTCCTCGCAAGTTCTATGACATTAAAATACGCGTGGAAATTGCATCGTTAAATATTTAATCTTAACAACTGTTGTAGCGTAGCTACGGACAATGATGGACATGTCCCCATTCGCAAAAATACAGTATACTATATGTTCGTCTGCAGGTGGAGATTCGTCTCCAGCTGTGCTGATCAAACTCACCGCCTCCGGGCAGAGAGGATCCCCAGACGCGGCTATGTCGAAGGGCAGAGTTTCGTCTCGGGAAACAGCTACTCGACTCGGTTTTATACGGAGTCTCCAGGGAAATTTTGGACGAGCCTACGGGCTAGGATACCCTACATTAAATTCAACCTTATATCACATCTGACCGCATGGGGCGGTTAGTAGATATCCTGAACTTAGAGATTCATTGTGGAATTCAATTGATTCACTTCGAGCAGTTGACTACTTCTACGCGCCGCTGGCAAATCTTATATGTGTTGTTCGTGTTCTAAGTATTACTCACCTTCGTTTGATTATTCTATTCAGTAACCTTCCCTAGGTTACAACAACTTTAACAAAATGTTACAATGACAATCATAGGTAGAAATGCGGGTTATTATTTAAAGAAATAAGAAGGTAAAAAATCAAAATATTTAAAGTTTTTCCGTTTCACCGAAGCAGACATTGAACATATGAAAACGCCTTCCTCTATCTTTTCTTTCTTTTTCTCACTGAAACCAAACAGCGTCTTTGATATGTCTTTTCCTTTTTCCCCGTGATCAAAACGGAATCGTCCATTATTTATGAGGTATTGTTGGGTTTAACGTACGTGTTAACTAAAGAACAAAGGTACAAGCAGAATAATAATAACTGGAATTACCCGTGAAAATTTCGCGATTTTCCTATTTTAATTTTCTGATGAATCTTAATTCTTCAGTTAATGGTTGAATAAGCCCATGGCGACTTCTACGACAATAAAATATCCGTAGAAATTCCTTTAACGCATTGTTAAATCTTTGAGCTTAACAACTTTTACAAAATATTACAATAACAATCATAAATATGAATGCTGGTCATTAGTTTAAGAAGTGGGTAGAAATGAAACTATATGAAATTGACAACTATTAGGCTGGTGCAAAAATAATGACGTAATAATGTCGTTTTTTGACGTTACAAAATACGTCAAACAACGACATTATTACGTCATTATTTTTGCACCAACCTAATATTTCCATTTCACCGGAACAGACTTTACACATATATGCCTTCCATTCTTTCTTTCTTTCCTTTTTTCGCTGAAACCAAGTAGCGTCTCTGTATTTGTCTTTTCCGCCTTTTCACTTGATCAAAACGGAATAGTCCATTATTTATGAGGTATTTGACAGGATACATTAAACACTTCTAGTTTCTTTCTTTCTGTCACTCTTTCTTTCTTTCTTTCTTTCTGTCACTCTTTCTGTCACTCTTTCTTTTTCTCTGTAAAACAAAGTAGCGTCCCTGATATGTCTTTTCCGTGTTTCTATAAGACCAAAACGGAATAGTATATTATTTACGTAGTATTGCCAGGGCGTAACGGTTGTGCTAAGGGAGGAAGAAGCACTACTACTATTAATAATAATAATAGTAATAATAAAGCTCAGAGTTAATTAGCATCTGTAAATAATTATGATATAAATTATATGATAAAAATATAGCTTTAAGGTATGCTATATTTATGGGTTAAAGTGCTCATCAGAGATAGAGCATATTTAAATATAAAAGTGGACATTGAGGTCATAATATAAATTATATAAATTAAATACGAAGAGATTTGACTTCTGGAGGCTGACGAAGGCAGTATTTAAAACGAATAATGCATAGATACCAAAATAAAGTGGTTGTATTTATTTGTATCTTCACAAAGTCAAAACATAACACAAGGTAGGTTTACTGTGGGGCCTCGTCTGCTTGTGAGTGCATAGTGGTAAAATAATCCAGTTTCAACAACTTTCACGGCAGCTGTCAGAGTGTAACCTCAATAATGCAATACTGAGGTGCTGTCTGAGATTTTCAAGGGTTGCTCGTCCGCCGACGACAGAGAATAGATGTGTAAGAGATCGCCGGATGAGTATTTTCTCCTGCTTGACTTTTTCGGCCTTTATTTCCATTCTTTTAAAGACTATTCAGTAATCACAGCCTGGCTGAAATCCGAGTAAAAGATGGACAGTGTTTAAAAGTACTGCAGTTGAATGATGACAAACGTTCCCCATCTTCGTTTGGTGCCGTAGGCCCCACTGAAGAATGAGGGTCTACAGCCCCCACCCCCAAACAAAACGAGACATTGTTGCCATGGGTTCCATAGCAAGTAAGGTTTTACAGGAGGAAGTTATCCTATCTGGTTTTGTACCTGGTTTTCATTTACAGTACCCGGTACATAGAATCGCCCCTACCAACTCACCAGCTAAGTATTAACCGGGTACGAAACAGTTTAAATCTAGGGATTAAAGTAGAACTGGTCTGAACACTTAAACAAATACGAAAAAGGAAAGAAAAAAATAGACGTGAAATAGAAGGACTAAAAAATAACAAAGAAACTGTCCAGATAACTTCCCGAGAATTTCGCATGTCAACGTGAAACTTTCACACTCAGATCTGTAAATTGTTCTCGTTGGCAAAATAGAAACAGAAAAAATATTAGCAGGCAGTCAAAGAGTACTGACGACAAGAAATACATAAGGAAAACTCATGAGTGGAAAAAAAAAGAAAGAAAAAATAAGATACAAAAATATAGAACGAGTAATTCATGACACAGAAGGTGTACCTGTGCTTTATAGATTACACATAGGCGTTCGATAAAGTAGGCCACAAAGATCTGTTAGTGCCGCTTAGCAACTTTGACATATTTGGGAAGGATATTAGAATAATCAAGAACCTATACTGACAGGAAATCGTCTGCATGCAGATACAGAAAAGAAGTACAGCAAAAATAGAAAGGGCTACAAGACAAGAATGTGTCTTTTCACCTGACATGTTCAACTTATACAGCGAGGCATTTCTGAGAGAATTAAATGTCCTGTCGGGATTTGTTGTTGGTGGCCACAATCCAAACAAGGTAAGATATGCAAATGACATAGATAGAAGACACGAGTAGAAAAGTACAAAATCTCCTATAGAAGGTAAGTAAGGAAAGCTAGAAGAAAGGACTAAATGTAAGCTACAAGGAAACAGAATGCATTATTGTCTGCAAAAGGATGAGCACAAAATGCAAAACAAATCGGTGATACTAAAATCAAACCAGAAATTTAAATATCTGGGAAGTGCGACACTAAGATCCGAAGAGGGCGGAAAGTGCGACACTAAGATCCGAAGACGCATTGGGATGGCCAAAAGATGCATTCCAGAAGCTAAGCAGAGTATTAAGAGACAGAAAAAACTTCATTAGAAACAAGAACAGAGTACTGGGCTGTTATGTGATATCTGCCCTCCTGTATGGCATCGAATGCTAGACAATCTTCTCAAAGATGGAGAAGAGACTTGAAGCAACAGAAATATGGTTCTAGAAAAAGAAACTGAGGATACCATGAACCGAACGAGGAAGTTTTAGAGAAAATGGAAACAAAAAGAAAACCTATATTTAACGCCAGGAAAAGGCAATTGAAATGTCCATAGTACGTAATAAAGAAGGAGGGCTTGGAAAATCTGATACTCACAGGACAGATTGAGGAAAAGAGGGGCAGAGTAAAACAGCGCGTAACATACTTGGTGAGCTTGAGCAAATAAATAGCAGAAAAGGCTTTGGGAGAAACAACAAAAAGAAAATAATTATTAAGAGCTACAAGAGACAGGAAGATGTGGAGGGTCATGATCGCCTACATTCTGAATAGTCACTGTACATAAAGAAGACAAAGAATTCATGAAATAAGATTTGAAAAGAAATGCTCTGTCCTTAATGTCGGATGGCAGAAAATGAAATATGAAGTTTTAAATCCAGTTATCATGTCTGATTCTTCGTATATGCGCCGTGTCCCTTCAGGACGTAAGAAATCATGGCTCTCCACAAGTTCCTATGTTTTGATTCTCGAAGTAACCTTTGACTCTTTACCATCTCATATGGTCCAGCTTTACCTATGCATTCATTCAGACTTGTTAATTTGGTTGCTCGCTTTTCTTCTTTGCTTCTTTTACTTTCAGTATGTCTTGAGAGCGTTAACTTTTCTAGGCCTTCTTTCCTTAACATGCATCACATAAATTTCAATTTCTGATGTAACTATACATTTCCTTTTAGTCCTTATTTTCCTTAAGATTTCCTCATGCCCAGTCCATAGTATTCTCAGTATTCTCATCTGTGTTTCTTCAATTTTTTTCTTCATCTGTGAATATATTGTCCGATTTTTATTGACATATAAGAGATTGGATATTACATAGCAGTTCAGCACTCTTTTCTTATATCTTAATACTTTGAAAAGTTTCTAGAAGGCATCTTTTGCTGTCCCCATGTTCCTTCGGATTTCTGTGCCACATTTTCTGTTGTCTGTTACTACAATACACAGACAGTTGAATTTCTGTGTCTACTTGATTCTGATGCAGCTAATACGTAGTTCATACATTCAGTTGTTTCTTTTGCTGACAGTCATGCATTCTGACCACTGATAGTTGATAATTAGTACTTTCTTTCTTTCTTTCTTTCTTTCTTTCTTTACTATCTTATCAAAGAGATATTTCAATACTCACCGTGAAAATTCCATCAACACAATGCCATTTGCATATCTTATATTGTTAAGATTGTATTCACCGATAATAAATCTTAGTAAGTATTTCTCTGACGACCGTCTCGTTGTTTATGTTAACTAAATCTGATGAAAAAAAAACGCATCCTTGTCTCACTCCTTTTTCTATTTTTGTATATTCCCTAAATCCATTCTTTATCTACATACAGGCAGTTTGTTCCATGTAATAGTTATGGATGACTGCATCGTTCCTATATGAATCAGGCTTTATGGCTGATGTTAACCTCCAGGAGAGCAACACTTTTCGCCTTCTTAGGTTCACGTTTTCTACTAACATGAAGTGGATCGATTATAGTTAATTAACTGCTACGTCTGATAGCTAGAAAAGTTGGTTCACTGTGTCGTGCAATAAAGTTTTTCTCGTTAAAATCCGTTCTGCCCATTAATATACCCTACCATTCGTCTGTGCACTGAATATGGTTGCAATATCTGGTCTGGTGATACTGCTATATATCTCGAGATTATTGACAAAATGTCCCAAAAGGGTCTGTAATGTAATCAATCCTAAGCTGGCATTTCGACTTCAGTTACTTTCTCACCGGCCTGTCTTTTCTACAAATATCTTAATGGCAACCGTTCTGATGCGCATTTTTTCTTAGTGCATCGACTGCATGAATTTAAGTATACTACTTCATTGCCAACATAGATCTCACCGTTTTCTCACTGTCGAACTAGCATGATGCAACCGCCAGTTCTATTCTAATAGTTCCTTTTCTCGCACTTCTCGCACGTGGAACTCCCGATTTCTTGCTCCCCAAAGTCTTCATGCATTTAGTACTGTTGCCATATCTGGTCTTGTTCTCCTGCTATATATCTTGAGATTCTTTACAAAATGCAAAGCAAGGTCTGTAAACCCTTCCTCGCCGACATGACATGGCTTGCCTCTCTCTTTTCTACAAATATGGCCATTGGTCTGATGAGCTTCTCTTCTCAGTGTCTCGATTTCCTGAATTTAAATGTGCTACTCGATTGGCAATTAGGTCTCACCGTTTTACTGTCTGACTAGCTAGATGTAATCGTCAGTTTTATTTTCATTTTTTTTTGTTGTTGCACTTCTTGCCTGTGGAAATCCGTTCTGATTTCTTGATTCACTGCTACCTACAATGTTCAAAAATCTAAATGCAACGTCAATCAACATCTTCTGTCTTCCTGAATCCTGTTCCTCTATTGAACTCTCCTCTGTCGTGTCCATACTTTTTGTATTTTCCCAAGTAAATTATCTGGACACTCATTACACATATCTATAGAAAAACATACGAGAAAGACTGTATACATTTTACTTATTCTTTATCTTATTCTGCTGGTTTCCGATCCATATTTGATCTACATTTCACCCCAAACTCACAATTTTACTCATTATTTGTGTCTCTCATGTTTCCAACACCACATAACAAGCAAATTATAAATAACGCCTGTTTTGTTGTTTCCACGTCTTGCTGTTTCTCGTTTTTACGATTATTTTTTGTATATATAAATGTAAGGTGGGATTATAATTATTTACTCAGTTATAACTCCCCTACTTAGCCCCGGTAAAGTCTTCTCTTACTCTTTGACTCCCTATAACTCACTGCGTCTTAGTAGAAATATCTCCTTGCTTGGGGCGAAATCATTAAAAAAAATACGTAGGTCTTTTAGGTTAAAAATAATTCAAGTAATATTGATTATTGGAACAGAATTGAATAAATTCAATGGCGTTTTCTTCGATGTAAAAATAGTGTTGTGGAATCTTCCACAACAAACCAGCCTTACTTCTTTTTAGGAAATGCATTCTTCCTATCTGGTAAGTAACATCCTACTTTCATACAAAATATCAACGAGAAACCATTGGTCAATCACAGTACACCCAACTTGCTGACTGGCCAGTTTCAACCAATCAGATCGGTCTCACGTGCAGAGTCAATTTAGGCGCCAAGTCAATTCTGATCCTATCACGTGATACAGGCAGATATATAAACCCAACACGTGTAAACTCCCTCGAGTTTCTTTTCATTTATCTCTCTCTCGCGCGTCTCATTCCTTGCTACCAAGTACCAAGATGTAATCTTCAAGAACTCCCGTCTCGACTGATCCAGTCAGACGTTAAATGAACAGTACTTAATTCATGCAAGTATTATCTCTGAACTCTACCTAACTTGTTCATACAATTCCAAACACTCAATACGAACTCATTCTTCTATTACAGTTTAATAATTACTTCCTTTTAATATGAACTTAGGTACAACTATTACATAATCAAAGGGACACGACTATGTCCTAACTTTTCATTCAGTATTCATGCATGTATACCAAACACTAATAAATTCAATTGTTATGTTTTGAAACAAGATGTTTATGAATCATTATTTCTCCTTTCTTGTCTAACGTCAAGAGTTTTTGATCATAAATTAAATAATAGGGAAAGAGGTTTTATTTGGAAAGTACATTTTGTGCCAGCTTTATCTCCAGAGAGAGAAATAAACCAAATATGTTCTGCGCCCCTACAGTGTAGTTATCTTAGACTCTAATTTAATTAAGAACCGTTTAAATAATGAATTCATTCATTAGCGATGAAGCCTGGATCAATGTGCACCTTAGAAGCAGCGTGGCTCAACTGGAAAGATTTTCGTGGGGTTTAAAGTTAAAGCTAAGGCCTATAGACTCTTAGAGATAGAAATACGGTTAAAAATGTGTAGGTTCTATTTATCCAGATTTATGTATGTAAAACTTAAGTCTGAATATTGAGATACAGTTTATTTTGCAAGAGTTGCTCAGATACGTAAAGATGAAACTTAGTATTCTAATCACATGATGTTTAAAAATTTACTAGTTTAAGTATGTTTATGACGATTTTTTTAAATTTACAAATAACCTAACTAGTCTGAAAATTAGTGTGAAAGTTAAAAATTAAGTTAAAAAAATATATGAATAAATAAATACAAAATCAAAAGCCAACACAGCATTGTGGAAAAAGCGATTCTTTTTATTACACATGGGACCTGGTGTTCAATTCTTGCTATACTCAAATCAAATGGTCATTTAGTGAAATGCTGCAGCTGGCTTTAACAAGAAGCGTCTCCATTTTCAAAGACCGCCGAGCTGTGGTGAGGGTGGGGCCAAATCTGACATGTCGTCGTCGTCCCCTCCTCAGCAGTTGAGAATGGCGACTTTGCCTTTCAATAAAATAAAACAAAGAAAGGGAAAAAATATAAAACAAAATATATTTCCTCACTTTTCCTGTCTTCTTAATAAAGTCCCACTAGTTGCCAAAAAACCTGAATAAGCTTCATTTACACGTGCTATGCATGTTTATGAAAAAGAATACTGAGCATCTGTCCTTCTTTACGGCAGCGAATTTTGGACGATTTCCTCAAAGATGAAGAAGAGACTCGAGGCGACGGAGATGTGGTTCTACAGAAGGATGCTAAGGATATCATGGACTGAGCCTGAGAGCAACGATGAGATCTGCAAACAAGGAGGAGGCTTATACTTAACATCAGGAAGAGGTAGCTGAAGTTCTGGGACACATAATGAGGAAGGAGAGCCTGGAGAATTTGATACTCACGGGTCGAATAGAGGGAAAGAGAGACAAAAGAAAACAACGCGTGACATACCTGGCGTACTTAAGCAAGTGGATAACAGAATGTGGTCTGCGGAAGGAAGCAGAGGGAAGGAGCTTGCTGAGAGCTGCAAGGGATAGAGGGAAGTGGAGAACCATGATCACCTATGTACTGAAAGGACATGAGACATAAAAAGAAAAGAAAGGTATGTAAGAAAATTAAAAATCACAATTGTAAGAAAAGAGCGTCAACCATTTAAATATACCGTTTCAGAAAACTCGTGAATTATTCAATTATTTATTTATTTCGTCTTTGTCTTACCCCATAACAAAATGAATATATATAATTTAAATCGTTCAAATATATAGAGAAAATAAATTTATAAGTAAAAATTATTATGCATATATTTGCACTTGTTTTCTCTTAAAATTTTCAGGGAAATAAATTCTTACGATATTTATAATTAACCTTTTTAATTAATTTTAAGTAAAAAAAAAATAAAATAAAAAAGAAACAATATATAAAAAAAACATGTTTAAGAGAGATCCATTGCTGCTTTCCATCAATATGGCTGATGCTAACCTCCATGAAAGTGACTCGTTGCTCCTTCTGCAGCACACGTTTTCAGCTGACATAAAGTGGAAAGACTATATTGAATCCATTGCTAGGTCAGCTGCTAAGAAAGTTGGTTCACTTTGTTGTGCAAGATAATTTTTCTCTCTAGAATCTATCTTACATATTTATAAGTCTACCATTTGTCCATGATTAGAATATTGCTGACACACATGGTCCGGTGCCTCTGCTATTTACCTTGAGCACCTTGATAACATGCAAAGAATAAGCAATATTATTAGTCCTGATCTGGCGGCCCGGCTTCAGTCGCTTTCCAACCGCCGTAAGGTTGCCTCTCTGTCTCTTTTCTATAAATACTTTCATGGTAACTGTTCGGATGAGCTCTTCGCTTTGTTGTTATATTCCCCTCCCGCCACAGACAATGAATTGTACATATGGGGACTAGTTAGGATTTCCATAGAGACCATGAGGTATTATGGTGGATGTAGTACGAAAGGTAAGTAAAAATGTGTTGTTTTGGTTTTAGGAATATTGTGGTATGTCTGGGTCAGTGTTTGTGGCTGGCTAAGTTTAATATTAAGGCAGAAGAAGACCGTCCTTTTCCCCATTCCCCATTTTGGCCTTGTGCCACATTTTCTGTACTGAAGCGGAAATAAATATCGCTCTTCGTTTTGGTACTTAGACTTTTTAAATTTA
The DNA here is from genome assembly GCA_963932145.1 of Acanthosepion lycidas. Lineage (NCBI taxonomy): Eukaryota > Metazoa > Mollusca > Cephalopoda > Sepiida > Sepiidae > Acanthosepion > Acanthosepion lycidas. The sequence goes on from OZ010583.1 coordinate 44,880,445, forward strand.
AGTGCAGCATTAGACTGACGTCGAGATCTCATCAATTTACAGTTGAGCTGGCTAGATGCAGCCGTAAGTTCTATGCTAACAGTTATTTTCTCGCACTTCTCGTTTGTGGAACTCCCTTCTGATTCCATGCTTTACAGCCAATTTTAAGCTGTAAAAATTTGAATGCAATGTCAATTGCTATCTACTGTCCTCCTGATTACTCGTTTCTCTTTTCTCTGATTATTAATATTTCTTTTCGTAATTCTTCCCCATCCTGTAACGCCTTATGTTTTAGTAGCCTTACTGCCTTACATGGGGTGATACAGATTTAAAAAAAAAAAAGCAAAAATAGAGGGATTTAGAAGAAAACTAAAATTCTTGCTCTGAAATGAGGTTTTGGGCAATGTCTTGTGCGTATTTGACAAGCTTACTCTACTTGTCTTTTAATATCTATATATCTACCTACCTACGGTATAACACTTTGCGAAAACAAAGTCTTTGTTATCAGAATAGTTCTAAGGAGCATTTTTTCAAATATTTAGTAATACATGCCTAACTAAAAAAAAAACAAAAAAAAACATACTCTTTTTTTTTGATTTGAGCATAAAGAATTCCCCTTAATTTTAGTTTGTCTTAGTTTGCCAACACACTAACATTTTTATGACATTTTGAAAAAAGAAATTCTGATTCCACGCTGGTAAATGGAATCTGCCATTTTCTCTTCAAGTTAAGGCATTGCGTTTCATTTGCATCTTTTTATTCTTTTATGTGCCATATCCCTTCAGACTGGGGGCGATCATGGCTCTCAACACAAATTCTATTCTTTGTAGTTCTTAGCTTGTCTATTTACTAGTCCCCCACATCCTGTGACAGAGAGTGTCTGACACACACACACACACACACACACACACACACACACATATATATATATATATATATATATATATATATATATTAGTGAAATTTGCGTGGATTTGAACACTGTAATTAGATCAGAGCATTTTTGCTTACTGGTGGTGAAACCTGATCTAGGGCAGAAGTTGTACCCATTGAATCTGGGTCATCAGAGGACAATGGAAATGGACGAAATAATTTTTATTGATTAAAAATTGAAATAGAGCTGAGCAAGCAAGGAGGAACTTTGGAATTCACATGATTTTAGTTGAAGCAGCCAGAACCCCGTGATAATCGCGGGCGAAGTAGTAGGGCCAAAAGTCGGTTATGATCAGCCGGGTTTTTCTATATAAACGCGTAGTTATGCTGAAAAAGAGCAGACAGAAGAGAAAGACAGAAGAGAATTAACCCGGGCAAGAGTTAGGCTAGAGATAGTGGAAAATCGAGTTGGAGACGCAAGAAGGAGAGAAAGTGACGTCAGGGATTGGAACGAAGCATCCGCTAACATGTACTGTTGATATAAGTACTGCTGCTTCTGCTACCACGAACATTACTACTACTGTTACTATACTACTGCTAAGGAGGTACGCCACTATAAACTATAAGCCGCGCAAAGAAATCTTATTCCCCCATCGCAAGACTCGTATATCGTTCTGAGACAATATGACAACAAGTTAATCATAACACACACACACACACACTCTCTCTCTCTCTCTCTTTCTCAGTCCAGAATCCAGTGTATGCGTTTTTACGTCAATTACTTTTCTTTTCTGTAACCAGTTTTGTTTTCTATCCTATTCTTTTCTGCTATATAAAAGACATTAACAATTCGATCATTGAATAGTTGTTTTTCCGGCTTTCTGTAGATATTTTTTTATTTTTTGCTGCATTCTGAATTTCTTAGCGCGGACTCTCCAGCCGTGTCTACATCTTCAGTCGACCGTGAATGGATGAGCATCACTTCTGCTTTCTGGATCAAACCAAACACGCGTGGACAGGAAACAGGATTAAACCAGTGAACCGGTCGAATAATCTACGGATGTTCAGGGGACCTACGGCCACTCCCTTAAGTTCGGCTAGGACCGAGTAGACACCTCAACCCAGAGAGTAAGATGTCGGAGGTTCAGGGACTGGGGCGAAAGTGTTAGATCCTCTTCTGCCATCCATTCTGTTGTAATGGAAAGTCCCACACTCCCTATCACCTATGTGGACTGACTATATCAGTAGCTATATATAGTGAGCACAGCATATACTTAGGGGCTTGCTTCGGGAATTACTAGCCTGCCACCCGATTCCCTGTCTTTCAGTAGTTTATTCTCTTTTACTATAAAGCTTTCTTCTTTCATCTACGCGTGTGTTGCTGTTCCTTCACTCGAGTACCATCTTTCTCTGTTTTTAATCTCTTTAAGGATGCAACACATTCACACAAGCTTGTCAGGTAGGTGGTTTGCTGCGTTACCTTGTCCCTTCTGATTTGGGCATGTTATGTGAGCGTCAAATTCTATAAACCCCCTTGTCCCATCAAGTGTCCAAAAAATCGCAACTGCCTCTTTCAGATTCTGAGTACATATTCCCTTTTTGTTTCCATTTGCCTTAAAACGTCTTCGTTGCTTATGTACTCCGTCCATGGTATTCTCAGTATCCTTCTGTAGAATCATATTTATATTGCCCCAAGTATCCCCTTCATCTGTGAGAAAATTGGGCAGCATTCACTGCCATAGAGGAAGACTGATATTACATAGCAGCTTAGCACTACAGTGTAACCCGGATATAAGAGAGTTGTCGGGACCGGATACTAAGTCTCTTATATCCGGGTTTCTCTTATATCCGGGTTTGGTCTAATTTATATACATTAACACAGGCTCTAATATGGGACCAGAGAAAATCTCTCTTATATCCGGGTTTATCTTATATCCGGGTCTCTTATATCCGGGTTACACTGTATTAGAAAAAGTGATTGAAGCCATATAGGAGGACTGGTATTTCGTCTTATTATTAATGTTATTTTGTGTCGTGTCACTTCAGGATGGTTGGTGATCAAGGCTTGCCATAACTCCCTGTACTTTGTAGCTGTTGTCTTTTGTTATCTCCTGAAACTTGGTCAGCCGTCCATTTACTCAGTCTCGCTAGTTAAGTTATGCATTGTTTTCTTCTGATCCTCTTGCTCTCAATCTGTCTTATGAGTAGCAGATTTTCCGTGTCCCCTCTCCTCATTATGTACGCTGAAAATTCCAACTGCCTGTTCCTGATGTTAATTACAAGTGTCCTTTCAGTTTCCATTTCCCCTAAAACTTCATCGTTGCTCACATTTTCCGTCCATGGTATTTTGTCGCTTAGTTTTAGTATTTAGTCGTCTTTTAGTATTTATTTGTCGTCTTTTAGTATTTAGTCGTCTTGTTTTAGTTTTAGTTTTAGTCTGTCTGCAAATTTTGCCGTTTGTTATATAAAGATATTCGTAGTTTCATTCTTCTAAAAAGCTGAAAAGGACTGCAATCACGAAATTGGAGGTTTTTAGGAGTTTTTCCCAGATCCACCCTGACCCGGAGTGGTAGTAACTTTTGGGGTCCCAGCTACGGGCAAATAGTGAACCCCCAACCAAAAGAAAAACACTATGAAAGTATAAATGTACATTTTTATAGTAAAAATATCAGCAATATATTTTTAAAGTATAATTACTAACAATACCGATTTACAACAAAATGACCAACAATACATTTTATATCTAGTTGAAACGATAAAATTGTGTTCGAAATATTTAGATTTAGGTATTAACCCATAATGGTTGATATGCCGCTAAACAAAATTAAGCAACTAAATACAGAGATGCAAATAAACTTGATTACATTTTAATTGTAAACGTGTATTTTCGCAAAAAGAAGTAAATTCGTCGATAAGTGAAAAAAAACATTGCATTTATATTATTTATAAATTCCAATTGTTTGTTTTTTTTTCATTTGGAACCAAAATAATTTAAGATTCAGGTATGAACACATGAGGCCAGATTGTGTAACCAAGTGAGGTGTTTTGGGTGCGAATTCTGCCATATTGAAACGTAAAGCGTCGTCTTATTTTATAACAAGGTTCTTTCCTTGGGGGATCAAATATACTTTTTTGAGTCAAGCGAACCGTTTTCGAACTGTGCTCTCATAAGATATGTATTGCCAGCAGCCAAAACATTCCCAGGTGAATTCATTCCACCAGGAAACAATATTATTCTTATCAGGTTCTTTAAAAAGCTACATTTAGAATAATTCTTTCTCAAATATTTGAAAAGAATTCTTAACCTTTTCAAGATGTAAATTTCACTTTCAAGAATAACGATATAAAAGTGCATATTTTCAGCATCCGCCATTCCCCACTCTCTCACACACACATTCTCTATTAAGTACCTCCAATGATTCGCTAAAAAATGAGTATACATTGTGAAAGAAATGCCCAAAACTTAATAAAAACAAAGTTTCACCGTGAAAATTTTAGTGTTACGATTAAGAAGAAAAAAAAAAAAATTATGTCAGTATTATTTTCTTTTAATTCTTTTTAGAACCTTCGAAATTTTGCTAAAAATTTTGATTTATAAATTATTACGAGAAATTTGAGCGTCTTTTTGTCGTGAAAAACACACTGATTTCTAAATTCCTGCAAAAATCAAATAATGGTCGGATTTTAATCAATCTTTCAGGACTTATTTACAAATAAATGAACTTATTTTTGAAACGTTTTTTTTTTTATAAAATCGTGGTAAAAATAGATATTTTTTATATTTGTTATATTTTTGCTTTGAGACTTCTTTAGCGCTTATTTGCACCGTCTATAGAATTCTTAGTATCCTTCTGTAGAACCACATTTCCGTTAACTACAGTTTCCTCTTCATCCGTATAGAGATTGTCTAACATTCACTGCTATACAAGAGGATTGATACCACATAGAAGTCCCGGAATCTTTTCTTTGTTTCTAACAAAACCTTCCTGTTTCTTCATACGTTGTTTAGGTTTTGGAAGGCATCTTTCGCTAATCCAGTGCGCGTTCAGATCTCGGCGTCGCACTTTCCATCATTCGTTAAAACTTTCCAGATATTTAAAATTCAGAACATGTTTGATGTTGACATTGTAACAATGTTGTTATTATTATTAGAAATAAATAAAATGTAAAATAATAATAATAATAATGAAAATAATAAATAAAATAAAACAACATAAAAACATCGTATAAAGTAAATTAAATAAAAATTAAAAATAATAAAAAATACTCTCAGCATGCAACAAAAACTCTTCCTGTCGGAAATACGGACATCCCGCCAAAAGACGTTAAATTCAATCTCTCTCACCATGAACCTTCGTACAGGCAACACGTATCCAATTTCTCTGTGTGAAATGGTTTGTAATACTACAGAGTAAATTTTTCTCTTCTATCACATGTGCCAGAAAACGATTGTAACGTAAAAATTACGCACACCAATAGACAAAAAATATAAATAAAGTGTATGAAATTAACATAGAATTTACCATGCTTTTCCTGTTATTTTGTGTACGTTTTATTTCCTGTCAAGTATAGTTTTATCTCCATAAATACTAGGCCAATTTCCGCTGCTATGATGTGAGTGAATCTCCCACATCTCCAATTCGTAGTTCGCATCTTATGCATGTTCCCTTACTGACAACCATACATTCTGTCTTTTTACTGTTGATTGCGAATCCGTTTTTTTTTATCGTTTTCTTTACTACAAGTCCTGTAGTTTTGTTTCTGCGTCTGCCATCAACACAGTGTCATTTGCGTATCTTAAATTGTTAAGATTACACCCACTGACAAAATAATCTTGGTAAGGTCGCCAACTCCCTTAGGATAAACTAGTTGTAGTGGTTCAATAAATCTGGGAAGAAGGCACATCCTTATCTAATACGCCTATTTTTGTGTAGCAACTCAATTTCTTTTCTTTCTATATGCAAGCCCGTCCTGGGTATGACGATAAACTACATCCGCGTACTGCAGCAAAGCCTCTGATCAGGAGGCATTGAGGGGCGTGGAACTACCTCTTAATTGCTGATGTTCCCAGGTTCACCCTGACCCGGGGTAGTAGCACCTGTTAGGGTCCCAGCTATGGGTAAATAGTTAACCCCCAAACTCGGGTCGAAACACTATGAAAGTGTAAAAATAGGTTTTAATACTAGAAATACTTTGTAAAAAAAATTATTACCAGCAATACATTTTTGAAAAAAAATATATTACCAGGAATATATTTTTGAAAAGAAATATTACCAGCGAAGGAAAATTCTTACAAGAAATAGATTTTTGAAGGAAAAAATATTAACAGAAATAGATTTTTGAAAAATAAAATATTACCAACAATGAAAATTTTGTCGGCATTAAATAACCCATTGAGGTTGATATGCCGTAAAACAAACCAAACTAATAAACAAACAAAATCTATATGCACGCAGTTTACTCTTAGTTTAAGTTCTGGGTTATTCTTACATCATTTCCAAATAGATAGATAGATAGATAGATAGATAGATAGATATTTGTGTTGTACCTTGTTAAACTCTTTTGTGTAATCTATAAAACATAAGTGCACATACTTCTGCATTTGTATTGCACACTCCGATATCATTCTAATCATCAAAGCATCTGTACCATAAATGTCCCCGGCGTTATTATATCCACATAAGACAAGGTAAGGCATTTTGCAATGAACTTTGCCTCTAAGGACCACTCCTTACCTAATTTCCCCTCCTCACAGAGTATAAACTGTATAATATGTCGATTACGGCGGGGTAAGTTTCCAGGCTTATCAAAAGCCTTGACGCCACTTGTCCGGACAAAATGCCAGTGGCTGTTCTTAAGAATATCATCCCAGAATTATCTCCAATTCTGGCAAAATTGTTCAATCGCTGTCTGAAGGAGACATGCTTCCCAATTCCATGGAAGGTATCAACTGTGTTTTTGAGAATGCGGGTAGACGATAATGTCTATCGCGATATCGACCCATAAACATCCTTAGTGTAATCAGCAAGCTCCTCTTCGAATCAACAAGAGGCTTGTTGAACACCTTAAAAGGAACAAACCTCTTGGGCATAATCGGTATTTCGCCCTGTTAGGTACACAGCTGGGGTCTAAACTGTCATCACTCCCAGAATCAGCAAAGTACTAGACAAAAAATTAATCACGAGGGCCAGTGCACTGGCTATATTTACAAGTTGTGGCATCGGGGCTGCTACATAAACTCTCCAGCTATAGGATTCTCTGTCAGAGCTCACTCAATTATGAAGTCTTTCATAACAGGTAGGTTCCTGAAGGTAGTTGTTAACGGCAAGCCATCGTAAACTCCGTGCTCTATTCATCAGGTTCAGGATCATTAGCTTGGTTATGTGGCCGATTAAGCGGCAGCGAAAGCTCTAGGCCTAGGCCACCGTTAGGCGTAAACTTGCCGTACTCGCGACGCTAACCAGGCTCGAACTTCCTACCAACTTATTCTTTGAATCCATTTCGTGTAACGACTTTTAGTTTTTTCTATAATTTCGTACCTGACAATATACAAACTATTAGGTTGGTGCAAAAATAATGACGTAATAATGTCGTTTTTTGACGTTAAAAAATACGTCAAAAAACGAAATTATTACGTCATTATTTTTGCACCAACCTAATACTTAAAAATGTAGCTCAATCAGACCAAAAATGGATTATTGCTGTCATGGGTTGGAGCTTCTCAATTCTCGTATGCCCGTCTTGATAGCGTTCAAAAGCGTCTGTGAGTGATTAATTATTTTCTACCTTACAACCCTTTTTACACAAAGGAACAAGTTCGAGCCTCTAGCTGCTCTATCGCTATTTCCATGGCAAGTGTTCTAACGAGCAATATTCCTTAGTCCTACCACCTATGACCATTACAACTGGAACCCTCCATGCCACGTACACAAGAGTAGGTCATCTCCATTCCCTCCGTATTCTTATTGTAAGAAGTTCAATTCAGACAGCTTCTTTCCAAGATCTGCTGGCTTGTTTGCCCAGTCACTACAATCTTGACCTCTAAGTTTAATCATTATCTTTCCTGCATAGCGCCATGAAATTCTCTTCGTGTTCTTTCTTACGCTCATACAACACCATTTACTTTGAGTAACCTTGTATTGGGCAAAAATTAATAAAAAGAACATTCTATTTCTTATTCCAATGTCCTTGACAAAGACATATTATTATTGTTCTAATTCTATTCCGCTCTCTATTCATCAGGTTTATGATCATTAGCTTGGCTATGTGGTTGATTGTCCGATGGAGCTCGCATTCATTTACACCTGGTTTCTGAGGTAATGCTACGAAGATGGATATTCGGTATGTTGCCACCGATGACGAAATCGTCCAGGGTGTGAGCATATTTATTACGATCCCATTTGTTCCTGTTGATTTGACCCTGTTCATCTTATCCAGAGCCGACCCTAATTCAAACTTTAATATCTCCGGCCCTTCCATATTTTTGTGCATTGTAGCTTTTTCTCTCTCTTTTCTGACGTATTCGCTCAATCTTCAAAGTATTATATATATATATATATATATATATATATATATGTGTGTGTGTGTGTGTGAAAATATTGTAGAAAATAGGAAAGAAACTGGTTTGGTAAATAATCCAAAGTTACTTAGTATTTTTGTAATTATTTTTAAAAAATAGTGCTCGATACGAAAGTAGAGCATAAATATAATTATTTATTTAAAAATATGATTCCAACTCGCTATATAAGAGGTCTCATGTTTCAAAACAAGAGCCGAAAACTTCAAAATAATATTTGAATTAACTTGAGTTAAAGTAGGCTCTGTTCCATCTTCAAGCGAAATTTTTTTGGGAATGACTTATTTCTGAAATTTACGAGTTTTAATAGTATGGTCAGAATTGAAATCAAAAATTTCCATGGTAACATCAAGGGCGGATTGTTTAGAATCGGCAGGGGTGGGGTGTTAATAATTTGTATCAGTATAGAGTTACTTTCATAGATACAAATTATTAACACCCCACCCCTGCCGATTCTAAACAATCCGCCCTTGATGTTACCATGGAAATTTTTGATTTCAATTCTGACCATACTATTAAAACTCGTAAATTTCAGAAATAAGTCATTCCCAAAAAAATTTCGCGTGAAGATGGAACAGAGCCTACTTTAACTCAAGTTAATTCAAATATTATTTTGAAGTTTTCGGCTCTTGTTTTGAAACATGAGACCTCTTATGTAGCGAGTTGGAATCATATTTTTAAATAAATAATTATATATATATATATATATATATATATATATATATATATTATTCTCTATTATCTGCGTCCCTTCCTCTGATTTTATACAGCCTGTTGATGAGCTCATCCAGTGATCCTTAACCGCCGTGCTGTGGCACACTAGTGTGTCGCACGATTCTCTTAAATGTGCTGCGAAATAGTGTCACTGTATACATATATGTGTGTGCGGAAGTAGTAATGGTACAGCGTTAGTATTTGAATAAAAAATTATTATTAAATATTTTTTCAAATACTTCTTTTCACTATTCTTTGATTATGTTATTTTAAATACTTTGTTTTAATATTCATTTAATAAGTATTTTTATATTTATAAAATAGTTGAATAGAAACATTGAAATAAAGTTTGTGCGAGGATTGTTTTTAAACATCTGTGGTTTTATTTCATAACATACCCTTTCATGTATTCATGTAAACCTAGTAAAAATTTTGTGCACCGTGATATTTTCATTTGCTTCTAAGTGCGCCGTTGCTTAAAAAGGCTGAGAAACAACGAGCTCACCTTTTGACCTGTTAATTATTTTATTTACTTGTGCATATTTGCATCATCTACGTTGCTCATCCTTTCTAATTCCGCCCACTTTTCATTGAGGCATTCCTCTTTAGCCTGCCAACATTTGTTTCTGATTTCTATGTTCAGTGTTCTGTACCCTTTTCCATTACTTGGCATTGTTTGTTGCCACTTTTTCATCAGAGCGGTGACTATATGAACTTGTTCACAACTATAAATAATGAGCGTCACGGTATTTTAGCGAAGTATTACTTATATTATAAGCGCTACAAAGCCCGTTATATCAATATGTCACTCACTCTTACTTTATCTCATTTTCCTTCGAATGATCTCATTTGTCGATGTCACTAGTTCTTCTCTCTACATGTTCCCCTTTTATTTGTAGTTTCAATCAAATTATATTTGCTTTTAACTCGGTCTGTATACATCTCCTTACAACTTTTATTGTGTTTGTTGTATAGACGTTGCAGTCTTAAACTTTCCATAGTTTTACTCTGACGCAGCATATAATATTGAAAGATAATCACTGCCACAGTCGATATTTGGGTATATTTTACAGTGCAGAATGTCGTTTCTGAAAATTTTGTTGATAGTTATGTAAACAATCTGATTCTTAGTGTCTCCTCTCAGGGTTCTTCATGTCTGTAGACGTCTAGGGTGCCACTGAAATCATTTGTTGGTAATTAATTACTTGATCGTTTGCTGTGCACCACTCTTTCGCCCTGCTCGTTTCGGGATCCTAGCCTGAATTTGACAATTATATCGACTTCTCATTTTTTCAACCTTTGTATTCACAGGTCTGCTATGATGATAGGGATTTCCTGTGGCTTACATTAAGTCTTGGCATTGTCCTGATAGCTGTAAAAGCTATCGATATCTTCCTGTGTGCTCAGTACTGTCAGTGCATATATAACAATAATCGATATGTTAAAGTGCTTCCTTTTTAATTTAATGCAATATACATGAAGGAGACCGAAGAATATATCGGCTGAAACAATATGGGGAAAAAATGACAAGAATGAGCTAAGTTCAAATAATTTAATGAAATAATGAAAACTGATGATATTTCACGTCAGAATTTCAAACTATATCGAATTTTTTTAATTGTAGTACAGTGTAGCCCGGATATAAGAGAGTTGTCGGGACCGGGGAAGAAGTCTCTTATATCCGAGTTTCGCTTATATCCGGGTCTCTTACATCCGGGTTACACTATATTATTAGTCTGTTACTAAAGAACATGAAAAGACTGTTCAAATGACATGTAATATAAATCTACCTATATGGCAATAAATGCTGAAAAATTTCCTTACAGATGAAGAGGAAACTTGAAGCAACAGAGATGTGGTTCTGCAGAAGGATGCTGACAATACTATGGATGGATGATGTGAGCAAAGAGAAAGTTACAAGGAAAATGAAAAAAAAAAGAATATTTATAGATAGTTGATATTTCTGAAGAAAGAGGGCTTGGAAAATTGAACGCTCACAGGACATAATGAAGTCAAGATAGGTAGAGGGAAACACCGTTGAAACTCAGTGGCGTAGCTAGAGTAAACGTCACCCGGGGCGGTCCGCTCGAATGTCACCCCAATGACCCCGATTCACCCTATGCTGAATGGTTAGCTGTAGGTAAATTTTCATACATGCTCTACTTTACTCTACTGACCGGTATGTTATTGTTTACAAACTTTACATGTATGATCCAAGACAAAATCCAATACCACAAAATAATCAGTTCAAATCAAATGATTTTTAAAATGCAATTGTTCACTTTCAGAACAACTAAAAATACAAAACCCGGCAATACACAAAAGAATGACATTCGATACTATGGTCTTAGAATGAATGTTTTCTTGTTTTCATTGTGGCAAACTGGTCAATGACATCGTCAAAATCTGTTTGTCTTGTAAGCTCGTTTTCAATGGACAGCACAGCCAGATCCGACAGTCTTGATTGGCTCATGGTTGACGTAATTTTCTGTTGCTAATTTTCCGGTGTCCAATTTTCCGTTGCATCATTTTCTGGGTACCATTTAATTATCAATGATGTTTGAAAGTATTTTTCTTGACAAAAATGTTCTATTTAATTTTTAAGCAGTTTTCGGAACATTGTAAATCAGCTGCATTCTTTTAAAGGTTACCTAGAGAATTTATGCAAAGTTTACTTTTTTGTTTTTCTTTATACATATCGTATGTTGATGTTATTATGATTTTAGTTTTAGTGATAATTTAAAAACAATAAATATTTATCATTAGTACCAATAATGGAAAATTAAGTTAAAAATTTAAAAGAATCGTTTTTGGAATCGGAAAATATGCACAAATTTTTCCGATATCCCCAAAAATTCCGATTTTTCCGATTCTCAATTCCGATTCCAATTATTAATCTTCCCAACACTAGTAGATATATTCATAAGTATATCGCTCACTCAATATGGAAAATTGTATCTCAGCGAATTGATACACAAGCAAGACTTTTGGCTTCGTATTTCGCTTTGTTGTTATTAATGATGCAGAGTTAAAAACACCATATCATCCGATAAAATGTTACAACAATGTCTCTTGTTAGTAACCAAGATTGTAGCAACTGAAACACATGAAAGCTGAAAACATTGCTATTTTTCCTACTCACAAATTTCCCAACAATTTATGAGAAAATTTCTGACGGGGGGACAAACCTGGGGGTCACAAATTATTTCTGGGGGGTCATATGCCCGCCTGCGAAACCCTGTGTCTCCACCACTGTTTTCAGACTATTTTTAGCACCTTAGCCTGGTTGAAAAAAATTGTTAGAGGTGACATTGTGTCACCCCTCCTGTGCTGGCACCCGGGGCGGTCCGCCCCCTCACCCCACTAGCTATGACACTGTGGAAACTACTTAATGAGCTTGTGTAAATGAATGGTAGGGAGTGATAAGGAAGAAGGAAACAAACTTAGAGTTACAAAAGATGTGAAGTTGTGGAGAACCGTGATCACTCACGTCCTGAAGGGAGACAGCACATGAAAGAAGATTGTTTTTAGTATGTTCCTAATTAGCAGCTTAAGTTGTCATAATTAGTGTCTGTGGTCGTCGTAGCATTTGATAGTTGATTTTGAAGTATTGGTAGTTGTCGAGACGTTTCATGTTCTCTTCTTTTCCTTTCTTCCTCTTTAACAGATGTTTCCCATAAAAAAAAAAGGTTATGGATATTATTCGTAATAAATCATTCTTTTTGCTTTCAAAATAACTCGTTGTTACTTCGTTATTGTTCCTCCATGTCACAGGTTAACAAAAAAAAAAAATATATATATAAACGTATTTTTTGTTCTTCAATTTTTTCTTTGCGTTTTTAAGATACTTTTTTTTTTATCGCAAAAAATAATTGATTATGGATCTTGTTACCATTTGACTAATTCCAACACATAGAAAATAATATTTCATTTTCCGCTTTCAACATACACATATATGTGTGCACACATGTGTGCGTGTGATTTTCCTGACATATAATATTTTTGTTATTTCTACCGATATTATTTATTGCTTTCCTAATAATAATAATGAGAAGAAGAAAAAGAAGCAGAAGAAAATATAAAAGAAAGCAAAACATGAAGAAGTGGTTGAGACAAGAAGAGGAAGAGGTGGAGAATTGTGAAGAGGAAGAAGACGAGGAAGATACAAAGAGGAGAAATGAGATGAGAGGATAAAGCAGAATGAAGTGAAAGAAGGAGGAAGTTGAGTAAAAAAAAAAAAAAAAAAGAAGACGTAAAACAAGAAGTAAAAATAGCAATGGGAGGTGATGAAGAAGATATAAATGAGGAGGATAAGACAAGAAAATGAACAAGAACAAGAAGAAACGTAGTTGGAGGTAGAGAATTAAAAACGAAGAGGAAAAGGCGAGTTGGAAGGAGAGGATGTGGAAGCAGAGGAAGAAAAAGAAAGAAGCTAAAACCAAAATATGGATTTCAAAAGTAATGATAAGTGTAATATCCAGGTAAAAAATTACAATATTTGTGACATTGTTGTTTCTCCTCTCATTATACTTGGATATATATATATATATATATATATATATATATATATATATATATATATATATATATATATGTATGTATTCTTTTTGACCTTGTGACCCTCACTTGAAATTACAAGTGATGTCGTAAAACTTTAATGGACACGTCAATCAGGAGGAAGTTAGTTGGACCACACACGTGGCTTTTCATTAACTAAAAAAAATAAAAATAAAATAAAAAATAAATAAAATAAAATCTATGAGTGGGTCTTCAAGGTGAAATGGTGTACAGGGGTAGGGAATGTAGAAAGTTCCTTTTCTGAAAAGATTCTTGTATACTTCAGATTCCAACACTGCTAAAATGTAAAGAAGTGGGTGGTTAGAATTTTGGGGTGCAAAACCATTTTCATTCTTGACTTGCCTTTCTTTCTCTTCACCCGTTTTTTCTAATTTCTCTTCCCTCCCTCTCTCGCTCTCCTAATTTCTTGACTTTCGGAGCTGGGGATGGGGACGTTTCTTCTTTACTCCCCAGATTTCTCTAATCTTCTTTCTTTCTTTCTTTCTTTCTTTTGATGAAAACGTTCTCAAGTTTCAGATGACTCTTAAACTACTGAAAGTCTTTCTTTATTTCATTCATCCAATTTTCCAAATTGTATCCCCATTCTTCTTCCAGATTTCTTTCCATCATTTTCACCTTTATTTTATTATCTCATTCTCTGTTCATTCTTCATATTGCTATCTCTTTTTTTTATTTCCTTTTTTCTTCTTCTTTTTGCATAGTCTTTTCTCTTTCTTCATTTTAGGGGATTTTATTTTTAGGGTTCTTATTTTTGTTTCTTATTGATTTTTCCTCTTAAGATTCATTCATTTTTTCCTTCTTTACTTTTGTCATTTGCCTCTGTATTTTATTGTCTGTATATTTAGCATCTACATTCTTTAATTTGATTTTGTTTCTTTCTTACCAATTCAATCTTCTTTCTTTTTTCTCTATTTGTTTTCTTTCTTTTTATAATCTGTTTTTTCTTTCTTTCTTTCTTTCTTTCTTTCTTTCCACAATCTGTTTTATAATCTATTTTCTTTCTTTCTTTCTTTCTTTCCACAATCTGTTTTATAATCTATTTTCTTTCTTTCTTTCTTTCTTTCTTTCTTTCTTTCTTTCTTTCTTTCTTTCTTTCTTTCCACAATCTGTTTTATAATCTATTTTCTTTCTTTCTTTCTTTCTTTCTTTCTTTCTTTCTTTCTTTCTTTCCACAATCTGTTTTATAATCTATTTTCTTTCTTTCTTTCTTTTTCAGTTATTCTGCTTTCTTACTTCTTAACTTTTCCATTTGCATTTTTACTCCTTCTTTTTTTCATTCATTTTTATTTTATTTATTTTTGGTTCACTTTTTCATTCTTTTTCACTAGTTTTCCTTTCTTTCATTTTTTTTGAATAGTTTCTTTGTTTTTTTCATTCATTTTTTTTTCATTTCTTTGTTGAATTTTTTATTCTGGCTTTTTGGTTCTCCTTTCCTTTTTTCTTTCATTATTTTCTATCTTTCATTGTTTCTATAGCTTCCTTTCTTTCCCAAATTTTTCTTTCTTTCTATAATTTTTTTTCTTTCTTACTTTCATTTCTCTCAATCTCTTAATTTGCTTTACTGTTTCCATTTCCCCAAATGTTTCTTTCTTTCTTTCTTTCTTTCTTTCTTTCTTTCTTTCTTTCTTTCGCTCTCTTAATTTGCCATACTGTTTCCATTTTCCTCATTTTTCTTTCTTTTTCTAAATGCCTATGGCTCATTAACCTTATCCATGGATTCTAAGCATGAAGATAAGAAAAACACAAGAAGAATAAATCAGAAAACACCATTTGCTTTTTGTAACATCCCACACTTGATGTACAAGAAGTAAAGATAGAACATAAAGTCAAACCCATCAATGGCAAAAGTGTTTGTGGGTGGATGCTTCACTGTAGGAGGAAGAAAGTGGTGAATAGAAGCAATGAATTAAATATTAATTAATTATGAGTACAAACTATGAAAACTCAAAATTCTCTGAAAACCCCAGGCACCAATGGCCAACATCTGCAAACCATTTAGTCTTTGCCAAAAACAGCTGAGAGAGTTTTGGACTTGAGAGGAACCGTCTTCGTTTTGAAAAATCAGTTACAGATTTGTAACAGCTTCATATTGAGTAAATAGAGACATCATTAGCAAGGGATAAAAAAGAAAGGAAAAAAGGCAAAGATTGAAGTATATAGGTATATAATCATGTATGTACGTATTCAGATATGCACAAAATTATATTGTTGTGGGTGATATCAATCCAACATTGACTTTCTCTGTCTATTTAAGCCTTTTCATATATTCTGTATACATTTGTCAATTTCTGTATCTATCAGTCACTCTCTATCACTCTTTCTACATCAATTAAGTCAGCTGGCTGAGAATTTATCTAATCATTCTGCAATCTATCTAGCTAAATATCCAGCTAGCTATCAGTCTAGCTAAATATTTTAGCCTGTTCATATCTATCTATTTATTTATATAAATCTGTTCATCTTTATCTATATTTGTCAATACCCTTGTCTATTTCTCAATGGCATTCTCTTATTATTGTCAAATGACAAGGGATTACTGTTAATTCCTGTCCCATTCACACAATATATATATATATATATCTGTCTATCTATCTCTCAGTCTGTTTGCATCTATCGATCTATCAGTCTGTTCATATCTGTCTACCTAGCTAGCTAGCTATTTATCTATCTCTGTTTTTGTTCATATCTCTCTATCTATCTATCTATCTATCTATCTATCTATCTATCTATCTATCTACCTAGCTAGCTATTCATCTATCTCAGTATATTTTTGTTCATATTTATATATCCAGCTATTTATCTATCTCAGTCTGTTTTTGTTCATATCTATCTATCTATCTATCTATCTATCTATCTATCTATCTATCTATCTATCTATCTATCTATCTCTTTTTATTTGCTCATATCTATCTATCCATCTATGTCTATTCATATCTATCCATCCTGTTATTTATTTATCTATTTTTCTGTTTTTGTTTCCATCTATCTATCTATCTATCTATCTATCTATCTATCTATCTATCTATCTATCTCTCAGTCTGTTCGCATCTATCGATCTATCAGTCTGTTCATATCTATCTGTCTACCTAGCTAGTTAGCTATTTACCTATCTCTGTTTTTGTTCACATCTATCTATCTATCTATCTATCTATCTATCTATCTATCTATCTCAGTGTATTTTTGTTCATATTTATATATCCAGCTATTTATCTATCTCAGTCTGTTTTTATTCATATCTATCTATCTATCTATCTGTCAGTATTCTCATATATACCTATCTATATATGTCTATTCATATCTATCTATTGGGTTGTCAGAAATCATTTTCTTTTTTGTTTGTTAATTTCATTCTTAAAAATAAAGTCCATTTACATTTTATCCATTCATTTATCACCATTATTTAAAATGAATTTTTGCCGCTTATCAGGCAGTTAATCAAGAACTTTTGAAAAAGTTCCACAGATGCTAATGTAAAAAAACGTTTTCAGCAAACTCTTAAATCTGGTTTTCATTAGAGAAAAATCTCCCTATCAAAGTGTTTGGCAGTGAATGAAAAGTTCATAATCACTTGCTGCAAGGTCAGGTGTATATGGTGGGTGGAGTAAAACAAACCAACCCAGTTGCATACTTTGTTCCTGTGTTAAATTTGCTGAATGCAAACTTGTTTCAACATGGAGAAAGGCAGTTTTCTTATTGGCAATCACAGGGAACTTCTTAACTAAACTTTTATGGACATGTTGCAGCTGCTAAACGTATAAATAGACATTTAATATTTCCTTGCATTTTAAGAATTCTAAGTGAGTAATATCTTGACGATCTCACCATACACACAACATTAACTTTCTTCCAGGTACATCTGATTCTGGAGAATGTTGCAGAGATTGAACCTTGTCAATTTACTGACTTCTGCAGTTGGTTGGTCTATACTAATTGTAATGTGTAAACATCAACTTACACATCCTTACCAGTAGGTAGTTAGTTCAATTCTCACTGTGTGCATCAAACTCATGGTAATAGTCTTCAAAAACGTGTGTGCTTGCCTTTCCACCATGACATTTACTCTATGACTATGTAGATATGTACAGAACACCACAAGTTTGAAGTACCTAGTGATTATCAAACTACTTACAACCGCATTGAAAATAGAAAATATATAGATAGTTGTTGTAGCATACGTACGGACGATAATGTGCATGACCCCATTTGCATAAATACATTAATAAATACTGTATGTTGGTCGGCAGTTGGAGGTTTGTCTCCAGCTGTGCTGGTCAAACTCTCTGCCTCCGGGCAGAGAGGATCACCAGATGAGGCTGTGACAAAAGGCAAAGTCTCATCTTGGGAAACAGCTACCCGATTCCATTTTATATAGGGTCTACGGAGAATTTTTGCTGAGCCTACAGGCTTGGATACCACATGTTAAATTCAGCCTTGTGCCACATCTGACCACGTGGGGCAGTTGGTAGATATTGTGCAGTTAGAGATTCATCTTCAGCTGCTGGTCAAGCTCTCTGCCTCCGGGCAGAGAGGATCACCAGATGAGGCTGGGACAAAAGGCAAAGTCTCGTCTTGGGAAACAGCTACCCGATTCCATTTTATATAGGGTCTACGGAGAATTTTTGCTGAGCTTACAGGCTTGGATACCACACGTTAAATTCAGCCTTGTGCCACATCTGACCACGTGTGGCAGTTGGTAGATATCCTGCAGTTAGAGATTCATCTTCAGCTGCTGGTCAAACTCTCTGCCTCTGGGCAGAGAGGATCCCCAGACAAGGCTATATTGAAGGGCAGAGTCTTGTCTTGGAAAACAGCTACCCGACTCCATTTTATATGAGATCTATGGGGAATAAATATATCTGTTGCTGCATGAATATGAGTAAATCTATATGAATTGGTTTCAAGCAAGCGAATCCTCTAAGTGTCAAAGAAGCCAATTCTTCATCAAACCCTATAGACTGGAAATACAAAATCACAAACAAAGAGCTTTAACAAACAACAAAAACCACATCACTTGAACACTTCCAACAACAACAAAAATGGGTAGCATTTATAACTGGAAAGGAAAATAAGGATATAATCAAGATGTTGTCTTTCTACACTACTTTAAACAAAAACAATGCTATCAATATTTTAAAAAAATAAATATATAAATTCCGAGAATCAACATAAATCATCACTTATATATATATATATATATATATATATATATATTAGGTTGATGCAAAAATAATGACGTAATAATGTTGTTTTTTGACATTAAAAAATACGTCAAAAAACGACATTATTACGTCATTATTATATATATATATATATATATATATATATATATATATATACATGTATAAATAAAATGAAAAAGTTACCTCCCCTATACTATATCATGTGAATTTTGAATCTTGAAATTTAGAACACTGCATAATGCAGTAAAATGAAGAGTTGAAATGTTTTGAATTTACAGAAATACATATACACATTCGCAGACAATTTTATCTCCTGAAGATGATCTCAGATGAGACTGAAAGTACTTGGGAAAATAAAAACTATTTGAAAGAAAATATATATATTTGGTATATTTCTTAATCAATTTTCTAAGTCTACCAAGAAATTAATCCATAAACTTGACAGGATCACATCCCAAATTAATCAACATGATATGTCTGAATTATTTAACCAAACCTGTTTGAATGAAAATATGCTGCCCAAATAAACACATGCACACACACAAACACACACACACACACACATATATATATATATATATATATATATATATATATATATATATATATATACAGTCAATGATGAAATTATTTGTAGACCCATCAATTTTGAATATTTTTATCCATTTCTAATAATCAAATGCCTGGATGATGCCAGATTTTTTATACATTAATAAGCACACAACAAAAGAATTTAAGACTCAATTTTCTGAACAATAGTTTAAATACAACAAATTTGACAGGCGAATTATTCAAAATAGGAAAAGACAAAATTATTCATGCAGTAGAAAATATAATTTTAAATTGATTGAGTCATGTAAATATAAGTAATTTACATAATTATTTTATCAGTGAAGCCTTCTAGACTATTTATTCAGTAGAATATTTGTGATAATTCCAGCAAAGAACATCACGTAGTGAAAAGTGTGTCTCTATTGTTATTCTTACATTGACAACATGATGGAGAAAACAAGGAAAGGTGAGTCTTTCCTCCCAAAGAACACAGTGGCAACATTAAAACATGGAGGCAGCTTGATGATGTTTTGGGGTTGTTTTAGCTCAAGGGGGTGGGATTCGACAATTAATTGCAAATAAAAAGAATAATTAAATCTGCAGATTATATATCAAAAATTCTGGATGAAAATCTACAACTATCAGCTTAAAATCTTCATCTAGGTTGGCAATTTACTTTCCAGCAAGATAATGATCCAAAAGATACATTTAAATCAGTGACTGCATGGCTTCAGAAAAAGAAAATTACAGTTCTTCCATGGCCTTCAATGAGTCCTGACTTGAATCCTATTGAAAATCTATGGCAAGAATTGAAATTTCAAATAAATCGTTGGTCACCAAAAACCTTCTGGAATTACAATGTGTAACCATTGAAGAATGGGAGAAAATCCCAGAAAAGACATGTTCAAATCTAATCAAAAACTTTAGAAAACGATTGCAGCAAGTTATAAAGATGTAAGGCCATGCTATTGTCTATTAATATTGTGAAAAATTTTTTCTATTTTTCATACTGTATGAATAATTTTGTCTTTTCCTATTTTGCATATTTCACCTGTCAAATTTGTTGTATTTAACCTGTTGTTCTGTAAATTTAGTTTTATATTCTTTTTTCTGTACTTATTAACATATTGAAAACATATGGGCACAGGCATTAGTTTATATATATATATATATATATATATATATATATATATATATATATATATATATATATATATATATATATGTATATATATATATGATGGACTTTCCCATGAATTTCAGTGTATGAAAGGGAAACATTTCAATTTTAGAACTGAACTACTTGATTACACATATACAGAAGATTCGGTTAGGTGAAGATTTATGTGACGGAACCAATCATAGAAAAAACTATTACAAGGAAATGGTCTACAGCTCTCTTCATTGTTTGAACTTAGAGCTTTCCTTCTCCTAGACTGGGTGTCACCTAAGACAAGAGAGCCCAGTCTGCCCTGCTATTTAACCCATACTTGGAAGAAGTTGGATTCATGCCTTTTCCAAGGGTAGTAGTATGATGCTAAATAAGCAGGATCAAGTGCAATTTGAACTCAGCTAGATTTCTCCTTCTATGCTGATAACCATTACACTCTCCACACTGGCATATACAATTATCAGATATATATATATATACGTGTATATGTTTGTGTATGGGTAGGTGCATGTGTATGTTCATGTCCACGTGTTTGTGACCTGAAGATAATCAGATAAAACATTAGTCATAACATGAACATTTTAATCATAATTGTGTAAATATCCATTTTACTTACTTTTCAATTTAATGTCTGGAAAAAAAAAAAAAACAGGAAAGTCTTTGGAAGGTGGTTCCATGACGTCTGTCACCAAATTACAAATTCCAAGTGACTTATTTTTGCTTGTTTTCACTTCCTTTAAATGTTGCCTCGAAGCAACGTCTGGCATTGGTTACTGACACTTTTGAGATAAATACTTAATTTTCTGTATTGATTCAAGTCTAAATAATAAAAAAAGATGTAGATATGTAATATATAAGAAGTAATAACGTAGGTGTTCTTACTGCTGTCAATTCTCTGCTTTCAATATAACATATACAGATTTGTGTGTAAATAGAAATGATAATCACATGTATATGTATATAAGTGTATTATTTTATATAAAGAGTTAAGATTATATATATATATATATATATATATATATATATATATATATATATATGCACATATATATATATACATATATATATATATATATATATATATATACATATATATATATATATATACATATATATATAGATATATATATATATATATGAAAGTGAACATTGAAGTCAACAATTAGAGGTGACAGTCTGTTTCATGCTAGATGCAATCAACAGGCCACAAGTGCTGTTATATATATATATATATATATATATATATATATATATATATATATATATATATGTATATATATATGTGCATATATATATATATATATATATATATATATATATATATATATATATATATATATAATCTTAACTCTTTATATAAAATAATACACTTATATACATATATATATACTTATATATATATGTATATATTTTACAGTAAGGTTCACCCTTTACAAGGTCTTGGGCTACTTGAGGAATAGAATTACACTGAGGCAGTTTATGCAGATAGGGAGAGGAAGATAACACTTAACCCCAGAATTGAACAGTTTAAGATTGTAGCAATCGAGGAAATATTCCCTTGGGAGTCAGTTCCATGGTGCAGTGGCTCATGGAAAAAAGCTACTCAAGTGGAACTTACTTCTCACCAATGGAACATGAAGGAAATGTTGGTGGCTTGCTACAACGTGAGTGGCATGGCTGGGGGCCCAAGCCATGAAGGTTAGAACTGGCAGAACAAAGGAATGTAGTTCATCCAAGCACTTTCCATGGAAGTAGTGATAAGGCAGTGAGAAGCTTGTCACACCCCACCTGTGATATATATATATATAGGAGGCATGGTGGAGTAATAGATAGCAGCTTGAATTGAGGAATCGGAGAGAGCCAAGTTTGAATTCCAGTCAAATCCATTACATTCATTTACATGCTAATACTCTTGGGAAAGGTATGAATCCTTCTTCTTCCTCCAGCTATGAGTATGTAACAGAACAGACTGGGTTCTATAGCCTTGGATGGCAATTGGTCTAGGAGAAGGACAGCTCTGAATTCAAAACCTGCGGAAGGTTGTTTGGGAACTTTGTGGCATGTAGTGCACCAGGTCTCTATATTCAGCCCTTCAAAAAGTGTAGATGGTTCAGCACAAAACCTTCAACCCTATAATCAAATCTCATGTGCTGTCCAGCTGTCGGTTCCTAGGAACTGAGCTGCTTGCCCCATGACAGTTGAATATATATATATATATATATATATATATATATATATATAATACCAATTTGTGTGTGTGTATGTGTATATTTTTCTATTTATATTTTATCTATATCTTTCTGCCAGCTTAATCATATCTATCTATCTATCTATCTATCTATCTATCTATCTATCTATTTCAATTTGTTTATATCTATCTACCTAGCTAGTTCACTTTGTATTTATATGGGTCTGTTCATATCTATTTCAATTTTTTCATATCTATCTACAGCGTGAGATGTGTAAATTTTTATATTTTTAATTTTGCACATGTACATTGTTTTTGATTTTGTTGACTGTAGGGTAAGAAAAGAGCACCATGACACAATTCACTCTGCCAGAAATTAGAAAATGGAATGCTGTACTGCTTGGCATTCACACTGAAAGGACCAACATGAACATTTCAGAGTGTTTGGATGTCAATCTGAGGAGAGTGCAGGGGATTTAGAATGAGCTGGATGAGTCTAATGGTGATTACAAAGGTGTGGCAGCTCGGAAAACTCTTTCTGGTTGTTCTGATCAGAAGAAAGATATTTTTTGTGCAATTTTGGTAAATATATTTGTTAAAATGGCATGTCAGTGTTATTTTCATTTTTTGCATAATTTAGACGACAATTTATCCATCGCACCCTGTATCTGTATATCTATCGGGATATTTCAGTTTTTATATCTATCTGTTTAGCTAGATAGCTCATTGTATCTATCTATCTATTCATTATCTATTGATCTTAATTTGTTTATATCTAACTAGCTAGCTCTCTTTCTATCAGTCTATTTATATCTATCTCAATTTTTTATCTATCTAGTTAGCTCGCTAGATAACTTACTTTGTATCTATCTCAGTCTGTTCATATCTATCTTTCTCACTGTACATATCTATCTATCTATCTCACTGTTCATATCTATCTATCTATCTAAGTTTGTTCATATCTATCTATCTCAGACTGTTCTATCTATCTATCTCAGTCTCTCCATATTTATCTATCTCAGTCTGTTTATATCTATCTATCTATCTATTTCAGTCTGTTTATATCTATCTATCTATCTCAGTCTATTCATATCTATCTATCTCACTGTTCATATCTATCTATCTTAGTCTGTTCATATCTATCTCAGTTGTCCATATTTATCTATCTCAGTCTGTTTATATCTATCTATCTATCTATCTATCTATTTCAGTCTGTTCATATCTATCTATCTATCTATCTATCTATCTATCTACAATGGCAGAAAATAAAATTTCAACACCCTGAATATATGTTGAAATTTACCTAAAGTTAAACGTACATACCCAAAAATCTTAAACAGAAGGTATAAATGATTAATATTGTCAATGCTAATAATACTAACAATATAGTAGAGATATAGATAGTCTTCAGATGTATACAAAATCTAAACATTGAAGTAAAGCTCTATGAATAACAAAAATAATTTTGATCCACTATGATATATAATAATGGATGTAATGTTAGCATCAAACTGTTATCGTTTGAGTTCAAGTTCTAGACTAGACTGTTGTGTTCACTTTTGCATTAATGCCATTGGGAAAGTAAGGAACACATCACCCTTACCATTTATGGGCAAAATCTTATGTCTTGATTGATATAAGTCTAGGAGAATGACGAAACTAAAATCCAGTAAATCATCCCATTGTCTTTCCTCAAAAACTCATAGCAATTCAAAGATAGTAAAGAATTGGAAAGTGTGGAGAGCTATAATCGCTTATGTCCTGAAGAGACATGACAATTCAAAAATAGAGTTATACATTATATATACAGTAAATGATCATATATTGTTGTAACCTAGGGAAGGTTACTTAATAGAATAATCAAATGAAGGTTGGTAATGAATGATAATACTTAGGAAAAGAACAACACATAAGATTCACCAGCGATGCACAGAAGAAATATTCAACTGCTAGAAGTGAGTCAAGTGAATTCCACAATGAATCTCCAACTGCAGACCAACATACATTATTTACTACTGTATTTACATGAATGGGGGACATACCTATTATCGTCCGTAGGTATACTACAACATATATACAGATCAATACATACACAGATTACAAAATAAGGGGTTTATCAGCATTACTCAGACCCTATATTAATACACTGTATATATTCCTTGGGTATTAACACAGGTTTGTAATTTAGCATATGCAAAATGTGGCAGTGAAATTCAAAGGTGCATTGGAATAGAAAAAATGACTTCCAAAAGTTAAGCAAAGTATTAAGGAACAGGAAAATTTAATTAGTAACAAACAATAGAGTGTTCAACTGTAATATATAGTAAATTCTCCTAACTAGCAATAAATGATTAACATTATCCTCAAATACAAAGAGAAGATTTGAGGCAACAAAAACATAGGTCTACAGAAGGATGCTGAGAATACCACAGACAGAACATGTAAGCAACAAAGAAGTTTTAAGGAAAAGAGAAACAAAAAGAAGACTTCGACATAGAATCAGAAAGAGATAGTTGAAATTTATTGGACACATAATGAGGAAGGAGGACTTGGAGAATTTGACAAACATGACATATTGAAGGCAAGAGAGATAGAGGAAAGCATTGAATAACCTACCTAAAAAGAATGTATAAAAGGATGGTAGAAAAGGGTGTAGGTGGAATAGTGAAAAGACAAGTGTTACTAAGAGCTACAAAGGATAGGAAATTGTGAAGAGCCATGATCACCCATATCCTTAAGCACATAGGAGATGAATAGGTATATAAATGCACATACGTCTATACCAATCTAAAACATATGTATTCATTATCGCTTATTAGTTTTCATATACAAACAGATGTGTATACATTTGAACTTAAATTATGATACAAATATAGAAATTTGTATAGTTCTCATATTTTAATACACGTAAAATTGTGTTTGTTAATATACAGACACACAAACAGATATACACACAAAGTTTGTGGTCATATATACATGTGTGTGTATGTTATTGCATGTCTGTTAGCAAGCTGTGTTTTTGAACTTGAGTCGTGTTGCTGTCTGAGATTTAAGAAAAAGTTAAATGTTTTTCCACTCATAAATGAAAAAAATTAAAAAGGGAATCAAAATAGCCAAAAAGCTGAAAAAAAAAACGCTGGAAAAAATTCAAATTTTGTGGGATGTTTTCCTGTCTTTCTCTGAGTTTTGAAAAAAAAAAGATATATCACAGACCTTGTTGCTTCATTTTATTTTGTCTAAAATTTGAAACCTCATCTATTTTTATTTTTTTATTAAATTCAAACAAGAATTTTTGATTGCTTGTCTTTTCATATCTTTTTTTTTCAGTAAATAAAAAAAAAGAATTCTTTGAGATCTGTGATGTGACAGATTAAGTTGAATTTTACAGAAGTCCCCCATTCCTTATTTACAAAATGTTTTTGTCCAATTCATATTTTTCTTTTTGTTGATATATTTTCCTTGTGTGTATATTTGTGTGTATGAATATATATGTTCATGATTGTAAGTTTATCTATTAGAGTAGATGTTTTATGTATGCGTGTTTGTGTCGGAATATATGTGTGTATATTTGTGTGTGTGAATTCATATATGCTTGATGTCTGTGTGTTTTATTTGTCTGTTGGTTGGTTGTTTTTGTTTAGTGGCATATCAACACATCTATGGGTTATTTAATGCTGAAAACCAACTATTTTGTACATGATTTTATTTTATTTTTGGAGATAATAATAGTTTAGTGATAAAAATTTTACTAATTAACCCATAGTTGGGGGAGATGAGGGGGGATTTGCACCTTACTGAAGAGTATTTGCACGTGTGAATATAACGAACCCAACTGGAATTGGAACTCAACAATTCTGAGTCATTATCCATTATACTACCCAAGAGTGCTACTAGGTTGGCATCTCAGTCCCACCCTTTCACTGTCGAAATAGTTAAACGTAACCTCTTCTTCTACTCCAATAGCTTCTTCTCTGACAGTTCCCAACAGTCGAACTCCCTTCCTTTTACTTGCTTCCCTGATAACTATAATCTTCAAATATTCAAATGTAATGTCAATTGATATCTTCTGATGCCTTGATCTTTTATCCCCGTCCTTCTCTTTATCCTCTCCTCAAATACCCCCCTCTTTATTCTTACTCACACTCTCTGTAACCCTTTGCATGCTAGTGACGCTCCTACCTTGCTTGGAGTGAAATGCTTAAAAAAAAAAAAGAAAAATAATTCAAGCTTGCATCACCTAGTATTCTCAAGTAGTTACTCATCTAGCTACTGACCAGGCTTGATGTTGATTAACATTGGTGATTGTACGGGAACTGGTGTTTCAACATGATGTAACTGTAACCCTTATTTGTATGTATTTGTGTCCAAAGCATATTTGTGTTTGTTTGTCAGTGTGTGCACATGTATGTGAGTTTGCTTATGAATGTGTATGTGAATGATTGATAGTTTATCTGTTGGAGTGTGTGTTTTATATATGTGTATATATCTGAGTTGGAACAAAAGTAAATAGTGTTTTTCAGTGTGGTGCATTTAGTTTCACATGTGACTGAAATTTATGATATACGAAAATATTATGAATAGTGATATTTCATTGTATCTTTCTATATGGTTCGTGTGAAGATTGCAAGTTTTAAATGCTTTTAAATGAAAGAAAATTTTATGTTTTTTCATCATTACTGCTGGAAAGGAAAAAAGAAACACAGTGTAAACAGCAAAAAATGATATGTGCCATTGATAGGTATGGTGCCATAGCTGAAAGTACTGTTTTAAGTAGTTCACTGGGTTCAGAAGTGGAAATTTTGATCTGAAATATCAGCAAGGTCTGCAGTCATTGATGATAGATTAAATAGAAACACTGATAAAACAATA
The DNA here is from genome assembly GCA_963932145.1 of Acanthosepion lycidas. Lineage (NCBI taxonomy): Eukaryota > Metazoa > Mollusca > Cephalopoda > Sepiida > Sepiidae > Acanthosepion > Acanthosepion lycidas. Next base: position 44,908,125 of record OZ010583.1, read on the forward strand.
GTCCAAGTCTCATGATGCAAGATGTTTCAGAGATACTCTGTATTAATTATATGTAAGGTATGGGAAAATACTTGGATGCATAAATCGAGGTGATAATTGGGTGTCTCATGATTTAGTGGAAAAAAATATTTAATTTCCATCAGCAATTCTCTGCTTAGAAACAACAGAAACAATGTCAGGTAAAAAAAAAATCCTGTGGAATCACTACAAAAGATGGTCTGCATTCAAAGAAAATGTTGTATATCTCATAGGATTGAAAAAGCATAATGAGTTCTTTTCACAAAATCTGACGATGAATTCATACAAGTCATTGTGGTGTAATGGTTAAAAGCTTGACATGAAAGAAATTGGAGAGTTGAGTTTGAATTCCAGTCAGGTTTATTACATTCATACTCTTATGAATCCATCTCCCTGCTCCAGTTATGGGTTGAATAGCAGGACAAACTTGACTCTAAAGCCTTAACTGACAACCATTCTACTGCAGAAAGAAATGGCAATCCACTGCAAGAAATTCTTCTACATAGTCATGAATCAAAAGAGACATGATTGCCATCATGGTGCTTAACAGACTGACTGACTGACTCTTCTCATTTGAACTGATTAAAGGCATAAATTGATGGAAAGTGTCTGGAATTAGCCAATCGAAAGGGCATTGTGCTTCCTCAGGACGACACCAGACCTCGTGTCTTTTTGCAGGCCAGGCAGAAATGAGTAAATCTCGGTTAGGGTGTCGGAATACACCTGCAATACTCACCTGACTTTGCACCTTCACATTACCAATTATTTCAGTCCCTAGAAAATTCTTTCAAGGAATAGAATTTCAATTTTCTGGAAGCTAGTAAAAAACAACTTAGACCAGTTCACTGCACATAAAGAAATGAAGACACAAAGAGAGGAATTGAGTTAAACAAATATATTAACAGAAACAGTAATACAAACATATATAAATATTGAGTGTTACAGCAAGAATGTTCAGTCCGAATGTCAGAGCTGACTGCTGGAAACTTTCCTCTCCAAAAGGCAGTACCTGCTCCTATTTATAGCTGGGAGAATCCATGCATGCATGAGTAAATTACCATAACAACATATAAAATTGAATTTACCCCAAGCAAGGCAGTAAAGCCACTAAATTCATAAAGTCTAGGTGCCATAACGAAGAGCTCATAAGCTTTATTACTGCAGTGGGAAAGTGACTGAATCCTAGATGCCAGGTCAGCATCAATAATATTTCCAACTCTTCTTTGGATCTTATCAAAAATCTCTAAATATATAGCAGGAGCAATGGACCATATGTAGCAGCAATATTCTAAGCAGAGACTTATAGATATGTAAGATACATTTGGGAGAGAAAAATAATTTAGCATTCAATATAGTTTTTCCATTTCATGTCAGCCAAGAATGCTACCTCAAGAAAGTACAAGTCATTTTCCTGGAGGTAAGCATCAGCCATGCTGATGGAAAGCAGAAAGAGTGTTCAGATGATTAATAGAGATCAGTTTAGATTATATACATACATATATATATATATATATATATATATATATATATATATATATATATATATATATATGGGGAAGAATTCTTGCCATTTTTGTCATATGAGGGATCAACCAAATATCCTGTCATTGATGCCCTACTTGTGCTTGTGTTTGCGCTTTTGCTGACTTTTAGTGCCAGTTTGAGACCCACACATCATTTCCAATATAGGAAAAGGAAATGCATCCTTTGTGAAGACTGCAGGAATGTCAGAGTTGTGTTCTTCTTTGTAATACATAGCTGATCAATTGCATGACCTCTCAGAAATTGTCATTCCTTTTAGGCACAAACTCTTTCACTGGATATGATCAGCAGGCACCTACTCAAATGATAACACACACACACATACACCCCCCCACACACACATGTGTTTTTTATACATATATATATATATATATATATATATATATATATGAGAACATGAACAGAAACTAAATGGATCTAAATTATATAACACAAACATATATATATATATATATATATATATATATATATATATATATATATATATATATATATATATATAAATTTAATTTAAAATTCTCAACATTCCACTTTCTTGCTCATGCATGTGCAGTTACATAAATATTAACATAAATTTTATTTGATGAAGTCCTGAAGATACATACACACACACACACACAGAAAAACAGAGACACACACACACACACATATATATATATATATATATATATATATATATATATATATATATATATATATATATATATATATTACTGAATATACATAATATCTAACATCACTAGCACAACTCAGAGTTTCATACAGCTGCTGCAATCTTCAGGTGCAAATACAATCTGTTATTTGCATCTTAAGATTGCAGCAACTGCATGAAGCTCTGAGTTATGCTATCAACATTAGATATTATATATAATCACTAATATATACTTATAGTTCTGTCTCATAACACTAAGCACTGTATTTATAACACCTGTGGAAGAAATATATTTATATGTATTTGCAATTTTATGTATACTTTTTATCTTACACATATCTATCTCTCTCTCTCTCTATATATATATATATATATATATATATATGAGTAGTAGTGTGTAAATAAATGAGAGTGAAATCTGTATATTTTCTATTTATGTAATGATATATATATATTTTCAAATGGATTTTTTTAATACAACATTATTACTTATTAGTATAAACGTTATTTTTTCTTGGTACATGTGGTTGTATTGAAATACTTGTTTTTATTTTCTTAAACAGTGAAATTATTATCAGCCAGCCTAGATCAAGAAGTCACACCGAAGAAAAATGTGCCTTTCAACATCCGTTCTATAGTCGGTGCATACCATGTCCAAATTGGTAACATCAAATTTATTCCAACTCTGGAATCTAGTAGCACATCCCAGTTTTCATTTAGTTTCAGTCAAACTCATGAATAAGAACTTGCATCAAACCTTTAATTTCGATGGACACACTTCTCTTCTCAATCTCTTTTTTACCTCTATCCCAAGTTCTTCTCTATGCAGCTCTGCCCTCTTGGTGATTCTGATCATGCAGTAGTGTCTGTAAACATCTCCTTCTACTCCCCAACCAGCCAAGGACCTGCTACCAACAGAATATATTTCTGTTATCAATGAGCAGATTGGGTCTTGTTCCTTGATTTCCTTCATGATGTCCCTTGGAATAAAATTTTTAATCATCCTGTTCAAAAATACATGTCTGAGGCCTCTCCAAACTCAACAACTATTGCCTCTCTGCTTCCTGCTTTCCAGCTTGTTGGAAGTCCTCCTATGTAGTTCCTCTCTGGAGAACCTTCTGACTCCTCTAGCTATCTTCCTATTAGCTTTTCAGCAAAGTATTTGAGGCTTTAATCAATACTGAATTGGTTAAGCATTTACCTCTCATGACTTACTCTCTGACAAACAATATTGCTTCTATTTTGCCTGGTCTACTGTTGATGTGATTATGACCATCACTGAATATGTATATATTAAGCTCTTGATAATAACAGTGAAGCTTGAGCTGTGGCTCTAGATATCTCAAAGGCTTTTGAAAGGGTTTAGCATGCTGGTCTTCTATGTAAGCTTCATGGCCACAGAATTACAGGACTATTTTTTTAATCCAGTCATTCCTGTGAAATGAAGGTAACTCTGAATGGTCATGCTATCAGATCCAACATTTTATTCATGTTTTAAACAGTGGATGTTATAAAATATCTTAATAAAAAAAATGCATTCTTTAGCAGGAATGGAACCTACAAGCTACTTTTTACCAGAAAACATATATATATATATATAAAATGTGTTTGTTAATCTGCATGGATAACTCTAGGGAGGATATAATCCAGAGAGCTCAATGTAAAAACAGAGCAAATATATATATATATATATATATATATATATATATATATATATATATATATATATATATATATATATATACTCACACATACAGACTCATACAGATAGAAAGGGAATGAGCTAGACAGATAGATAGAAAGGTAGATATGATTAGGCTGGCAGAGAGAGATAGATAAAAGACTAAGTACAATATGCATAGATAAATATGCACACATGCACATAAATATATATATATATATATATATATATATATATAATAAAAATATAGGTTTAAGGTATGCTAATTTTATGGCTTAAAATGTTCAGTATCAGGGATAGAATGTATATAAATATAAAAATGGACATTGAGGTCATCATCCAGCGAAAAACAATATATCATATATATCTACACAGCAAAGCTGAATGCAAGGACAACATAAAAAAGGAAGGGTCTTACATATAATATGGAGATATGTCTGTGTATGGAGAAGTCATGTTTAGTCTCCAGATTCAAATATGCTGGATTTATCTACTGTTCCAGATGAGGACATATTCCATAAAGGGAAAATGGCGAGTCTTGGGTTTAAACCGGAGTTTGTTTTTTTCCTATATCTGGGGAAGATATATTCCTAAAGGGAAAAAGTACCATGTGCTTGTAAGCTGCTGGGAGAGGCAGATTTATCCACAGCCCAGGCTAAAAAAAGATAACTGCTTAATTTGGCTGCTATAAACAAACTGAATGACTGGTCCTGTCACTGTTTGAAGTGGCGGCACTAAGCAGCCACCATGTAACCCATGTAACTTCTACCAATCAAAGGAAGATAATTGCCTTCTGTATCCCTGCAAGACATTTCCTGTGTGTTCTATTTAATAGAACATGTTTAAACAAAAGACTGCTGCCTTAATATATTATGTTTAAAATATTCATATATATGGTATGGCTAGGTATATGATATCAAACATGAAAACATGGGACAAATATCAAAATGTATACCAATGTATTACATTAAAAAGTAGAATTTAAATATACAAATATAAATGACATTTATAAAACTTATCTTCAGCAGATGGAAGCGGTCGTGAGCCATGATCACCCACTTCCTGAAAGGATATAAAAGAAAAATATTGATTCCTAATGAAATGATCATGTTTCAAAATAGATTATTTTATATATTTTTGTTATGTTTAAATGTAATAAATTAGGTTTACTCAAACTTTTTATTGATAAATTTGTTGAGCTATAAGATTTCTCAATGAGCCCTTAGGCACAAGAAAGAAGTTGAGAAAGACAAAGACAAAGTGCAGTTAGTTCATAGCCAGTTCTCACTTCTACCTAAATTTTTATATTATATTACAAATTTGTTCTTTTAGTATTATTATTATTTAGTTTATTAATGTGTTTAAGTAAGTCAGATTAAAATAAATTAAAATTTAAAAGAGTGAAAAATATATTTTAATCTGCTAATGGTTTAAAGGATATATAAATGAAATGAAATAATCTAGCTCTTAAAATGATGTACTTGTATTGCTTAAATAAGTAACACAGCTGGAGTCACACAGA
>OZ010583.1:44916039-45008539 GCA_963932145.1 Acanthosepion lycidas
CTTGACTGAAATTTATGACATATTCTGGAAGGTATCATTTCAATATGCCTTTTAATTCATGCGTGGATTTTGAATTTTTAATATTTTACATTAAAAAGTGAAAATGGAGGAAAATGTGTTGCATTTTTGTCATTTGATACCCTTGTATTTCTGAAATGACAAGAATGCAGTACAAACAGCAAAAATGTTATGTGCCATTTATGGAGATGGTGCCATAGCTGAAAGTATGCAGTTTGCTTGGTTCAGAAGTGGAAGACTATGACAGTTGAATTGACCCTATCTCCATCTGCTATCCCTCTGCTGAAAATGCAAAAATTGCAAAAGAACAATTGCAGAGGAATTACAGCAATTTAGATTTGAAAAAGGTTATGGGGAAGATAAAATGAGCCAGTCTGCGTACACTGTTGCTTCTCTCCTGTGATTGGAAGGGTCTTGTGAGCTTCTTACCATGAGCACCTTCCACAAAATCAGAGGTAGAATTCAGACAAGTACTGTTCCCAATTGAAAAAAAATAGACCAGAAGTGGTCAATCAGAAGGATTCCATCAGGATGGTGCCAGACCTCACATCTCTCAGTTTAGCTGGGATGTCCTACCTAGTACACCTACACCTGGTCATTTCCCTTATGATTACAAATTATTTTGATTGCTACAAAATACTCTTAATGGGAAAAACTTCAATTTTCTGGAAACCAGTAAACCCACTTAGACCAATTCATCACTCAGAAAGATGCCAAGTCTTTGGAAGTTGGAATCCTGAATCTGCCTCAAAGATAGCAACAAAAATTAGAAGAACAAAATGGCACTTATGCTTGAAAATATAAAAATATTTGAATTTAAATTAATTTATAATTTATATAAATTTGGAAATTCACCTTAATGCTACAATCTTTTGTTCAAATCCAATATATATATATATATATATATATATATATATATATATATATATATATACATGCAAAAAATTATAAGATCATATGAGAAATTATATAAAAAAAATTAATCAAAGCACTGTGTCTGCTACATTTAATGAAGCTTGCATGAAAGAAGGATTGCTGCCTAAATACACTATATATATATATATATATATATATATATATATATGGTAAGGTAATGAAGGGTTTGGTAATCTGTATGAATAATTCCAAAGAGGTTGTAATCCAGAGAGCTCAATGTAACAGCAGAGCAAATATTAATTAATTAAATTAAAAAAGAGAAAACCTCAAGGTTCCATGACTATAATTTATTTCCCCAGAAAATATATTTTTCCTGATATATATGTTTTAAAGAAAAAAAAATATTGAAAAATTAAAAATTAAAAATTTTGAGACACACTATTTTTTCAGTTAGGTTCCTCGACTAATTTCAGCCAGCATGGCCATAATCAGGAGAAAAAAATTCTTGCTTGTTAGTTGCAGTGAATTACGGGAATGAATGACTTTCTGAAGAAAATGAACTTTACCTGTAGTTTTCATTTGTATTTTTATTGTTAATTTTGGTCAGTCTTGTGTTGGTCAAACGGCCTCTTTTAAGCTGTTTTTAAGATAAATGCTATGGAGATTCATGCAACTCAGAATTCCCTTGGTCATTTTGGAGGTTTATTGGTTACTGGGAATGGGATGTGTGTGTATTAAGTGTGTATATTATCATTTGTTCTTTGGAAGTGTGTCTGATGTGTGTGTGTGTGTGTGTGTGTGTGTGTGCTTTTGTGGTAAAAACTTCTCAGCAACCAAAATCTGACCAGATGACTGAGAATGTGATTTTGGGGGAAATACATTCTTGGTCAGGCTGAGAACCTCTCAGTATCCCCTCAAACAAATAGGCAAGGAAGTTATTTAGTTTGATTTATACAAAAATAAAACCACACATGTTTATAATTTTATTCTAATTGAATTATGTTGAATTACGGACATCCTCTTCAGGGAACTTGTTTCAAGTCAGTTTGGGCAAAGATTATATATATATATATATATATATATATATATATTTATTTCTCTGTGTGTGTGTGTTTATATTTGTGTATGTATATGCTTACATCTGTATCTATATATGATGCAAGTAATTTCATAGCTTTTCATCCTTTTAACAAGCTAATTTGGTAGAGGTACATGCATATAGATATGCATAAGTTCACAGATGCATAAGCACACATATACCTATGTTAATGGTTTTGCATATCTATATGTATATATGCATATATCTTAAGTTAAGAATTTACTTTCATGCACCTATTTGCACACATAAATTTTTGTGAATATATTTATATTTGTTTGCATACAGACACAGACATAGACACACACTAAATAATTATTACTTTGATATTGATATCATGGGTAGGATTTATTAGACAAATATTTCAAAACATTCATTCATTCATTGTAAAGATGATGGACACTCCAGTCGATTTTGACATACAGGGATCTGACAACCTCATTCAGTTTTTATATTTGTGTTGCATCTAATACTTCAGTCTCCCTAGTGACCTGCATACAAGTCCACATATTGTACATCAGTCAGGATCTCAAGATGTAGGCACTGGAATATTTGCTGATGCTTCTCATGGTTGTCTTTCATCTCTTAGGCAGTCTAGATGACTGATTTTGAAATTTCTGATACCACTCTGGCACAAATATCTCCAGTTATTTCTATCCAGGGCAACTAGCTCAAAGTTAGTATGAGGCACATTGACAGCTGAGAGGTTACTCTTTAGCTTGTCTTTATACATGAGCCACAGTTGTCCAAAAGTTTTTTATTGACTGTCAAGCTAGCTATACATAAGGACCTTAGGTATTCTGTCGTCACTCGTCCTTGCAACATGACCAGCCCATTGAAGTTCTGATTGCATCAAGATAGTCTCTATTCCACCAATGGTGTATTTTGCAAGAAGAAAAAATTGGACAAACTACTATCATCAAAAGTATAACCACAGAGCACACACACACACACACACACACACACACACACACACACACATATATATATATATACATATATATATGATATGGTCACAGGGTTGAGTGATTAGAACATTTGCTTTCTGACCATGAAACCTGGGTTTGAATGTCATCATGGTCAATTTGTCAGGAAGCTGACATCTTGATGTTATTACCTTGGGTAGGCAATCCCAGTGTATGACACTTTTGGAAAGTACCTGAAAACCCAAGCCACAGGTTGACCTAATCCTTATGAGTCAAACTTGGTAGACAGAAGTATTCAGATAGCTGTTCATGGTTATGCTAGCACAAAGTCACAAGTCATCATGACCGAGAGTTTGAGCATATTGGCATTGTTTAAACTGATAATCATGACACATTATATGCTCTTGCTCTCAGAAATTCTAACAAATGTCTGCTCAGCATAGTTGTAGTACAAACCACAGCGGGTCACTGTGGGTTTTGAACAAACACAAATGTGCCTGAACATATATCTGCAGCAGGCATTGGATAGATGGGTATGGTCAGAAAGTAGGAGAAACCAGCCATTATACATATATATATATATATATATATATATATATATATATATATATATATATATAGGTAACATATCTTCATTCAAACATGTTTCGTTGGATAATATAGACAGACTGTGTCAACTTATTTTTATACTGATCCTTTCAAGTTGTTTAATCAGTTTGCTGATGTTGAGGTGAAATCCATCAAGGAATGTGCCATAGTTTTTTTAACTTAAGTACTTTCAACCTTTTCTAAGATCATCTTCAGGAGTAAATTACAAAGACAAACATGCTATTGGAACTGCAATAAAATCTATGTTCTGTTATCATAGTGATTTTACAAACCAAGCATTTGCAGTATCAGAATTGGTAGAAAGGTAAAATGGTATGAGTATATAAATGTTATATTCATTTCAATATGTTGTTGCTTTATATATGTATATATATATATTTGTATGTGTGTGTGGTGTGTATATAAAATTTCAGACACAACTAAAATAAGTAAAACAACGATATGAACAAAAACAAAACTTATCTTAGCCAATTCATTATATCTTCTGATGGAATTTATCAAGCCAACTGTTTTTTGCAGATTAAAGTTGGCTGGAAAGCATGGAGCTGAAAGAGAGTTCCACAAGTGAGAAGTGTGAGAAAAATGAAACTCTTAGCATAGAACTTACATCTACATCTAGCCAGCTCAGCTATAAATTGATGAGATCTCAATGCCAGTCTAGTACTGAGCTTAAATTCATAATGTCTAGGTACCATAACTGAATCAATAAGCTGACAGATCCTCATATGTTGAAACTGAAGGGAGAGTCCATTATTATTATTATTATTATTATTATTATTATTATTATTATTATTATTATATACATATAGATATATGTATGTGACTGAATGCTGAAAGTTTTCAGTATAATGAAAAATCATTTCGAAAAAAGAATGTGTATATATATATATGTGCATATGTGTGTGTATGTGTATATATATATATGTATGTATGTATATGAACTATATATACATATGTATGTACATGAACTATATATATATATATATATATATATATATATATATATATATATATATATATATAGGGTATGGCAAATAAGTTGTTGTAATTCCGTTTCTTCTCTCTCCAATCACAACTATGGGTTAGATAATAGAACAGACTGGGTCCTATATCCTTGGTTATCAACCAGTCTACCACAGAAAGTAATGGCAGCCTATTGCACAAATTACGCCAAGTCAGTGATAAAAGGAAAAGAGGTATGATTGTGTGTATCATATCTGGCATCTAAGGAAGGAGCCTTTGTGAAAACACTGACCAAATAAGTGTTTCATGGAATTAAAAAATTGGTAACCAGAATGGTGACAGGTTTCAAGAATACACAAGTTAATTTCATTTTTGCTATTTAGAAACTGACTGGATAAATTTCAGATAGAATTTTTACACTGACCAAAATGCAGTACTGACATACACAGGAAGATGTATACTCTTATATAACAATAAATCTAAGTAGAAGGTTATGAAGCTTTATTTGACAAATTTATCTTTAGTGCTGAAAATGCTTATTTTATTATAATAGACAGTTAGAAATGAGAGGGGAGATGGGATGTGTTTATTTTATTACTACATATATGTAAACAGATGCTGTATATACTTCTGTACAAGCCTACCTCATGTATAATGTGACCCTTGAATTTTTCGTTAACGACCTGATTTTTTCATGGATTGTGCATAATACAACCCCAGTGTTTGATTTAATACTAGTACGCCTACCGTAATCAAATACAGCAGTACTGGACATTATCCTGGATATATTTTATGCCAAATGGTCTTCATTCTTTTTTGTACAAATAATACCAATAAATATAAAAAATAGAGAAAAACAGAATAAGAAACACAATTGAAACGTATATGGTAGAGATTTTTTTAATTGGTATCACCCCATACAAGGCAGTAAGGTGACTAAAACACAAGGGGTTACATATACATTTAACTACATTGAATTCAAATGATAGTTTCATGTATTTCTAGAGATTGATTCTTAGATGAACACAAGTTGATACAAAGACATACACAGACATCCATGAACATTAAAACAATTTTGGTCAGTGAAACTATGTAAAAGGTTGAGAGTTATATTCCTTGTGTTTTCAAAGACTCTATACCCATTATGGAGTACAATAATTTATGCCTCAAACAACACTCTGTTGCTGTACTTAAAAGAGAAGTACAAAGAACAAAATGATCAGGAATTATGCTCCAAATTGCTTGGGGTGTTGCAGTTTTCAGGAAAACCACTATGGATCTTAAAATTGCAAAGTCTTATGTGATAATCATTGCTTCTATATAAGATTCTTGCTCAAGGAGCTGATAACAATATAAGCAAATATATCACTTCCACTTTTCTACTATCGTTTTAGAAAACTAAACCAAACTGTTTCTAATATAACTTCTACTTGTTTACCAATGTTATCAAAAATTGACAGAAATTGTTAAGATGTATATATATATATATATATATATATATATATATATAAAGAAATATACTCTTACGGTGTGCTATCGTTATGGGATAAAGTACACAATGTCAGAGATAGAGTATGTGTAAATATAAAAGTGAACATCGAAGTAAACACTTAGAGGCGACAGGTTGTTTCATGCTAGACGGAATCACCAATTTGGATGCCCTGATGATTGTGTCTAGCATGAAACAGCCTGTTGCCTCTAAGTGCTGACTTCAATGTTCACTTTTATATATATATATATATATATTTATATATATATATATATATATATATATATATATATATATATATAAAGAGAGAGATATGTGTATAATAAAAACATACATACATGCACAAAAAGTTTCACATATGTATAGATATATTTCTTCCACAGGTGTTATAAATGCAGTGCTCAATGTTATGAGACAGTGCTTTAAGTATATATTAGTGATTATAGATAATATCCAATATTGATAGTACAACTTGGAGTTTTATGCAGTTAATGCAATCTTCAGGTGCAAATAATGGTTAGATTGTATTTGCACCTGAAGATTGCAGCAACTGCAAGAAACTCATGCTAGTGATGTTAGATATTATGTATATTTACTAATATATATATATACATAAATAGTTTGTTAATCATAAGAGATCATGTTGTTTTGATGTGACAATACTTTTAAATTTTCTTCACCTACTGTAATTATAAAAAAGGATGTTAGTTTTGCTGCACCCTCTCTCTCTCTCTCTCTCTCTATATATATATATATATATATATATATATATATATATATATATATACCGGGTGTAACAGCAAAATTGGCCAATTATTAAGCTCTGAATCATTGTATCTTAGAAATGATTAAAGGTATCTTACTGGAATCATCCAAGATTTTTATAACACTATTTACTCTACTTTGAGCAATAAGAATGTATAATTATTGTCCAAGCTGAACAGAAAAACTGTGATGAAATTGATCATGAACAAAAATAACATGTTCATTATTAACTGATCATAGCTAAGGATTGGAAGCTCATGAAGTACTGAAACAAAATTCAAATATATATATATATATATATTATTCCAGGATCATTTTCCAACTTATTGAAGATGATCTTTGCCTTCTCTAACCTTCTAACTTTCTGTCCTGAAGTAACAAGTTGCCTCACAGGTTTCAAGTACAATTTCATTTTCAAGTGTTTTTTACTGCTCTTTTGATTGTCATTATTGAAACTCCTCTCTCATGTGCAAAACATCTTATGAATTGCGTTGGATCTTTTCTAATTGATCTCTTTAGCTCTGAGATGAAATGATGATCCCTCTTCCTGTTGTGACCTCCCGATCCAGTTTTCCTCTCTACTGTTCCCTCTTTTTTAAACTTGTTCACCGTTCTCCTGATGGTTCTTTAATGGACTTTGAAGACAGAAGCCAGAGTATGAATGTTGGTACCATTACTAAAGGCCTGAATTATCTTTACCTTTTAGCATTCCTCTCACTATTTTCTTCTCACCATTCTGAATATTTTTAATCTGGCAGTATTTCTTATTACTTTAAAAGTTATATTTTAGTATGTAATCATGTTTGAGTAGATGCAATTTTTTTTCAAACAGTGTAAATTACATCTACTGGCCTGTGCTCTTGAGAATATTTATAAAGAAAACCTTGGTGATGAGCACATTTTATTTATTAAGACTATCATGTGCTCAAGCCAGTAGATGTAATTCACAACATTTAAATATATATTATACAATACTATTAAAACTTACTATTGATTTGGGAGCTAGAATTAATCAGAGATTTAAAACTGGCTCAAGATATGGTGCTTAATAGTGATTTATTTGTCAAGTTTGAAACAATAGGAAATTAATTTTCTGTTGCATCATCAGATGAGTCTTTAGCTTTCTGATACCACTTTGAATTTTGTACAAATATGTGCAAAAAGTGGGTCAAAAGTTTACCCAGCTTCATACATATTTTCAGGAAATCTCAACTTCTAATTGGTCAATAAACACACAAGTGGGCATTGCAATCTGCCCATGTACAAGTCTTTTTCCAGTGCATGACCAAGTCAATTTTTCCCGCTTCTTTTTTAGGAGACTGTCACGTGATTACATTAATTATAAATATCAGACACAAATTTTTTCTTTCTCTTTTCTTGATTTCATTCACCTATGAAAATGTAACCTTAAAAGAAACTGCGTTGTGACCTCATTGCGGTCGAACACTGAGAACATATTCACACATGCACACATGCATGTACGTACAAAATTTTCCAAATTACATTACAAACATACAAAACATTTCCAAACCAGCAACAAGAACTTTTCTCTTTAAAATACTCTGATCAAACTTTCGTACACATCTTTACAAAACAAAATTGTAATATTCTGTATATAAAAAAATATATTTGTAGTTCCCAAAGCTATCTTTTTTGACATAATAGAATATTGTTAACATTTGATTTTTTATTTAAATTTATGTTTTTCAATATTGCATGTTTCATTTACATCGAAACATTAAAATATTTCTGCAGCCTTCTTAGATCCACTACAAGTCCACTACATAGAAATGAGCAAATCTGCCAACCTTTATGTAGTAGACTCTTTTGATAGCATAAAAGTGTTACCTCTTCCAACTCACATATGCACACATATGTATAATGCATTTTATCTATGGTGATTATGCTCATCAGAACTACACATTGTAGAGCAAGATTTAGTTAAAACCCGTAACAAACCAGTTTTGTAATGCCTGCACATGTCTTTGTTCCATGGATTGCCAAATCTCACAAATATCCATTTCCTCTAATTAAAACTCTAACCACAATAATAATCATCACTCCTAATATGACAACTATCATGTCCGCTCAGGTCATAGGCAATCAGGGCTCTCTGTAGCTTCCTGTCCCTTGTGGCTCTTAATAAATTTTGTTTTTTTCTTATTTCTCCTAAACTCTATTTCACCATCCATTTACACAAGCTCACTATGTTATGCATTGTTTTCCTGTCTCTTTTGCCTTGTGAGTATCAGATTTTCCAAGCTCCTTTTCTTTATTATGTGCCCTATAAACATCAACTGCCTCTTCTTGATGTTAAGTATAAGTTTCCTTTTTGTTTCAATTTTCTCTAAAACTTGGTTGTTGCTCATACATTCAGATCATGGTATAATCAGTATCCTTCTGTAGAACCACATTTCTGTTGCTTCATATCACTTTTTCATCTCTGAGGAGATTGTCCAGCACTAACTGCCATGCAGGAGGACATATCACGTAACAGGTAAGTACTTTTTTTCTTGTTTCTAGCAAAGTTTTTCTATTTCTTAATACTCTGTTTAACTTTTGAAATGCATCATTGGCTATCCCAATACACCTTCAGATTTCAATGTCACACTTTTTGTCCTCTGTTAAAACACTTCCAAGATATTTAAATTTCTGAATTTGATTTTGGTATCTCTGATTTGCAATTCAAATTTTGGGATCATCCTTTCTTCTCGCCTCCATTCCCTATCTTTGGTATGAGTTCTTGTAGTTTTCTTTCTGTGTCCGCTGTCAACACTGTGTCATCTGCATATTTTATGTTAGGTCATTTAAAGGTAAGAACAAGGTGACTGTGTTCTTTTGATAAAATGGCTGTTTCTTTAATTTGACAGGGCAGGTTTATATGATTAGGTTATATGATTGAACTCAATAGATAAAATCACAACAAAATGAAATCATATGTTTTGTTTTTATTTGTATGCTTTCATTAATTAAATACCTGTTCAATATTCTTCTTCTTCTGTGTAACATGTTCCTTCAGGATGTTGGTGATCATGGCTTCCCACAATTACCTGCCCTTTGTAGCCCATAGTAAATTTTATCTTAATTCTGCCACAGAAATCGCATATACCTGCACTTAGTTTAAATTTTAAATACACTTATATGTAGATATAAAAATTTAGTAATAGATGAACATAGAACAAAGTATTTAACTTTTACATTCATATTTAAAGTGGCACATGGCCAAATGCTCTATAAACACTGGCATATATATAAAAATGGATGTATATATTTCCAATGTAACATCAAATTTGTCCATTTCCCATACACTGCTGGCTTGTCCTCTCATACTAATTAGGGAAGGAAGATGAAGAAGATGAAGAACATAATGGAGGAGAATAAGAAGAACAAGGAGAAGATAATGAAGAACTATGAGACGAGAAGAAGAAGATAATGGAGAAGAAAGTGACAAGAAGAATAAAAAGAAGATAATAGAGATGAATGAAACAAGAAAAAGAAGATGCAAATGATGGAGAAGAATAAGACAAGAAGATAATGGAGAAAAAGAAGACAAGAAGAAGAAGAAGAAGAAGAATATGATAATCAAGAAGAAGATAATGAAGAAGAAGATGATGATGATGATGATGATGATGATGATGGCGAAAAATGATCCAGAAAGAAGAAAAAGAAGATAATGGAGAAAACTGAGAAAAGAAGAAAATAATGGAGAAGAATGAAACAAGGAGAAGAAAATGTAGATGAATGAGACAATAATAATAATAATAATAATAAGATAATGAAGATCAATGAGACGAGATGAAGAAGAAAATAATGGAGAAGAATAAGAGAAGAGGAGGAAGAAGAAGATAATGCAAAGAATGAGACAAGAAAAAAAAGACATGATAATGGAGAAGAATGAAACAAGAATATGAAGAAGATAATGGAGAATAATTAGTCAAGAAGAAGAAGATGAAGTAGAATGACAAAAGAAGAAGAAGATAATGGAAAAAGAATGAGAGAAGAAGAAGAAGATAATGAAGAAGAATAAGTCAAGAAGAAGAAGATGAAGTAGAATGACAAAAAAAGAAGAAGATAATGGAAAAGAATGAGAGAAGTAGAAGAAGAAGACAATGAAGAAGAATAAGTCAAGAAGAAGAAGATGAAGTAGAATGACAAAAGAAGAAGAAGATAATAAAAAAGAATGAGAGAAGAAGAGGATAATGAAGAAGAATCTGACTAGAAGAAGTAGACAATGATAATGGAGAAGAATGACATAAGAAGTAGGATAAGATAATGGAGAAGAATGTGACAAACAAAAGAAGAAGAAAATAATGGAAAAGAATGAGACAAGAAAAAATAATGGAGTAAATGAGACAAGAAGAAAAAGAAGATGGAGAAGTATCGAAGAAAAATATAATGGAGAAAATGAGAGAAGAAGCAGAATTTAATGGAGAAGAATAAGAGAAGTAGAAGAAGATAATGGAGAAGAATGAGACAGGAAGAAGATGATAATAGAGGAGAATCAGACACAAAGAAGAAGATAATGGAGAAGAATGAGAAAAGAAGACGAAGATAATGGAGAAGAATATGACAAACAGAAGAAAATAAAGAATGATGTAAGAAGAAGACACTGGAGAAGAATGATCCAGAAAGAAGAAGAAAAAGATAATGGAGAAGAATGAGACAAGAAGAAGAAGATAATGGAGAAGAAAGTCTCATTCTTCTGCATATTCTACCTTATTCTACCTTATTATTTCCCTTCTCCCAACACACCATTCAGCAGTTTGTATAAGCAATACTTCTGTTTGAAGGCAATTAACAGATGTTTCAACTGTTCAACTGTGCGTAGAAAAGATGAGAATCTGCAACCTGTTATTTAACACACTTATTGCTTCACTCCCCTCTCTGATTTACACTCTTGCTGTACTTGTTACTTACTTAAGATTCCAGTTAGACATTCTTTATCACTTGTTTCGTGTTCATTTTGACCTGTTCAAATTTATGATCTAACTCAATCTCACTTACTATAAATTAAGCCATTAACCAGATGAAATTCATAATAAGTTTGCCTATCGTCCAGTTCACACTCCTCCCCAGTCTTTTGAACAAGAGTGATGCTTATCATTTGTTTCCTGTTTAGAACTGGGTTTCTAGCCCTTTTTAAATTCAATTTCAACTCTATACTCCTAACATCTCTGTCTGAACTCTGAAATTTAATTCACTAATTAAATCTTGACCTCTTCATTTCTAGAAGTATCTGTATATCTCCTGTTACCTTGCCTTTTCTTATACTAATACAATCCCATACAGTAACTCTCTACCTTGAGTGGCCCTTGGGCCTTGTATTGTGTGAACATTAGAAAAAAGAAATTGAGTAAGCTTGTCTTACATTTGTGTACTGTGTTTGTTTCTGACAGGTGGAGTAATGGATTGCGGCTCGGACTGAGGAATCAGAGAGCCGAGTTTTAATTCCAATCAGATCCATTACATTCACATATATGCCAGTACCCTTGGGAAAGGTATGAATCCTCTTTTTCTCCCCCCAGCTATGGGTAAATAGCAGGACAGACTGGGTTCTATAATCTTCGATGACAACTGATCTACTACAGAAAGAAATAGCAACCTACTGCAGGAAAAAATCTGCCTCATCAGTCATGCATTGAAAGATACATGATCACCTAAGTGTGTATCACACATGGCACATAAGTGACTGACTGAACTAACCCACATTTATCTCATTGTGCCAGATTAAACTAATCTTAATAAATAACCTTACTAACATCCTGGAGTCTGTAGGTGTGTGAGTTTTAGCAAGCTAGTGTTGAGAATGTTTTCAGTTCAATGGTCATGGCAATATTGGCCATTTTTCCACAAGAGAATATTTGGCATTCAGTAGTCAGTATTGTTTTCAGTTGAAATTTATAAAATCTTTGTCTTAAAACAATGTTTTTAGGAAAACAGGTTTCTCGAGTCCAGTAGTTCTTATTGCTCTTTCCAGTATTGATGGGAGTTTCCTTCCTAACGTTTTATTTGAAGTGGTGTGGAATGCCAACATGTTGTTTTTATCATTATTTTCCCTTCTAGTTACATGTGTTATTCATTTTAGCTGATGCCACTGCTGGCAACTTCAAGTGATATGGTTTCTGTTATTTGGTAGAGTTCTTTGTGTGTGATTCTCTAGCACCATTTGACAAAATTCAAAGAAGGTTGATCTTTGCCAAGACCTTCAGGCTTTACTCACTGAAAGCCTTTTTTCATCATTTTTCTTAGGATTCAGTTGTATACAGCTGAGAGTTCAGATATTTCTGAACAGGTTTTGGTACCATGCATGGTATCCATATGAAAGTCTTGATCTGACAATGCTTTGTAAGAACATGACTCAAGATTTAAAGTTGATGTTTTGGTTTTGTTGCATTTTGTGATGTTGGGTGAAACAACCTTTGGCTCAGCTTATTCTTTGTTCAATTTTTTTTCTTCTATACTTAATTCTTATAGCTTATCCATATGCCAAGGTATCTGAAGTGTTTAGTATTTATTAATTCAATATACTGAATTTTTATGATGGATACAGTATATGTTCCATCACTCCTTTCATTGCAATTACAGATCAGAGTTTCTGTTTCTGAAAAGTTTATCTTAAGTTCTATTTCTTAGAACACTTGATAGATAATGCTGACTTTCTGTTCAAGATCATCCTTATCCCAAATATGAACTCCTATGTCATCAGCATATCTCCTCTCAACATCAGTACATTGACCTCTGGAAGGAAAGCAGGATCCTTGTCTTTTATTGGTAGACTCATTTGGGATGTGGTATGAGATGGTTAAATGGTCAGAGATATGCTGTATCCATCATAAAAATTCAGTATATTGAATTAGTAAATACTAAACACTTCAGATACCTTGGCATATGGATAAGCTATAAGAATTAAGTATAGAAGAAAAAGAAATTGAACAAAGAATATGCATCATAATTTTTTGCTTCTAAATGTGCAGAGCATAATATAGGAAGAGACATGTTGAACAATATAACAGTACTCTGACAATACATACGTCATGAAATGCACTATAAATATCTCAATCTGATCCCCCAATATTAAGCAATGCCGAATTTGGTCAGTACCTAAATGGGCGACTGCTTGAGAATACCAGGTGCTGTAAGCTTGGTTATGTAATGGATAATGGCTTGGAATTGTTAATTGGAGAGCTGAGTTCCAATTTCACTTGAGTTCATTATATTCACTTATGTGCAAATACCCTTGGGAAGGTAGCAATCCACCTCTTCTCCCCTCAGTTATATGCTAATTATTAAGACTTGTATCACTAAGCAATTATTATTGCAAAAAAACTTCTCACAATCTCAATATTTTCTGGCTTTAAATAACCTGCAAGGGGTTGATAAACCATTGAAAATGAATGAATGAATCAATTCTTTCTTTCTTTTTATTCTATCTCCAGTTATGGGTTAATTACTAAGATTTGTATCACTAAAACCATTATTACATCCAAAACAAAAAAAAATGGATACAAAATATTTAGATTTTGGCATTAAATAATTGTAAGAGGATTATATGCCACTAAACAAAGAAAACCAACCAATAAATATCTCAAGTTCCAAGCCAGTGGGATGTATGCTACAATCTTCCTCTACCTTTGTGATCAGTTTCCTTGTGTGCTTGTAAAATCTACAATATCTGTATCATACAGGTTTTTCTCTTTGCTATAAGCCTATATTTATCTATCTATATTCCTCTAATCTTGGCTACCAATAATCAATAATTGTCTTTAAGCTACTTATGCATCTCTATACAACATTTGAATATGATTGAAGATTATATAAAATCAAAGAGCCCTCACAAAAGCAAGGGAGATGAGAATAATCGTCCAATACAGTCCAATGATGTCAATCAGTCCCCCCATTCAGGCTTTAGTCTTGAAAGATAAAAAGACAAAATTGCGTAAATAGTTAAACAGATTGCAAAGGGTAAATTTTGCTGCATTCTCAGGACTTAATTTCTTCCGAAAAGGGAAAAATGTATGTCTTTAAAGATTTGTTTGCTAATAAAATTGTCAAGATTGTTTCAAGGTATTTGTTTGCTCTGTGTGGTCTTTAGAGATTTTATAAGTAGTAGAATACAAAGTCTGTTCAAAAAATATCCAGACATTTTGAACATCATTACAGCTTTGATGTAACTTAGCAACCAATCAGAGGGCATGCTATTGTGCATTCTTGAACAGATACTCTTGTACAGGGTTACTCAGTCAGCAATGATACACCATTGAGTGCACTGTGTTATCATTGTATGGCAGAATATAAAAAGAAGTAAACAGAAGTGTATATAAAGATGTCCTTATTCATACATACAGTGTCTACAAAATTCTATTGAAAATGTTCAGAAATCTACATTGTTTCTTGTTGGTTTAGTAGAGGTATCAGCTGAAGGTGTTTCTATGCAGAGTTGTGTACAATATGATGCATATTTCACTAGAGACTAAGAAGTATATTTTCTATGGCAATCTGTGAGTCAAGAGAAAGAATTTTGCCCTTTTCTTTATAAGCTTCTTTTTTATGATGCCATGCCACCTAGTGGGCATTTGCTGAAGTTCCTTGGTAGACAGTGGAATAATCCACAGTGTCAAAACATTTTATTTCATATTTCATAGGTCTGCTACTAAGAATGTCAGTTCAGCGTGCTGTGCTAGACAGTTTTTTTCTCCAAGACCTATCTTGCATATTTGTAAGTCTACCATTCATCCATGCTTGGAATATGGCTGCCATGTATGGTCTGGTGTTCCTGCTGTATATTTAGAGGTTCTTAATAAAACCCAAAGAAGAAACAGCAATATTATTGGTTCTGTCCTGGAATCTCAGTTTTCACGTGCTGTAATGTAGCTTCCCTATGCCTTTTCTATAAATACTTTCATGGTAATTGTTTGGATGATCTCTTTGCTATGGTACCTTATGAATTTAACAACAGTACTAGATTGACAACAAGGTTTCATCAGTTTACTATTGAAATGGCTAGATATAACTGTAAGTTCTATGCTAACAGTTTCTTCTATCACACATCTTGTTTGTGGAAATCTCTTCTAGTGTCTTGCTTTCCAGCCAGCTTTGATCTTCAAAAGTTCAAGAGCAATATTATTCACTATCTACTGACTTGATTACCATATTTGATGGCATATAAGAGGTATGGGTATATAAGACACACCCCAATTTAAGCAAGGCAAATCAAGAAAAAATTAGTACTTAGTAAAATTATTAGATTATTAGCAAATGGCACAGACTAGGCTACATTTACAAGGTATTATTTTGGTTAAACAAGCCATGATTACAAATAAACAAAAAAATAATAGGAAAAAAAGAACACAGCTTTATTATATCCAAAGGTAAGAAAACAAAATAAAAATCAAGCAATTATTACAATTGAGCAAAGCAATACAGTTACCATTAAAATTCAGTCAAAAATTTTCCTTTATATGATCTGTATAACCTGCGTCTTATTGGAATAATTAGGATATAAAAATTCTGATTGTATTTATACCAGTTCAACTGAAAGTTATCGCAATAAAAATATTGATGAAACAAATATATTTTAAAAATATATAATTTGAATTTATTGCATATGATTTTTATGAAACAAAGTACTAATATTAAATGTGATGAAACTGATATAATGAATATTATCAATGATAACAATTTTAATTTGTGTAATATCCTTTTAAATAATGACAACGAAAATTACTCTAAAGTCTAAGCTAATAGGAGTTGACAGGTAGCTAATTTTGGCCAACTATCATAAATTTCAAACCTACATATGGCATATAAAATGCATGGGAACTTTAAAAGATATTTTAGTAAAAAAAAAAAAATGTCTTATATGCCGTCAAATACAGTAATCTTCTTGCTTATTTATGTTTCTCTTTTTTTCTTGTTTATCTACACTCATTACCTTATGTCTTAAGGGCTTTATTGCCTTGCATGGGATGATATGATTTAAATACTGCCTTTAAAGCTCCTCCTCTAGGTGTACATGAGTTTTGAGGTACATGACCAAACCGGAACACTACATGCCCTAAACTGAATATGTTAATAATCCAATAAGGAACTCATCTCTAACAAGTTTTTAAATGCAATGTCAATCGCCATCTTCTATCTTCTTAAATTCCATTTATCTTTTGTCCCTTCCTCAATCTTACCTACTAATCTTAATGCTGGAAAGAGTGATAACATCTACTACACTTTACCAACTTTCTGTTTACTTGCTTCACTAATAACTACAATTTTCAAATATTTAAATGCAGCATCAACTGCCATCTTCTATCTTTTTGACTCCTGTTTATCTAATGTTCATTCCTCAATTTTCCCTATACTCAGTCTTTTCTCTCATTTTCAAAACCTGTACCCCCAACCCTGTATACCCATGAATGTAATGGATTTGACTGGAATTCGAACTCAGCTCTCCAATTTCTCAATTCGAGCCACTATCCTTCTACATATAATTTTATATTATTCAGTTTTCTAAAGTGATAAAATATTGTTGTTAATTGTACAATAATGTTTGTAATTTTATCACCATGTTCTGTTTGAGAAAGTTTAGATACCAAAACTTTTAATTTTTTTACTAAATTAAATAGAATTTAATCATTAACAGAAAAGAGAAAAAATAGTTTAAACCAGAATTAAAAGTGTACTTTTTATCCCTTGCATTTTGTTAGTTTTCTACCCTGCTGGCTACCTTGGGTATCTTTTCTAATTATTGCCTAGAGGCTTCAGAATATTGGCGAGATGAAGTGTTGGCTGGTTGCACACGACTTGAAATACAGACATCAATTTGTAGCAGGATTAAATAAAACATTAAGTACTCTACATCTATTAATGCCTGGTCGACAGATGTGAATATGATTCCGTTGTAGAAGTGCACAGGTTGCGTTGGAATGTTTAGCAAATGTCGGCTCACAATTATTTGTTACACACACTTATACAAATAAATACATTCATGTTGACCTATGTATGTCTAAAGGAAACCAGGTATATCACTCACTGTTTGGTACAGAGAAGAATATTTACATATGTGCATATAACAATAATAGTAATAATAATAACGAATTCTTTAAATAGATTTAATTTTACTATCAAACACCCTGAAGGGCAGATATCATATCTATGCAACTCCAAGTCAGGGATATAAGTTGAACATTTAACTTTGTTTATTGCCATACATGCACGCACACACACACACATACACACACACATATATATATATATATATACACACACACAGTGTGATGGATAAATTGTCATCTAAATTAGTAAAAAGGAAAACAATACTGACATCTCATTTTAACAGTTACATTTACCAAAATTGTACACAAATACCTTAAAGAGTAAATCTATTCAATAAAATCACCATTAGCTTCAACCACGGCCTTCAGATCTCCTGCACCTCTTCTGGACAGCCTCCTTGTTTAAGTTGCTGAATGCTGCCATAATCCTTGCCTTCAGTTCATCATTCATGTTACAAGGAGTTTTGTTGGTCTTTCACTCAATTGTAGCCCACACACAAGGGGGTTGTAGTCTGGGGAATTAGATGGCCAAATGTAATGAGTGATGTGGTCACAGAGATTGTCTTACAGCCATGACTGGGTTCACCTGCTTGTATGGCATGATGCAGAGTCCTGTTGCCGGACATAAGGTCATCCAGTAGCTACTCTCATGATCCAGAGCAGTACTACCTCCTCAAGGCACTTGATGTGGGACCCGTGGTGAGCCTGAGGACCTGTGGGAAGATGAATGGAAGCATAATGTTGCCATCATTAGTAATTACTCCAATCACCATTAGATTCATCCAACTCTTGAAAATGCCAAGCAGAACAGCAATCGGTTTCCAAATTTCTGATGTAGTGAATTTTGTCATGGTGCTTTTTTTCTCATAGATGGTATCGAACTGACGCTACTATACTGAGCAGTCAACAAAACTGAAAAAATAACAAGCCTGTGCAAAATTAAAAATATAAAAAACCATCAATTTACCCATGACACCTGTGTACATATATATATATATATATATATATATATATATATATATATATATAAATATGAAAGTGAGCATAGAAGTCAACACTTAGAGGCGACAGTCTGTTTCATGCTATATGCAATCATCAGGCCACATGTGCTGTTATTTTTCTCGGCTATTTATATATATACGGGTCAGTGGTGCATTGTGGGAAGCCTATTATGGCGGTTGTTTTACTGGAAGTCCTTTATTTATTTATTTGGGTTAAATTATTTTGCTCGTTTTTGTTTTTTGTTTCTTATTTTATTTATTTATTTATTTTATTTTTTAATCGATGTTTTTATAAAAAAAAACGAACCCAAATAAATAAAGTAAATAATAAACAAATTAGCAAACCATTATGACCAAAATATTAGTTAGACTAAAAAATCAAAACAAAAAAATCGGACGAAAAAAATACCTATAACTGTTATATAACGATAAAAAAAAAAAATAATTATAATAAAAAATAAATAAATAAATACTACGTTACTTAAAAATCGAAAAACCAAAAAAGAGAAAATATACAAGTAAAATAAATTAACCTAAATTCATCCAAGTAAATAAATAAACAACCCAATCCCGATAAAGTTACCGTTAGAAAAAACAAATAAAAATAATCAACCCAAATAAACACAAATTAAAAATTGTTCCTGCCAAAATAATAGTTAGAACAAACTACAACAATCAGCCCCAAAATCGAATAAATAGCTTTAATTAAATTCTCAAACCAAAATAAAACTATTAAATAAGTGACATAAACAAATTTTTACTACGTTAATAAAAACATCGATTAAAAAAAAAAAAAATAAATAAATAAATAAATAAAATAAGAACCAAAAATAAAAACAAGCAAAATAATTTAACCCAAATAAATAAATAAATGACTTCCGGTAAAACAACCGCCATAATAGACTTCCCACAATGCACCACTGACCCGTATATATATAAATAGCCGAGAAAAATAACAGCACATGTGGCCTGACGATTCCATATAGCATGAAACAGACTGTCACCTCTAAGTGTTGACTTCTATGTTCACTTTTATATTTACACACGCTCTATCTCTGATATTGAGCACTTTATCCCATAAATATAACACACCTTAAGACTATATTTCTTCATATATATATATATATATATATATATACAGAGAGAGAGAGACAAACAGACGGAGAGAGACAGACAGAGAGAGAGAGAATTAATATTGCTGCTATATACAGTGCCTCTGCTCTATACCTGGATTTCCTCAAGAAGATCCAAAGAAGAATCAGCAGTATTGTTGGTCCTGATCTGATGGCTCAGCTTCAGTTACTTACCCATCACCATAAGGTTGCCTCTCTGTGCCTTTTTTTTTAAATACTTTTATAGTAATTATTCAAATGAGTTCTTTACTATGATACCTAGACATTATAAATTTAAGCTCAGTACTAGACTGGCATTGAGATCTCATCACTTTATAGCTGAGCTGGCTAGATGTAGATGTAAGTTCTATGCTAAGAGTTTCATTTTTCTCACACTTCTCACTTGTGGAACTCTCTTTCAGCTCCATGCTTTCCAGCCAACTTTAATCTGCAAAAATCAGTTGGCTTGATAAAGTCCATCCGAGGATATAACAAATTGGCTAAAATAAATTTTGTTTTTATTCATATAGTCCTTTTATATATTTCAGTTATATCTGAAATTTTTTTACATACCACACACAAACAAAAGTATACAAATATATATATATATATATATATATATATATATACATATTATTGAATAACCAGATTTGTGCTCTGCTGTAGTGAAAGTTTTCTTGTACCCAGAAGCTAGAACAGCTGGTATTTGCAACAAGCTGGAATGTTCTATTATGTCACTTTGGCAATCCCATTCTCTGAGTCCTGGTTGGCTGCTCGTTCTAGTGTGGATATTGTGATAAATATCCATCATTCCCCATTGTGTTTGCTTGAGTACAGAGCTGTGTTGGATTACATCTTGCTCATCCCTGTCTGCTAACTGGATGCTAGTTTGGAACCTTCCCGTAAAGGTGCGTATCACATTGATTCTACATCTCACCTCTCTTTCCCACATGTGCAGGCAAGGCCCTATATAAGGCCTGTTCTGTTATGCAGGAATACCCTGGACAAAGCCCAAGAAATTTTTGATGACCAAGGGCATTTTGATGTATATGTGCCCTCTGTGGGGCGTCCAATTGTTACATGAACATCATAACTTGGAAATATTGGGGTATCGGGATACGTGGGCAGAACATTAATGGTGGGAGTGGGGCTTGTTAGTTCAGGCATGGGGGTGGGTCATTGCCTTGACCACCTATTTTTTTTAAGAAACAGCAATTCCTAAGTGTGATCCTTCCTGATCCATCTACTTTGATTTGGTATTCATGTTTTGGAAGGACAGTAATGATTTTGCCCATAGTCTTCCACTGGTGGTTGAGTGGATTTTGGATAGCTACTGTATCACCATCTTCTGCTTGGATTGGTTAAATACTTTCTCAAGATTTTGGTTCCAAACAAATTGTGTATTTTGTTTGACAAGATCTCGAAGATTATAGGTTATAGGGTTTAAAGAATATGTGCATGTTACTCCTGTTCAAAAGACCTCAGTGGAATGTGAACCAGCTGATGGGCGGACCTTTTCAATAAATATTATGCTACACCAGAAAATTCAAATAGGAAAACCATGAAATTTTCAGCCATTACGATAACAACTAATTAAGTAAAAATAGTTTTTTTTACCAATTTTGTATATATGTGTGTGTGTGTGTATGTGTACATATATATATATATATATATATATATATATGTGGCAAAAATATAGTTTTAAGGTATGCTATATTTATGAGTTATAGTGCTCAATATTTGAGATAGAGCATATATAAATATAAAAGTGAATATTGAGGTTAACACTGAGTGGCAACCGTTTGTTTCATACTTAAAGACAATCATCTGAAGATTGCATTTAAGCATGAAACAGACTGTTGCTAAGGGTGTTGACTACAATGTCTAATTTCCTCTCTATATAATAATAATAGCTAGCTACTTGTATTCAATGATGCCCATCCTCTAGGGTAGCTAGCCAATCCTTTTTGCAGACTCTTGCTCAGGCACATTTGAGTTTTTTTCAACACCCACAGAGCCAACCTGTGGTTTATACTGCAACTATGTGGAGCAGACTTTAGTTACAGTTTCTGGGAGAGACCGTGTTGTCTAGAATGATCAATAATCTGAACAGCACCAGCACACTTAAACCCTAGGTCACGATTACTTGTGACTTCATGCTAGCACCACTATCGATGACTCCCAAGTGTTCTGTCTATTCAGTTTCACTCACAAGGCTTGGGTCAACCCATGATACAGGTTTTCAGGCATTTTTCAAAGGTGCCACAAAATGGGGTTATCCCCCACTCCATACTGGTAACATCAGGAAGTCTCTTTCCTGACAAATCAACCATGGTGAGATTTGAACCCAGGTCAACCATGGTGAGATTTGAACCCAGGTCTCATGGTCAGAAAGCAAACATTCTAACAAATTGGTCATGCGCCTAATATATATATATATATATAACAAAAATTGTATTTTGCCAAAAAATGCTTAACCCGAATAATTCTGGGAGATAAGACATTAAGCAAGTAATCTGTATTCATCGTGCTTTATACCAAGAAATAAATCATTAATAATAATAAATTAAATTTGTTCACTAGTCACCATTTTGAGTTTGCAGAAATATATTGCAAATACATCTAATTGCAAAACACAACTCAAGATAATAGAATCTATTATCATAAAAAATGTACAACAACTATGAACAATGTACATTTCTGGGATATGAAAAATATGCCTCAACTTTTGACTCTAATGCAAACTGGACATATATCTACCTTTTTGACTCTCATGTAAACTGGATTTAGATCTATCTTTTCAACACTAGTATCATTTAGACCATTGTCTGTCTAAATATCCAACAAATTAGACCCATGTCTACCCTTTTGGCTTTGAGTGCAAACTGGAAATATATATATACCTTTAAGACTCTCCTGTAAACTGGACTTAACATTTATCATTTAATATAGAATAAATCAAACCTGGATCTATTCAGCGATAAAAAATTGAAGAGTCAGTTTCAAATTCCAGTCAGGTTTATTACATACATTTATATGTAAATACCATTGGGAAAAGTGTGTATCCATTTCTTCTACCCCTGCTATGGGTTAAACAGTAGGACCTATATCTGGAAAAATCACTGTTATTCTAAAAAAGATTGTTAATGGAATATTGATTCACAAGAAAAAAAGAATTATTCTTGTAATCCAAAATCTGTTTCAGTTTTAAATAACTCACAAAGGGATGATAAGCCATAAAATTTAGATTAATCATTCAAGTGATCTATGCTGATCTATACTTATCTTGTTGACTCTAGTGTGATTCAGACCCTTGTCTGTCTAAATATCAAGCAAACTAGACCCATGTCTGCCCTTTTGACTTGAATGCAAACCAGACATATTCATGTAAACTGGACTTAACATCTATCTTTTGAATCTAGTGTAAACAAAATCTGAATTTATTCATTTATAAATTCCTTGGGATTGTTGTCCTGTAAGACTTAATTTAACCTTGAATAACCCAACAAGATTTGATATATTATTAAATTAACCAATTTAACCCAAGCTATTTGATTATAATAAAATTCTGACAGAATATTTTAATTAACTGCCAAGCTTAACTTATGATCATTTGTTCATTTCTATTAATTTACGCTAAAGTATCAAAAGTATTTGCCTTATTGTATACTAGACCACCCATAAACCTATTGGGTTACTTTTAAAAGCAGTTAATAATACAAAATGATGAGTTAACAATATTATCAATTTTAATTACACATATTTTAATGTGTAATTGCAATACATGTTATTGTAATAATTATTATTACTCCTGTTATACAATATTACTTAGATCAAACACAATAATCAAATAATAGATGGAAAGGTTTTCAGAATCTGTGAAAAAAATGGAGTCCATAATACACAGAACAACAGAAAGGACTCTGCACCATGCCATACAAGCAGGAGAACCCAGTCATAGCTGTCAGACAATTTCTGTGACCACATTTCATTTTTAAATTTGGCCACATGACTTCTTCGAATGTAACACCCTTGATTATGTGTGGAGCACAGTTGAGTGAGAGACCAACAAAGTATCTTGGAACAACAAATATGAACTGAAGGCAAGAATTATAGCAACATTCACCAATTTAAACAAGGAGACCGTCCAGAAGAGTTGTAGGAGATTCCGAAGTCTTCTAGAGGCCATAGTTGAAGCGAGTGGAAATTTTATTGAATAAATCTACTCTTTATTATTTCTTGATATTTTTGCATAATTTTGGTAAATATATGAGATGTTGGTGTTACTTTAAGTCTTGTGCAATTTAGATGACAGTTTATCCATTGCACCCTTTATATGCATACATATACAAACATATATATATATATATATATATATATATATATATATATATATATATATATATACTCTACTTGACTCTCCCGTCAAATTCAATGTATGAGCGTCAAGCAGATCAGTTCCCAGGAAACCGACAGCCCAACAACGGCACATGAGATTTGATTATAGTGGTGAAGGTTTCATGCAGGACCATCCACACTTTTTGAAGGGCCGAATATAGAGACCTGGTGCACTACATGGAACAAGGTCCCCAAACAACCCTCCACAGGTTTTGAATCAAGAGTTGTCCTTCTCCTAGACCAGTTGCCATCCAAGGCTATAGAACCCAGTCTGTCCTGCTATTTACCCATAGCTGGAGGGAGAAGAAGAGGATTCACACTGTTCCCAAGGTTATTAGCACGTAAGTGAATGTAATGGATTCGACTGGAATTCGAACTCGGCTATCCGATTCCTCAATCCAAGCCGCTGTCCATATATACTATATATATATATATATATGTACAAAAAATAATTAGATATTAACAACTGTATATATGTGCATTAGCGTGCATACACAGGTAAGCAAATAAATATTTACTTAATTTAATATAAGGTGTAAACAAAACAGTGCTCAATGTGATTAGACAGAACTAAGGAGGATATATTAATAAATATACACATATCTACATTCAAACTAAGTTTTGTTGCACTTCGAACATACGTATATGTATATTTATTAATATATATATATATATATATATATATATATATAAGGGGGTATATACTTGTATATGTATATATATATATATATATATATATATATATATATATACACATGCATATATATATATATATATATATATATATATATATATATATATACATACATATATAGATGTGTGTGCGTGTGTGTGTGTATGTATGTGAGTTTTATAGTCACATGTAATTAATGAAGAAAAGGCAGGGAAGTCAAGCAAGAATTTATTTTTGAAATGAAAAAATCCCAGTTTAATTAATAAAGGCAGTAAATTATTTGGGAAAGTCATTAGAAAATTGTCGAAATGAAACTATACGGTCTTGGTTAATAAAGTCATAGGTGAATATTTCAGTTGAGAGAGAAAAATGTTAACGTGAAGGAAAAGGAAATGGGAAAAATAAAGAAAGTAAAAAGTGAAAAGGCTTATAAGAGAAAGAGATGCAAATGAATATATCAGACTTTGAAAGAAAGGAAGGGAATGAAAAAAATGAAGGATTGATAAAAAAAAGAGAATTTTGAAAAAAAAAAAATTCTAAAAAAAGTGTGCTGAACTGATATGTAATAACAATTCTACTATATGAAAATGAATGCTGTACAATTTCCTAATGGGTGAAGATGAGACTTGAGGCAACAGAAGGATGCTGAAAATACTATAAACTGAATATGTGAGCAATGAGGCAGTTTTAAGGAAAACAAAAACAAAAAGGGAATTGATACTTACCATAAGACAGAGAGAGACAGCTGAAATTTCTGAGTCACATAATGAGGAAAGAAGGCTTGGAGAATTTGAAACTAACAGGACAAGACATGTGGAACACATGAAAACAGTGAATAGATTACCAAAAGAGCTTATGTAAATGGATAGCAGAACATGAACTGGGAGGAACAGCAATGGGGCAAATATTGCTTAGAGTTATGAAGGATAGGAAGTTGTGGAGAGTCGTGATCGACTACATTTTGAAAGTATATGAAATGTAAAAGAAGAACAGAAGGGTTCTACAGTAGAAGGAATAATAATGTTGAATCATGAAACAAATTTCATATTCTAACAAAATCAGATGTGCTAGCTTCATTTCAGTGTTCTTGAGAAAGGCATGAATCCATCTTTTCTCACTTCCACATTTTTGTTGAATAACAGAGCAGAGTGGTGGGGGTAGTCAGAATTAAAAATAGATTTTATCTTTAGGAAAAAAGGTAACATTTAACTTTTGAAATTTAAAAAAAAAATTGTTTAATCACCATTTGCTTGAAGAGGTACAACTTAGTACCAAAACATGAAAGCTATTGTGTAGTGATTTCTACATGTTTTTGTTCTAATATAAAATTTTATACATATATATATATATATATATATATATATGTATATATGTATACACACACACACACAGGGATACTGAAAGATTCCCAGGTTGAACAAATTACCAAAGTCTTATCAAATGTCCACGCATCATAATTTTAAGATGTGCTCTCAGTTGGTCAGGACAGGCAGTTTTAAGCACAAGCACTTTGCATCACAGCCTAGTACATTCAATTGGCAATTAAATTATATGCTTATTCTAACACATGCACACATATAGATACAAACACTTATACATACATATGACACTTACTCTAACACGTATTATGTAAAAGTTTTTTACATTTTGTTCTTCAATTGGCCACACACACACACACACACACACACACACACACATATATATATATATATATATATATATTGTCGATAATAAAATTATTTGTAGACCCATCAATTTTGAATATTTTTATCCATTTCTAATAATCAAATGCCTGGATGATGCCAGATTTTTTATACATTAATAAGCAGACAACAAAAGAATATAAAACTCAATTTTCAGAACAATAGGTTAAATACAACAAATTTGACAGGTAAATTATACAAAATAGGAAAAGACAAAATTATTCATGCTGTAGAAAATATATATATATATATATATATATATATATATATATATATATATATATATGAATAAAGACAAAAGGAAAACTTAGTTGACACATTTTGTTCTCTGAGAGAATTTATCAAATGCAAGGATTTCATTTTGTAACATGTATATATAAGTGATGTAATGGAATAATCTGTCACCCCCATGAGTGACTACACTATAGTTAGTAACTACCTATAAGTATCTGTAAGTCAACGGACTACAGAGACTAGCTGAGATCTGTTGAGTACGACTCAGACTTACACAAGAACTACCGTCCTTTCAATAGTAGCACTCACTACTAGATTGACTTGCGACAACCTTGTGCATAACTGTTACCTTTATTCTTATTGTACTGGTTTTTTTTATAATAAACCTTTACTTATTTTATCCACCATGTTTTTCAAGGATATATTCCTATTAGCACGGAATGTAACAATAAGAGAAAAAATTATTGGTTTTACAAAATTTTTTAATTTAAGAATGCTTATAAATATTCATCATGTTAGCTGAAAAGTCAGGCAAGCTATGGAAGATCTCAAGTGACACAATTCAAAATCTAATAAATGAAAGAAAGTAAATGATGTTCTTAAATTTAATGCAAATTAGTATTTAAATTATTTTAATTTAGCATTTTACAAATTCTTCAGAGTATGAAACATGTCATCTAAGATAAGTTTTCCTTTTGTCTTTATTCATATTGTCCTTTTACAGATATACTCTATCTGAATATTTTACATATATATATATATATATATATATATATATATATATATATATATATATATATGTGTGTGTGTGTGTGTGTGTATGTATGTGTGTGTGTTTGTGTGTGTGTAAATTCATGTTTGTATATATCTATGTACTTTACTTTCTAAGATCTTGTTTGATGCCCAACCGAATCAGATTGGTGCCATTGTCATAGTAAAAAAAAAAACAGATGAGCCAATATGGAACAAATAGTTATCTTTCTTTCTTTCTTTCACTTTCTTATTTTACCAACCACAGTTTTTGACTTCTTTCTCCATCTATTTCTCTCTCTTTCTTTCTTTTCATTCGTTCGCGCAACACACACACACACACACACACACACATGTGGGATCTCCTAAAGTAATGGCACCTTTTTATTTCCAGAGAAACTACGACAGATGCAGGGAGTACAATAGCATCATTTCATAGAACAAGTTGTCAGCTACAAAACACTTCCTACACCATTGCCTGTGCATTTCTGAAGCACACTTCTTTTTGTTTGTTGACAGCTGTGCCGAGCAGCTTGGAACATATCTTGTCACAGATATAGTTGGCATCATGGCGGAAATGTGTTGACATCTGTTTGATCTCTGTAAACATTCAGTGATTGTCTATGAATGTCATTTTCTGCATGGCATAATTCAGTCACACAACTTTACTTCATATGTACATTCATGTCAGACACCATTTTATCAGACTGCCATCAGTAACAAGCAACATCTGCACAAATTTATGGTTTATTGGCAAGAAGGTTCAAAACCTTCTTGCCATACATCCAACTCAATCTTATAAGCTGAAAATAAAAAAAATTATAAGTTAAAAAATAAATCACAGACAAAATACAAAATATAAAAAACAAAATTCAAAGCATAAAGAAAAAAGTATGCATATAGAAAAATTCAGTGAGAAAAAAAATTCAGCTAGGAAATTTATTTAGAGTTTATTTGCTATTTTCAGAATCAATGTAGCAAATATATTTATTTGACTGCCCAATCAAGGCTGGATGTGACACAAGGTCATTTTAACATGAGGAGTGCCATACACATATGTATGCATATGGGCCAAGAACAAGAATTGTTGTTTCACCCTACCTCCTTGACCAATGTCATGCTAGCATCAGTATTACACTAACCCTAACTCTCTTAATGCAATAAGGAAGGTGCTGCTGGGTCAGAAAACCTAGGACTAAGCAACTTTTCCCATCTAAAATGTAAAGAAACATGGCTTCACTTACAACACAGGAGCAATAACCATGCCTGAGTAAACCGTCATTGGCTAATGGTTTAATTCCTGTGCAAGGTAAGTATTTGTGCCAAGTGCAAAGTGGCATTGAATGGATTATTAATTGTACACTTACATTTGGGCACACCTGTTGATTATATATATATATATATATATATATATATATATATATATATATATATATATATTGTGATGCATCTTGGGAAATATTTCAAGAGTTCTGGTTTGTTATTGAATCTTGTAATGCTCTAGTACCTCGATGGATAACTGCTTGGGAAGATCAAGTGCTGGAAGCGTTGATGTGTAGGAGGTGTAATGGATGATGTGTCAAAATTGGAAATTGGAGACCCAAGTTCCAATTCCAATTGGGATCATGATATTCATTTATGCACAAATACCCTTGAGAAAGGTATCAATCCACCTATTCTCTCCCCACCTATGAGTTAATTACTAGAACTTATTATGGCAGAGTTATAAATAATTTATTAATATTATTATAGCAGAGTTATAAATAATTTATTATTATAGTATGATAGCAGAGTAATAAATAATTTATTATTATTATTATTATTATTATTAGAGTTACGAATAGTAAATTGCTATTATTATTATAGCAGAGTTAAAATAATTTATTATTATTATTAATATTATGATTATTATGGACTTATAATTTATTATTTTTATTATTATTATTACAGTAGCATTACCAATAATTTATTATAATTATTATTATAGCAGAGATATAAATTGTTTGTTATTATTATAACTGAGTAATAATTAATTTATTATTATTATTATAGTTATTAATGATTTATCACTATGATTAATATAGCAGAGTTATAAATAATTTATTATTATTTTTATTATTACAGAATAGTTATAAATAATTTAATATCATGACCATTATTATTTTTATTATAACAGAGTTATAAATAGTTTATTATGATTATTATTATAGAGTTATGAATAATTTATTATTGTTATTATTAAAATAGAGTTATAAATAATTTATAATTATTATTTTTATAGTAGAGTTATTATTATTACTATTATTATTAATTACTAATTTTTATTATTAAGACAGAGTTATAGACAGTTATTATTATTGCTCAGTAATAGATAATTTATTATTAATATAGTAGTTATCAATAATTTATTATTGTTATTATTATAGAATAGTTATAAATAATTTATTATGAATAATATTAGAGCATAGTTATAAATGATTTATCATTATTATTATTGTAGCAGTGTTATAAATAATTTAGTATTATTATTTTTATTATTATATCATAGTTTTAAATTTTATTATTATTATTGTAGCAGAGTTATAAATATTTGAGTTCAAATTCCCTTTTACAAAAATACTATTAGAGAGTATTGAATCTCTTCCCCAGCCCCTACCTAGAGGTAAATAGCAGGAGAGACTGGCCTTTCTCTATGGTTGGCTACATATCTCAGAGAATGATAACTATGAATCTGAAACTGGTTCGCTGTGAAGGTAGCAACTCTATTGCATAAAATTCAACTAACACTGAGCAAAGTGAGGGGTGTGTTCATATTTTCCACTAGGTGAATACAGGCTTAATTATTATTATAATTAATATATAATAATAATATAATGAAGTTATAAATAGTTTTAGAAGTATTGCTTCAAAAACAAAACATTAAACTGAAAACATGAGTTTTCTTAAATAGCCTTGTCAGATCGAGATTTTCATATGGATGTCATGGATGGCACCACTCTCGTTGAGAAATATCTAAAAGTCACCTGTATACAACAGTTTAAGACTGATGATCAAAAAAGGCTTTAAGTGAATGAAGCCTGATAGATTTGACAAAGACCATCCTTCTTCGAATTTTGTGAACTAGTGCCAGAGAATCACAAGCAATAAGAGAAACCACATCATTTGAAGACTTTCAATAGGTGTTGAATACTGTTGCCATATCTGTTTTGGTGCTCCTGCTAATCATCAATTCGCAAATGAGAGAAGAAATTTATTGCTACAATAAGTTTAAAGCCTTTTTTTGCTAAAAAACAAATACACACTGTTTGAAAATATAATTCTTTTATTCTTTTCCTTTCACAACCAAACGCTCATAATAACAATGTGAACAACTTTGGCTGAAGGGGTAAAAATAAACTACGAAACTTAAAACCAACAAAAAAAAAAAAAAAACTTTTCACAGCAGAAATAACAAAAATGGATATCACATATAATGTGAAGAGAAAATAATGAGATAATCAAGATGTTGATCTTCCACACAACTTCAAACAAAAGATTAGGAAAGAAACCCTCATCAGTACTGAAAAGAGCAATGAAAACTACTGGACTTGACAAACCTATTTTCCTAAATAAGGAAAATATTTCATAAATTTCAACAGAAAGTAATACTGGCAACTCATTCAATGAATATTAAGTGTTTCCTTACAAGGAAACATTTAATATTATCATTCTCATTAACATTTGGGTTAAATTCCCACTCTCTGTAACCCCTTGCATGCTAGTGGCATTCCGCTTGCATGCTAGTGGCATCCCACCTTACTTGGGGTGAAATGCTTTAAAAAAAAAAAAACGTCTATGAAAAGAAATGAATATATTTTTGATATACCTTTATAAATATTATCTCCATTATTTGTCTGTTCTTTAAGCATACTCAAACTGTTTGGTGTATAACTACCAAACATAATAGATAAGGCACAAGTGGACAGTTTTAGGGGATAGTTAACCTAACTTCAAAACCTGCAGAAGTGAGCTCTATCCCAATCATCATATCTATCTATGCCAATCATATACTGCTTGAAAGAAAGGAGAGACGACTTTAATTGCTTTTTTGTATTTGTCTGCAGTTTTTTTTTTTTTCTTTCTCCACACTTACTAAATTTAACATGAAGAAATGAAGGAAGATTCAAATTGCAAAGTTAACATTCCACACCCACAGGTGTCGATTCTTGGGTGGATTATTTTTATTTGCACATTTATTTTCAGTAAATAGTTAAAACATTTAACGTTTGCCATTTTGACTCAGTTAAAAATCCTGGCTTAAGAATGAATATTTCAACAAGAATTTCTAAAGAAGAGATGAATTTTTTATTTATTAATCGGACAAATTTTTATCACTTTAGCCATTACCTTTAGTGGATACCCATATTTGAGTAGACCCCTCCATTTATTTTTTAAACAATATATTTATTTTCATCAACCAGCCTGAATATTCAATAAACTTATTAAAGAAGAATATGCCCTCTCTGACAGGATTTGAACCTGCATCCCCTTTGGCAGGGGAAACTGTCATTAGATCCAATATGCTTTCAGATCATCTCAGCCACAGAGTGTGTCAACGATCAAAATTATTACTTATAAAGGCAAATCTTTCCCTATGTATATATACATGACTGCTCATTTCTGAGTATACACATCTGCTAGAGTGGTTAGAAAATCTCTGTTACAGATGCCTGCTCAGGCACATTTTTCTTTGTTCAACACCTGTATAGTAAGTCTGTGGTTTATATGGCAACTATGCTGAATGGTCCTTTGTTACAGTTTTTAGGAGGTGCATATAAAAACACCTTGTACAAGGCCCAAGAGCCACTTGAAGTAGATGGTCACAATATAAGAATGAAAGTTAAGGGGCACAGTTTATGGGTATATGTGTAAGATAAAAGTTAACCCTACACTTGAACAAGTTACAACTGTAGTGATTTGAGAGACATATTCTTGGGTGTCAGTTCCACGAAGCAACAGTTCATGGAAAGAAGCTGTTTGAGTAGAACATACACCTTAGCAATAGAATATGAAGAGAATGAAAGTGGGAAGTGAAAGTGGTTCACTACAATGTGCATGGCATGGTGGGTCTTAGCTATGACGATCAGAACTGGTGGAACTAAGGAACGTAGTTCGTCTGAACACTTTTCATGGAAATAGCAAGGAAATGGCTTGATGCTAGAGCTAGGTCAGAGGAGAGATCATATGGTCAGCGAGAATTTTGGAGGTGCACTATGTACTGTTGTATCATCAGCTTCATTCATCAATATTTATTCAGTTTGCGCATTTTTGTGCCATGGTTAACACTCCCCTCCAGTTGTGGTTCACAGTGACGTTCAAGGCAGAATAGTGTAATGGCTTGGCCATTCTTTTTGTACTGAAAATTATATATATATATATATATATATATATATATATATATATATATTAATTTACATAACAGAGAAATCCATAATTATCTCATGAGTATAGACTATTTCAGCTAAAATCAATGCGTTAGTTTTATTCAACTCAAATGGTGGGCTGTATTCAGTGTCAGAACTAGAGATTTAAAATTTAATCTTACTTATTATAAAATGCAGATTGTGTGTGTGTGTGTGTGTGTGTGTGTCAGTATGTTTATATATCGGATCGGATTTCCTACATTTTTCAACCGATTTCAACAAAACTTTACAGGACTACATAAAATTACCTTGCGGTGGTTCTAACAGCGCCAAAAATTGAAAAAACACAATTGTTTTTGCACGAAATCAATTTGAAAACACGATTAAGAGGCATCACGAGAAAGAAAGGGGGACAACTCATATCGAGTTATACTTATTATAAAACCCAGGTTGTTTGTGTGTGAGTGTGTGTGTGTGTGTGTGTGTGTTCATTTATATATGGGATCGGATTTCCTACATTTTTCAACCGATTTTAACAAAACTTCACTTTTGGGCGCGGGGGAGGGGGCAGGTAGTGTTTCTTATTGTCTTGCACACTTTTTTCTTTATTTTTACATTCAAAATGCTTTAAAAATTTCATTTACAAGACAATTGTTTATAATAAAATTCTATTCAATCGATAGATTCATAACGATTGAAAACAATGTTTTTGTTTGAGTTTGGTTTTGACCAATTCGTAAAAAAAAATAAAAAATAAAAAATAAAAAAACTAATTAAGACATGCGTGTCCGTCAACCTTAAACAATAATCTTTGTCAATTTTATTTTTCAGTCTTTATGATGGTCGATACTTGATCTATCTCTTATTGTTACATCCCCGGGCAACACCGGGCTCTACTGCTAGTATTTAAAAAAGGCAGCGGTTGAAAAACTGATACAAAGCCAACCCATAACATAGCAGACAACAGAAACTGCCCAAGTGGTGGTAAGGGGAGGGTGGATGTTTTCTGGCTTAAATGGAAAGAAGCTGCAGAAATTCAACCCAGATATTAACCATAACACTATATTTTGGTGTTATAAGAAAGATGAAGTAAAACCAAAGGAAGGCTGAAAAAAGAGAAGTTGTAAAAAACAAAATTATTAATTATATAACAAAAAAATTTCTCACCATTCAAAATTACCAAAATATGCTTACAAATAAAATATAATAACATTAACAATAAATCGTTTTTAGATAGTTTATATTAAGAAAAAATATTTTACAAAAATATTAAAAAAGTATTAAAAAATATACCAACAGATTTATTAACTGCACTATAAATAAACTTGGACCGATTTTAAACATAATTCACATTTAAAATTGGTTCAAGTTATTAGAACACCCTTTATATATATATACTAGACTACCGATGACCCATTGGGTCACTGACAGTTCTGGTTATTCCATTGAAATGAAATGAAATTGGTCTAGTTTACAAGTTCATGTTTAACATTTGACTGATTTTTTACTGCATTTAAATTTAATTAATTGAACTTTAAATCACATTAACTTAAAATATTTTTAAATATTTAAAATATTGTTTGTTTAAAGAAAGCTGAAATATAAATAATTACTCTAAAAGCAACTGGGCAAAGCAGCAAAGTGGGATTTCTTTGTGTCTGTCTTTAATTTAAAAATATTTTAATTAAAAAAATTGTCTGTTTGAAGAAAGTTAAAATAAAAATACCTACTGTATAAACAACTCTTACGTAGTCATTATGCACTGGAAAGACGCACCGCACAAGCACACACTTTTAGTGTGTGTGTGTGTCTCTGTGTGTGTGTGTATATATATATATATATATACAGTAGCGTCCAAAACTAAGGGAC
Source organism: Acanthosepion lycidas (assembly GCA_963932145.1). NCBI lineage: Eukaryota > Metazoa > Mollusca > Cephalopoda > Sepiida > Sepiidae > Acanthosepion > Acanthosepion lycidas. The sequence continues at coordinate 44,950,969 of OZ010583.1, forward strand.
AAAATTTTAAAACCTAATATTTGTTATAAATAACAACTGTGAAAAGCTGAAATTTTGACAACTGGTAGTCGTTATCATCCATAATAACATACTAAAATTTGAATCATTCGCAAAGGATAGAAAAAGAATTATATCAATTATTTATTTATTTTCAAAATAGGATCGTCCAAAAGTAACAAATATTAGGTTTTAAAATTTTGTCCCTTAGTTTTGGACGCTACTGTGTATATATATATATATATATATATATATATACATACACGCACGCACGCACACACACACACACACATATATATATATAGTTATTTTCTAAGCGTAGCTTAGATGTTGCACAAGGCCGAAATTATGGGACACCTAGTGAGGATCGAACTCACTTTTCTGTCGTAACTGATCTAGCGAGACAAGCTTGCTAGCCATTGAACCACGCCAAGGTGCCCCTTTCTTTTCCAAGCGTAGCTTGGATGTGGCCCAAGGCCAAAAGTAAGGGGCACCCAGTGAGGATTGAACTCACTGCTCATTCGTAATTGTTCTAGCAAGACAAGCTTGCTAACTATTACACCACCTTGATGTGCCTATACACACACACACACACACACACACACACACACACATATATATATATATATATATATATATATATATATATATATATATATATTCAAACAACCTTATGAACATTCTCAAATTTAAAAGGTTTGATAAATCAAGGAGATTCTTGCCTCTGTGTATATAAGCACATGCATCATAATAAATCCTATGTTGCATTAATAAAGTCCCTCAGAGGACGAAATATGTCGACTAAGTATAGTTTTTCTTCTAGTCTCTTTTTATTCATCAAACAAATTTAGTTAAATTTAACCAACAATGTCTTTCTGTTTACATTGTATTTCTTCAGTCTTCAACTAAAACCTTGCACATCGGGATCAAAATTATGGATAAACTGTCTCAGTAATTATGAAGAACTGGGTGTTGTCAGTGTGATGGACAAAATTTCACCTTTGTATTCTTTGAATTCTTGTATTCTTCGTCAAGTTCTTCCTTATATTAGGTATGACCATTGTGGCAAAAATACAAAGAAATTAGAGGCGGGACCTAAAAGACAGCAGGTAGTTTGAATCCATAGTTTTCCTTCTCCTAGACTGATTGCCAGCCAAGGCTATATGGCCTAGTGTAATTGAAAGGTATAAACACATAAGTGAATACAAGAAACTCAACTGGGATTCTAACTTTGCTCTCCAATTCCTCAACTTGATTCGCTATCTATTACTCCACCATGCCTCCATATCCTCAACATAGAAATCTATAAAATACACTTAGGCATATCTTTAATATATGGTATAAAAAGGGTTGAACCAAGAAGCATTCCTCAAAGGCAGGATCATTAACAACTATTTTGATCAACAGCTTCAAAATGGCTAGTAGGCTTGAACCCTTAATCTTTAAAGAAGTACTATTGAATTATTGAGCATAAATATTATAATTTAACTGATTTAAAAATAAGGTTCCTTTGCTACAAAGTTAATTCAATAATATATATATATATATATTTATATATATATATATATATTTAATAAGTGGCCTGACAATTGCGTCTAGCATAAAACAGCCTGTCGCCTCTAAGGGTTGACTTTAATGCTCACTTTTAAATTTACAAATGCTCTATCTCTGATTTTGAGCACTTTATCCCATAAATATAGCACAACTTAAATCTATATTTCTTCATATATATATATATATATATATATATATATATATATATATAAGCAAATATATGGATATAGATCCGACAGAATGAAGAAAAATATACGGGAAAAAAAAAAAAATCCTAATATGCAATTATGCTGTTTTAATGTTAATATAATGTCAACGTCAGACGTTTCGGTCTAATAGACCATCTTCAGGACATATTCATAAAACATAATTAACATAATTAACATTAGAACATATTCATCTTTTTCATGTTGAATTGAATATAGTCTAATGTTAATTATGTTTATGAATATTTCCTGAAGATTGTCTATTAGACCGAAACGTCCGACGTTGACATTATATTAACATTAAAACAGCATAATTGCATATTAGGATTTTTGTTTGTTTTTTTTTCTGTATATTTTTCTTCATATATATATATATATATATATATATATATATATATATATATATATATATAGGTGTGTCACTCAGTCAACATGCCCCACTGAGTAATGAGCTCAATCCTCATTGGGTGCTCAATACAAAATTCAACATCAAATGACCCAGCAAAAGTTGACATGTAACATCAATGGAATTAAAAAAAGGTCAATAATTCTACATCAAAAAGATGAAAGGAGCATTTATTTTACATAACAAATATCTATTTTTCAATCTAATTCCTTTTCTTTTCAATATATTTTCTTTTGTTTTTCTTCTTCCTTGTGTCATTCTACTGAATATCGTGGACTGATTTCAGAGACAATGAAAACAAAAAAAGGACGCTTATACTTAACAACAGAAACTGAGTTGAAATTTTTAGGGCACATAATGAGGAAAGAGGTCTTAGGAAATTTGGCATATTGAAGTCAATTGTGGAGAGCCATGATCACCAACAGGAAATTGTGGAGAGCCATGATCATTAACATCCTGAAGGGTCATGACACATAAAAGAAGGAGGAGCTTGTGTAAATGCCTGGCATTACAGGGATTAGAAGAGATAGCAGAAAGACAAAATTTACTAAGAGCTACAAAGAATAAGAAATTGTGGAGAGCCATGATCACCAACATTTTGAAGTGACATGCTACACAGAAGAAACTTAACTCTTTTTTTATTAGAAACAGTATCTGGAATTTATCTATTTATCTACCCATCTGTGTAGTTATCTATTTGTCAACCTGTTATTAAAGATGCTTTTGTTTATTTTCATATTGCATTTATTTTTTTCATGATTATTTTTGTAACTCTCATATCTTCATATTATATTGTTTCCTTTCCGTCTTTCATTTTGATGTCCATCATCATTCCATTTATTATCTCCCTTTCAAATTCTCATTTCTTTTCTTCTTTCTTTCTTTTTCTTTTCTTTCTTTATCTTTGATGCCCATCACCATTCCATTTATTATCTCCCTTTCAAATTCTCATTTCTTTTCTTCTTTCTTTTTCTTTTCTTTCTTTATCTTTGATGCCCATTAACTCCTTTTAAACAACTTTAAACTTTTCTTTTCTTTTTGATTTGCATCATCTTTTCAATTATTATCTCTCTTTTAATTTCTTCTTTCTTTCCTTTCTCTCTTTTGTTTTTCTTTTTTCTTTCTTTTTTTCACTTTGATTTTCATTATCTCTCTCTTTAACTAACTTGCTTTATTTCTTTCTTACACTTTCATTTCTATTATCTCTCTTTTTAATAACTCCCTTCCTTCCTTTCTTTCTTTCATTTTGATTTCCATTATCTCTCTTTTTAATAATTTCCTTTCTTTCTTTCTTTCTTTCTTTCTTTCACTTTGATTTCCATTATCTGACTTTGCATCTTTCTTTCTTTCGCTTTGATTTCTATCATCTCTCTTTTCGTTTAGTTTCTTTCTTTCTTTCTGTCTTACTTTCACTTTGATTTCTATTATCTCTTTTTAAATACTTCTTTTCTTTCTCTCTTTCATTTTGACTTCCATTATTTCTCTTTTCATCTACTTCCTTTCTTTCTTTCTCTTTATTTCTTTCCTTTTATTTTTCACCGCCCCCCCCACCTTTTTATTTTTCTTATATATTTTCCCACTCTTCTAATACTTTGTATAACTTTTTATACATTTTTCCTTGTAAGTTGCCCCTCTTCTTTCTTATATTTTTACCATTTACTTTTTTTTCTTCTTCACTCTCTTTTTCTCTGCGTCAAATATCCATCTCTCTACTCTTAACCCCTCCTTTTGCTGCTCTGTTCATGTCATTTACATCATTTTGCTTCTCAGTTTCCTTTTTGTCTCACTTTTAATAAATTCTTCTTTTTCTTTTACTTTTTCTCTCCATTTTTTTATCTTTTTTATTTTTTCATGATTTATATTTTCTTTTTTTATCTGTTACAACTTTTGTCTTTTTGGCATCCACTTCTTTTCCACACCCACCTTCACTCATTACCCATCTAACCTGACCCAAACTCCATCTCAAAGACCTCTTACTGTTACTGTAGGTACCTGATGTTGCATGTCGGATTCTTCACTCTTTGGACTGATGCCATCCAGGCACATGTCTGTAAGCGATTGTGTCTTGGTTTGATGGACTCATTTTAAGACTTCCATGACTTATGGAGCCGGGTACCATTTTTGACTTTTCAAATTCTTGGCATTTGAGCATTTGCAGGAAAGGAGAAGATGGTTGGGGGGCGGGGGGATGAATGATGAAGAAGAATACAGAGAATAAAACAAAGAAAGAGAAAGAAGTAAAGATATTGAAGAATAAGATGATGGGAGGAGAGAAAGAAAGAGAAAGAAGTAAAGATATTGAAGAATAAGATGATGGGAGGGGAGAAAGAAAGAGAAAGAAGTAAAGATATTGAAGAATAAGATGATGGTAGGGGAGAAAGAAAGAGAAAGAAGTAAAGATATTGAAGAATAAGATGATGGGAGGGGAGAAAGAAAGAGAAAGAAGTAAAGATATTGAAGAATAAGATGATGGTAGGGGAGAAAGAAAGAGAAAGAAGTAAAGATATTGAAGAATAAGATGATGGGAGGGGAGAAAGAAAGAGAAAGAAGTAAAGATATTGAAGAATAAGATGATGGGAGGGGAGAAAGAAAGAGAAAGAAGTAAAGATATTGAAGAATAAGATGATGGGAGGGGAGAAAGAAAGAGAAAGAAGTAAAGATATTGAAGAATAAGATGATGGGAGGGGAGAAAGAAAGAGAAAGAAGTAAAGATATTGAAGAATAAGATGATGGGAGGGGAGAAAGAAAGAGAAAGAAGTAAAGATATTGAAGAATAAGATGATGGGAGGGGAGAAAGAAAGAGAAAGAAGTAAAGATATTGAAGAATAAGATGATGGGAGGGGAGAAAGAAAGAGAAAGAAGTAAAGATATTGAAGAATAAGATGATGGGAGGGAAGAAAGTTAGAAGAAAAGCAATACAAGTAAAAAATTAAATAAAAAAAATTTATAAGAACAAGAATGAAGTAAAAAAAAATAGCAAAAAGGGGGAAATGACCAGAAAGAAGAATAAATATGAATTTGAAAGAGTTTATAAAAAGAAGATGGTGTGAAGTATAAATAAAAAAAGGGAAGATAACATATATTAAAAGTAAGTAAGTAAACAATTTAAAGAAATAAAATATAGATATGGTCGAAAAATTTAAAGGAAGGATTGAAAGAAGAGAGTGAAATAAAAAAAAAGGGAAAAGAAAGAATTTAAATAAGTAACAAAATACCGAATTTTGCAAAGAAAGCAAACAAAGGAAACGTTGAAAAAAAAAAAAAGATAGAAAATAAAAACAGTACAAAAAGTTAAGCTGGGTCAAAAAAAATGTAAGAACTGGGTAGGGGTAATAGAAATTAAAGTGGAAAATAAGGAACCATAAGAATATTAAAAAATACAAAAAATATCAGAAAATAAAAATGTTAAAGAAAAGATAAAAGAATTGATGAAGAAACTTATGCATGAAAAATCTTTTTCACTGATGTCAAAATTTCACATTTGTCTTCTGCCTCCTCTATCTTTTGGCGTCTTTCTATTGCTCAAGAGTTTATATTCAAAGTTATTTTCAATCTCCAGCTTCTGCTGCTCTCATTTTGCTGGCTGTCTTCTGACAAAAAAGTCAAAAAATTTTTGAGACTTATCCCTCCTCGATGGCAAAACTCTTCCATTCATTTATGTCATGCTGCCTGACAGTTCCACTCCACCCCATACACACACTTACCAAAAAAAAAAAAAAAAAAAAACTCACAATAAACGGATTCTTCTTTGTTTGCAATTCCTTTTTGGTACTTTATTTCTTTCTACCTTTCTTTTTTCATCCACTGCCATTTTTATTTTTTCTCCTCCTTCCCAAATATCTTTAAAAACAGTAAAAAAAAAAAAAAAAATGCAAGAAAATACTAAGCATAATTTAAGATTTTGAATTAGAATATTATATTATTTTCAAGGATGTTTTTTATGACTTTTTGAAAAGAAGACAAAAAAGGCAATAGTGTTCAGTCTAGCCTGAACTATGTATGAGAATGAAAATGAAGCAAGTATGTATGTGTGTATATATATATATATATATATATATATATATATATATATACACACTTCTAAGGGGTTACTGAAAAGTTCTTAGATCAACCAAGAAGGAATTCAAAGTAATTCATATTTTTTTATCATTTGGTTGGACTTTTGTAAACTAGTGTGTATGTATACACACACACACACACACACACACACACATATATATATATATATATATTTCATTTTTTGGAAGTGCTATCTGATGATCTGGCGTCCTTTAAAAGGGCTCTGGTGAAATAAATTATTATAATGGAACCTTAAAGTGGTTTGTTTTTCTTTTATATATATATATATATATATATATACATATATATATATATATATATATATATATATATATATATATATATATATATATATGTATGTATTCATACATATATATATATACATATGTTTTCACACACATGTATGTATATATATATATGCATGTACACACATAGGTATGTATGGGAGAAATCTGATGTATAAACTGAATATATCAGACAAATTTTGGGTAATTGAATACTAAAATCAAAAAAATATCACACGGTTTGACCATTATTGCCTGACGAAGTCTTTTAGAAGGACGAAATAGACTATATATAATTTTTTTTCATTTTATTATTCAATTATCCAAGACAGAGTACTAGATTAGCAGCAAGATCTTATCCATTTACCATTGAAATGATTAGATGTAACTGTATGTTCTTGGCTATCAGTTTCTTTTCTCAAACTTATCACTTGTGGAACTCTCTTTATGTTTCTTGCTTTCCAGTTTTAGTTTGATCTTCAGAAATTTAAATGCAATATCAATCGTTATCTTCTGACTTCTTGCTTCCTGTTCTTTTATTGTTCCCACTATTTGATAATGTTTTTCTTTTTCACATATTCTTGAACATTCCCTAAACACCTGCATCTTATTGCCTTTATTGCCTTGCTGGAGGTGAAACGATTAAAAAAAAAAATTAAACATTGAATATTCAAGCAGCATCCTTCATTTAAACTTCTTTTATTAAAAATTACAGACATTGGATGGATGCTTGATAAGTTTCTCTTCTTGCCAAATGTTACATGATGTGTATTCTTCTTCTCTGCTATGTGTCAGGTCCCTTCAAGACATAAGCAATCATAGTGCTTCACACCTTTCTATCATTTGTAGCTCTTTGTATGTTTCCTGTTCTGCCACCCATTTGCACAAGCTCTTAAGTACATTACTATTTCCTTCTTGGCTTTGAGTCCTGTGAATATCAAATTCTCCAGGCCCTTTTTCATCCTTATGTGATGCAAATGCCACTTTACTACTCTAAGTATAAGTGTTCTTTTTTTTTCATATTTTCATTAAAACTTCCTCAAAGCTCAACATCCTTCTATAGAAGCACAACTCTATTGCTTTAAGTCTCCTCTTCACCTGTAAGGAAATTCTCTAGCATTTACTGCTATATAGAAATATTGATATTACATGACAGTTCAGTACTCTTTTCTATGTTTCTAACAAAATTTTCTTGTTTCTTAATACTTTGCTTAGTTTTTGGAAGGCATTTGTGCCCAGTTAGAAAATATAAAGCAGGAAATGAATAGGCAATTTATGAATATGTAAATGACTGCCTAATTAGCATATCTGAGGCAGAGGTGAATGCCCAAGACAATAAGAGTTGAGCAACTCTCACTATACAAGATAGACAACGACTGCTAGACTGATAAAATACAAATTCACACTTCATAACAGATTGAATGTTAATATTTGAGGTGTATAAAAACTTCTTATTTATGTGCCATGTCCTTTCAGGATGTAGATGATCATGGCTCTCCACAACTTTCTGTGCTTTGTAGCTATTAATAAATTTTGTCTTTCTGTTATTTCTTCTAAACTCTATTCTGTCATCCATTTACTCAAGCTCACTAAGTAGGTTATGCATTGACTTCCTCTTGCCCACTATCTGTCCCATGAGTATCAGATTTTCCAAGCCCTCCTTTCTCATCATATACCCTAGAAATCTCAACTGTCTCTTCCTGATGTTAAGTATAAGTTTTCTTTTTTTTCACTTTTTTGTTGCTCACATGTTCATTACATTGTTGCTCACATTTTTGGTCCATGGTATCCTCAGTATCCTTCTGTAGAACTACATTTCTGTCACTTTAATTCTCTTCTTCATCTTTGAGGAGATTTTCCAGAACTCATTGTTATACAGGAGGACAGACATCATATAAATATTTAGTACTCTTTTCCTTGCGTCTGGCAAAGTTTTCCTATTTCTTAATACTCTGCTTAGCTTTTGGAATGCCTCTTTGATTATCCCAATATGACTTTGGATTTCAGTGTCACACTTCCTGTCCTCTTTTAAAACACTTCCCAGATATTTCAATTTCCACAATTGTTTGCTTTTGGTATCTCCAATTTGCAATTTACATTATTCGCACATCCTTTTCCTAACAACTATAGATTCTGTCTTCTTGCAGTTGATGTTTAGTCCTTTCTTCTTGCTTTCCTTTGCTACTTTCTATAGGAATTTTTATAGTTTTTTTCTGTGTCTGCTATCAACACTGTGTCATCTGCATATCTTATGTTGTTTAAGTGTCATATATGCAGACAGATAGAAAAAGGAGTGGGGAATCACAGCTTATATTAGACAAAGACATAAAGACATTTTCATACTAACAATTTCATTTAAGTAGATTTTATAACAACTGTTTGGTAAGTGTGTTTTCTGGTCTTCCATAACTTATGTCCTTCAGGAAATTTATCTATAAAAGGCAGGATGTGTGTGTGTGTGTGTGTGCGCGCGTGTAACGAATGCACGTCCTCAATTTTCAATGAATTTGCACCAAAATTTACATGCACATGCTCCAAGTTAGCACGAAGGCCAAGACTGACTTTGCATTTCCCAACTCCCATTGATAGTGGAAATAATCAATTTTTTCATGCTTCTACAGCAGTTTTCATGTAGTTTGCGGCCATTTTCTACTGGCCAGAGTGAGAGCCTATAGCTGGCTGCTACGAATAGGCAGGAAGATTCTATTGGCCAGCGTGAGAGCCAACAGCTGACTGACATGAATGTTAACTAGCATGCTAGCATGCAAAAAAATCGATAGCTGCATTCGTCACAAGTGAAAAAAATTTAAATCTGGATGGCACTTTACTCCAATTGGCTCATTCGCTTACTTAAACTCGACGTTGATTCTGATTCCGCAGAACTGGGTTGGGTGTGAAAAAGTATTTGTTGTTAATTCGGTTTTTCCAGTTACAAGTCCTTTTTTAAAGCTGATCGTTTTGTGTTCATTTTGTTTAGTTCTTTTTTCATAACAGATTTAATGTTTAGTATAGAGCTTAGAAAAAATTCGCAGTGTGAGATAGGCAAGAAGTAAGGCATGTAGCAACATCAGTACGGCAAAGGGCACTCCTTTAAAGGCAAGGAAGGGCAAAAATATTTAAAGTCAAGTGATAGTGATTGCTGTATGAGTCGTACGATTTTTGAATCAAGCACGGGCAACGCTGGGCCATGCTGCTAGTTTTATCTAAGGATGGTCATTCATTACTTTTTGTCACATATAACATAATTCTTGGGATTTGATCTTACAAATCCTTTCTTTTCTAACTTCTTTATGATATCACACGAGCACATCAACTTGTTTTTTCAATTATTTTCCCTAAGCAAGGGGTCACTGTATGAAAAAGAGAATGATGACTTTAGGGTGGAGAAAGGACAATAAAAAGACATAATTTAGGGAGACCAAAGATGGTGATTGATATTGCATTTGAACTTTTGGATAATGTAGATGACAGGAAAGCAAGAACCCAGAAGAGAGTTCCACAATATACAAGAAAAATAAATGTTACAGCCTTGCTATTTCAACAGTAAAATAATTGGCTCGTCAACTTTAACGCTTCAAAAACAAAACTGCTCTCTATTAATCACCACAGAGATCCTTCCCTGCCCTCCATTAGAATGTCTGACGCTCAACTTCTCGAGAGCAACTCTCAGTAGCTGCTCGGTCTCACATTGACTGCTGACCTGAGATGGAACAAATACACTGAGTCAATTGCTTCGTCCACCGCAAGGAAAGTTGGCTCCCTGTTTCGCACCAGGAAATTTTTCTCCCCGGAATCGATCCTCCAGATCTACAAATCAACAATTCGCACTTGCATAGAGTATTGCTGCCATATATGGTCTGGTGCCCCTTCTGTTTGCCTCAGGGTTCTTGATAGGCTCCAGAGGCAGATATGCAACATAATTGGCCCTGCTCTGGCATCTTGTCTACAGTCACTTTCTCACAGATGCGCCGTCGCCTCTCTCTGTCTTTTCTACAAATATTTTCATGGCAATTGCTCCGAGGAGCTGCATTCGCTGGTTCCCAGACTTCATGAGTTCAAGCGCCCTACGAGGCTGGCATCCTGCTCTTACCCCTTCACTGTCGAAACTCCTAAATATAGCCTTCTCTTCTACTCTAATAGCTTCATGTCTCGCACCTCTCACCTGTGGGACTCCCTTCCCTATTCCAGTTTCCCTGAGAGCTATAATCTCCAGCTATTCAAGTGTAATGTCAATCGACATCTCCAGTTGCCTTGATCTATCCACTACCCTTCTCCTCATACTCTCTTCTATCACTCCTATCTGATCTCGCTCTATATTTTCTGTAACCCCTTGCGTCCTAGTGGCTTCCCGCCTTGCTTGGGATGAAATGCTTAAAAAAAAAAAAAAATGGGTAGACCTAGCTGCCAATCCAGTACTGCACTTAAATTCAGACAACCGAGTGGGCATGTAGATAAATAGCCTTTCCTTCACACCTTCACACAGCAAACATGACAATGTGTTGCAATAAGGTAGGAATTAATTTTGGCTTTCTCCCTACTTTTTTTTCACAAACATATGAAATAATTGGTACTAAAATATGGTACATTTAATTATGCTATGTTTTTGCTGTTTTTTTCTTTACATTTCTGATTATCTTTTCTGTATTTCCTTGCACATGCTTATTATATATCTCTCAATTGAAATACATTGTAATAGAAAAGTATTTTAGGCATTATAAAAATGCTTCTGGAATAATGATATCAATAAATGTTAGATTATTTTGTCAACAACTGTAAATCTGGAGGGAAAATGAGAAGTTTGGATCATCTGTAAGATTTTAGAGGATATACAGGGTACGATGGGTAAATTGTTGGCATTTTATATTTTTAATTTTATATATATATATATATATATATATATATATATACAGGTGCGATGGGTAAATTGTCGTCATTTTACATTTTTGATTATATATATACAGATGCGATGGGTAAATTGTCGCCATTTTAGATTTTTGATCTTATATATATACAGGTGCGATGGGTAAATTATCGCCATTTTATATTTTTTATTTTGTCCATGCACATTGTTTTTGATTTTGTCAACAGCACAATATAGCAGAGTCAGCAAGCAGGACACTCTGTGAGAAAAAGAGCACCATGACGCAATTCACTCCACCAGAAGTTTGGAAATGGCATGCTGTACAGTTTGGCATTCACAGCGGAAGCTCCAATACAAACATTTCAGAGTGTTCAGGTGTCAATCTGAGGACAGTGCAGAGGATTTGAAAAGAGCTCGATGAGTCTGATGGTGATTACAAAGGTATGGTAGCTCAGTAAACTCACACAGATCATACTGATAAGAAAAGAACTCTCAAATTTTTGGTGAGATCCAGACTGATTGAAAATGATCCCAAGTCAATCAAGTCCATAGCCAGGGAGGTAGTGCTGTTCTGGGTCAAGAGGGTGACTGCTGGAAGACTCTGTGTCTGGCAACAGGACTCTGCACTATGCAACATAAGCAGGAGAACCCAGTCATGGCTGCCAGAGAATTTCTGTAACCACATCAATCCTTACATCTGACCAACTAACTCCCCAGACTGCAACCTCCTTGATTATTATGTGTGAGGCATAGTTGAGTGAGAGACCAACAAAAGTTCTTGTAACACCAAAGGTGAACTGAAGGCAAGGATTATGGCAGTATTTACCAACTTAAACAAGTAGGCGATTTTGAAATCTTGAATCCGTAGTTGAAGCCCATGGCGTTTTTATTGAATAAATTCACTCTTTACTATTTCAAGAAATTTTTTGTGTAATTTTGGTAAATATATTTGCTAAAATGAGATGTCAATGTTATTTTCATTTTTGTGTAATTTAGACTACAATTTATCCATTGAACCCTGTATAGAGAATGATTAATTCAGAATAATAATTTGCTGATCATATTATTCTTATTCTCATAAAACTATTTTTTATCATTTCACCTCAAGCAGGGCAATAATGCCACTAAGACGCAAGGTGTTACTGAGTGTGAAAGAAAATGAGTAAGTGTTAGTGAGCAGAAAGGACAATAAAAGAACAGATTTCAGGAAGACAGAAGATGACGACTGATGCTGGATTTAAATTTTTGAAGATCATAGGTGTCAGGTAAGCAAGAAACTGAAAGAGGGTTCCATGGGCAAGATGCGCAAGATGCACAAGAAAAGAAAATTAGAATAGAACATACAGTTGCATCTAGCTATTTCCACAGTAAAATGATAAGACCCAGTTGCCAATCTAGTAGTACATTTAAATTTGTAAAGTCAAGGTACCAAAGAGAAAAATTTCTAGAAAAGGCATAAGGAAGCAACATCATGGCAATGGGAAAATGACTGAAGCTGAGATGCCAGGACAGGACCAATAACATTAAAGACACTTCTTTGTATTTTATCAAGAATATCTAGATATATAGCAGGAGAACCTGACCAGATGTGGCAGCAATATTCAATGGACAAATAATAGATTTATAAATGTAAAAGATGGATTCTAACAAGAAAAATTATCTGTTATGGCACAATGAACTAAATTTCCTAGCAGTAGACCTAGCAAAGGATTCAATATGAACATTCCCCTTCATGTGGAAAACAAGTGACTGAGATGATGCAATGAGATTCTTTCCTGAAGGTTGGCATCACCCATAATGATAGAAGACAAAAATGCTTCTCTAAGATGACTAAAAGACAGCAGTTTCAGTTTGGAGGTGTTAAAGTTTAGGTCATTCCTTGCCCCAGTCAGCAACTAACTGCAGGTCGTTTTAGAGGTCAGCTACCAGTTTTACTTTATCAGACCTCTTTTTGTGAAATAATTGATTTCCTGTATCATAATTCAATGAAGTTTTGTTAAAAAATAATGAAGAAGAGTTTAATTTTGTTTATTTTTTTAAAAAATGTCAGCCCAACATAGAATTTCTAAAATTGATTACAAGTAGGGTAATAGTGAGAATTTCAGGAACCCTCTAGAACTTCGTGAAGTCTTTTAGGATTTTATGGAATCTTCTAGAAGTTATTTTTGTTTATTTGTATACTTGTATGTTATGCTATAAAATGTTAAATGCATTATAAAATGCATATGAACTATTCAATTACATGATTAACAAATTGAAAAATAAAGCTTCTGAAATATTTTGATTAAATCAAATTTTAGTTTTCAAGGTGACCTTTTTATAAGAACTAAAACAAATTCAAACAAAAGTTTATCAATTTATGTCACAGGAACATAAAGTTACAAAAATGTCATAACTCTATAATATATATATATATATATATATATATATTTTTTAAGCATTACGCCCCAAGCAAGGCGTGAAGCCACTAGGATGCAGGGGTTTGCAGAAGATTTGGAGCGAGAGCAGATAGGAGTGATAAAAGAAAGGATGAGGAGAGGGATAGTGGATAGATCAAGGTAACTGGAGATGTCGATTGACATTACATTTGAATAGTTGGAGATTATAGCTCTCAGGGAAACAGTAATTGGGAAAGGTGTTCCACAGGTGAGAGGTGTGAGATATGAAGCTATTGGAGTAGAAGAGACGGCTACATTTAAAAGTTTCTACAGTGAAAGGGTGAGAGCGGGATGCCAGCCTCGTAGGGCGCTTGAATTCATGAAGTCTGGGAACCAGTGAAAGGAGCTCATCGGAGCAATTACCATGAAAGTATTTGTAGAAAATACAAAGAGAGGTGACGGCGCGTCTGTGAAAGAGAAACTGTAAACGAGATGCCAGATCAGGGCCAATTATATTACATATCCGCCTCTGGATTTTGTCAAGAACTCCAAGGTAAACAGAAGGTGCCCCAGACCATATATGGCAGCAATACTCCATGCAAGGGTGAATGGTTGATTTGTATATTTGAAGTATTGATTCCGGGGAGAAAAATTTCCTAGCGCGGAACAGAGAGCCAACTTTCCTTGCAGTGGACATTGCAATTGACTCAATGTATTTGTTCCATCTCAGGTCAGCAGTCAACGTGAGACTGAGCAGATGCAGAGAATTGCTCTCAAGAAGTTGACTATCAGACATTTTAATGGGGGGCAGGGAAGGATCTCTATGGTGATTAATAGAGAGTAGTTTTGTTTTTGAGGTGTTAAAGTTGACCAGCCAATTCTTGCCCCAGTTAACAACTGATTGGAGGTCCATTTCAAGACGAGTAGCCAGGTTAGTTTTGTCACTGACACTAGATTTGTTTTTGAGGCAGGAGTAAATTGTAGTGTCGTCTGCATAGATGCCAACTTGGGAATCTATGGCATCAGGAAGGTCGTTGATGAAAATAAGGAATAGAGTGGGGCCAAGGATGAAGCCTTGGGGAACATCTGCATTCGTGGGATAGGAGCTGGAGGAGAATCCATTGAGAACGACCTTCAATTCACGGTTTGACAGGAATGATTGTATTAGGTCAAACAATTGACCTGTAATACCATAACCATGGAGCTTGCGAAGAAGGCTGGCATGCCAAACCCTATCAAATACTTTGGAGATGTCTAAGGCCACGGCATGAGCCTCACCTTTATTTTAAAGGGCTTGGTAGACAGTTTCAGTGATGGCCGTAAGCACATCAGCTGTAGATCGGGCATAGCAGAAACCATATTGTTTGTCTGAGAGCAGGTCATTTGAAGTAATGTGGTTAACCACTTCAGCATTGATTAGGGCTTCAAAGACTTTGCTGAAGAAGGGTAGGAGACTAATAGGACGGTAATTAGAAGGGTCAGAGGGGTCTCCAGAGTTCTTAAAGACAGGAACAATGGATGAGGACTTCCAGCAGTCAGGAAAACAGGATTCATTGAGGCAGTAGTTATATAATTTAGAGAGGGCAGGCGCTAGCTCAGGCACGCATTTCTTCAAGACAATGGCTGGTATGCCATCTCCACCACTAGCCTTGTGGAGGTTTAAATTGGAGATAATGCCCAATACCAATGATGAGGTTATGTGCAACCCGCTCAATAGGGCCTCAGTTCTTAGAGGGAAGTCTGGTATGGGTACACAGGAGGAATCAAGCATTGAATTAAATGAGAATTTCCGAGCAAAGCATTCAGCCTTGTTGGTAGAGGAGGTCAGGACCTCGAACTGGTTGAACAAAGGAGGTATGGAGGGTTTTCTATTGTTCAGGATGCTCTTGCAGAGCCACCAATAATCTTTGGAGCCAAATTTGCGAGATGCAATATGCTCCTTCATCCAAGCAGCAAATATTGACTTAGCTTCGTTGAGGACATGCTTACTCTCGTTATGGGCAGAGGCAAAGAGACGTCTATTGCAGTCCAACATGTCACTACGAAATAGGTGAAAGAAGTGCTTCCTATGGGCAATGCCAGCTGAGCAAGCAGCGGAGAACCAAGGGGAGGAGTGCGACTTGACCTTAAATTTCCTTGAGGGGATGAAAGTGTCGATTCCAGCTTTAACCCAGGATGAGACCTCAGAAGCACATTCTTGAACAGGGAGTGTAAAGACAACATCCCAGGTGACATCATGGAGTCCCAATCCGCTTGTTGATAGTAGAACAAGGTTCTAGTGATAGGAAGTTCTTTGCTGGGTGTGGAGTTGAAGGAAATGTTAACAGATACTACAGCATGATCGGAGTTACCAAGAGGGCAGAGCTGCATGACGCTACAAGATTCGGGGATGGAGGTAAAATGCAGATTGAGAAAGAAGGCCTTACCTACCAGGTTGAGTGCAAAACACGTAGGGAAGTTAACTATCTGCATGAGGGATTGAGAAATTGAGAAATTAAGTGTTTGGATGCCTGCTCGGTCAGTAGTAGCATTCTCGAGCAACTTGGTATGATGAGCGTTAAAGTCGCCAAACATGAATATGTGAGCAAACGGGTGGAGAGAGAGGGCCTTGTCTATGCTATCAGATATGCTATCGAGTATCCCACAGAATTGAGAGGATGGAGAGTGATAGAGGAAGAAGAGATAGCTAGCGGCATTGAGGAGAGATAGTCGAAGACACATGTACGAATGGTCTGGCGATTCGAGAGACAACTCTCTAGCCAGAGGGAGATGGTCCTTGACATAGACACCAAGGCCGTGCATGTGGGTTAGAGAGTCTTTCCTGAGGAGAGGAAGGTAGGCGGGGATTGAGAGATCAGAGGCACAGAGTGGGGGGAGAGAGAACAAAGAAAAATAGATAAATAAATAAAATAAATACATAAATAAGTACACAAATATGTTGGAATATATATATATATATATATAGACAGAGAGATATGCTTTTGGATGTGTCTCTGGTAGAACGAAATTATACTCACAACATGGCAGAAAGTGATTGTCTGCTTGCATTCTGATGGACACCAATTAGTGTACAGCCAACCCTATCTCAGTGTCCAAGCATCAGGTTACAGTTAATGCAGTGTTGGGGGAGGGGGAGGTCACCCGCCACCAGCAGTGGGCTTGGGGAATTTGCTATTAATAAAATTTTAAACCACGAGGAGAAACAAACGGCTTAAAAACTTCCACATTAGATCAATTTTATCTAATTATTAAATCTTCAGGAGAAAATAAAGAAAAAACTTTCCAACATTTGAATATATTTTTTATTATGCTATTCCTTGATCTAAGCTTTTGGCTCACATGAGACATCATCAGAGTGGTTATATGGATGTTCGCCTCCTGAAACTAAAGCCACTATACGAAACTTAGAACGGCTCATGATCAAACATAATAGACATTCGTTATCTGTTAAATTTAGCAATATATCTGAATAATGATCTGCTGCCCGGATACACTATATATAGGCGTGTTTTTATATACGGACATATATA
Source organism: Acanthosepion lycidas (assembly GCA_963932145.1). NCBI lineage: Eukaryota > Metazoa > Mollusca > Cephalopoda > Sepiida > Sepiidae > Acanthosepion > Acanthosepion lycidas. The sequence continues at coordinate 44,968,244 of OZ010583.1, forward strand.
TAAATAAACTTTCACAGATATTGAAGTCTTGTTAAGTGAATATTTAATTACACAATTACAAGTGGAAGATCCTGACTGGTCACAAGGGATCTGTCCTACAGATGTTCTGTTTTCATAACATTATGGAAAAATATAAATCTGATGTCTTTTGTCCAATAATGAGGTATGAAAGACATTTTCGGAAGTGACTCAGATAAAAGAATAAGTGTTGCATTCAGTATTATGCGGAAACATGGATAAAACACCCACATACAAGTGTAATCACAGAAATATATACAGCCGCAGAAAAAAAAAAAATTGCCTGGAAATGTAGATAACCACCCACACATTCTCACAGAGGTTCTCAAATGTATGGATAAAAACATCAAAAAGATTATATGCTATGAAAAGAATTCATTTCTGGGTGTGTCAGTTTATTAAACTTTGCACTAAATACTGCTTTCTCTTTTGCTCTCTCTCACTTTTTCACATGCACACACACAAACACTGAAATCTATCATCTAATTCAAATATGAGGCCATCTCAACTAATTAGTCACATTTGCAGATATTTTATTATATTTTCCCAAGCTTACATCAAGCTTCTGTCTTTAATGTTATTTAATTCTAAAGAAAAGAAAACAGATCCAGTTCTCACCATATAAACAAACATATTAGAAAATTTTGACTCACATTTGGGCACTTCTCTCTCTAGAATGTGAAACAACTTCCTCTCAAAACTGATTGCAGAAGCATTTGGATATTCCTTGTGGCGAATATAACATTATAATATTTCACATGAATAGATTGGTTTGGTCTGGTTTGCTTGTTTTTGTTTAGTGACTTATCAACACCTCTATGGGTTATTTAATACTAAAATCTAAATATGAAAATTCAAACTTTATAATTGCTTCAAGAGAATGACATTACTTAACTACATTTTTTTTAACAAATAATCTTACAAAATTAAATGAGGAGGGAAAACTTGTTACTTTTTTACAAGAAATAGGATTAATCATAACAAATTGCTTTTATTTTTGACAATGTATGTCATATCATCAATTTTACTATAAAATCTATTGACTGTCATTTTGCTACAAAAATGTATGTTGCTGGTTGTTTTGCTATACAAATATATTATTGGTCATTTTCTTATGAAAATGTATTTCTGGTAATTTTACTATAAAATGTATTGCTGGTCATGTTTTATAAAATGTATTGTTGGTCATTCTGCTTTAAAATGTATTGTTGGTTGTTTTGATATAAAAATGTAATGCTCATCATTTTACTATAAAAATGTATTTCTGATAATTATTTTATTAAAATTTATTAATGGTCTTTTTACTATAAAAATATATTTTTATACTTTCCTACTGTTATGATCCCTGTTTTGTGGTTCACTATTTGGCCATAGCTGGGACCCACAAATAAGTTGCGTCAACAAACAAACCTATACAATAGCTACAAAATAACGACATACTCGTCCATAATTATTTTTTATTTAATAGCCAATCCTGCATACCCAGTAGCCATTAAAATAACACAATAAAACTTTAGAGAGAGAGAGAGAGAGAGAGAGAGAGAGAGAGAGAGGGAGAGAGAGAGAGACACACATACGTAAAAGTAAAATAAACTGAAAGACATAAATAATCACATATTATTGACATCACATATTTTCATAAGTTCACAATTATGGACAAAATAACATTGAATATCAAGACCATCATTCAAAATTCCATTTAAAATATTACCATGGTCTACCGGGTAACTTTTCTTTTTGATGTAATAAAATAACCTATCACACCCATAAGTAACTACACTATAGGTAGTAACTACCTATATTTATCGGTAATCGAAGGACTACAGGAGTTGAGCTGGGATCTGTTGAGTACAACTCAGATTTATGCGTGAACTACCGACCTTCCGATAGTAGCACTCACTACTGGATTGACTTGCAACTACTGTGCACATAAGTGTTACCTTTATTCTTACTGTATTGGTTTTTACAATAAACCTTTACTTATTTATCCACTGTGTTTGCCAAGTATATATTCCTATTAGTACGGAATATAACACTTTTTATACTAAACTTCAACCAATCAGTCAATTATGTGCCATGTGTGATACACACTTCGGCGATCATGAATCTTTCAATACATGACTGACAAGGCAGATTTATTTTTTCCCACAGTAGGTTGTCATTTCTTTCTGCAGTAGACCAGTTACCATCCAGGACTATAGAACCTGGTCTGTCCTAATATTTACTCATAGCTGGGAGGCGAGATTCATACTTTTCCCAAGGGTATTAGCATATAAGTGAATGTAATGGACTCTACTGGATTTTTTTTCTGCATATAGGAACTTAATGATACACTTTTGCTCCATATTACTTTTCATATCAGAACAATTTTGCCAGATTGCTATCTAATACAAGGCAAAATAAAAGTATTGTTGCTAATCTAGACTGACTAGATTAGCAACAATATTTCAAAAGTAACAGCAGAGCTATATTTTAATGACCAAACATCAGAATTTTCTTTGTGACGATTAAAAAACTGATGTGCTAAATTTCTGGCACTGGGGAGTAAATATGCTGGATAGTATAGAAGCCATTCTCCTCTTGTTTGAGTTGTGAACTTTTAATACTCCCTTGCGAGATAAATATAATGACACTGACCTATACATATAGATATATACTGATAATGGTGAGAATGGCTGTTTCCATGCAAGGAAACATTTGGCATACAATAACAGAACAGTTAACAGTACCGTGGGTTGAAATTTATGAAAACCTTTCTTTTAAAACATTTTTTTCGGGAAAATGGGTTTCCCAATTTCTTTAACTGTCTTTGCTCTTTTTAGTATTAATGGGGCTTATGTCCTAATCTATTCTTTAAAAAAAGTAGATAGAAAGAATAAAAGAGACTAACATAGGTACAGATGTAAAAAGACTATAAAGACAGATATATAGATATGAAGAGAGTTATATAGATACAGATGAACATAAATATACTGAAATACAAAGATAGGATATACACAGGATGAAATGGATAAATTATCAACTAAATTCTGCAAAAATGAATATAACACTGACATCTCATTTTAACAGATATATTTACCAAAAATAGAGAAAAATATCTTGAAATACTACAGAGTAAATTTATTTAATAAAACTCCCATTATCTTCAACCACAGCATCCAGATGACTTCAGAATCTCCTGCAACTGTTCTGGACATTCTCCTTGTTTAAGTTGGTGAATGGTGCTCCTTCAGAAAAATAAACTATGTTTAAAATGGTAAATTTTAGATCTATATCCCTATTAAACTTATTAATAACTTTATTTTAATTTATTTTTTCATTTCTACTTACCAACACTTGAAAATTTGAATCTATACCCCAATGCTATAATATATTTATAATAATCTTGAATTTTAAATCAACATACAATGTAGCATTGCTCCTATGAGACTCAGTAATTTAAAAAAAAATTAACTGTATTGAACATTTTGTAATTATTTGTACCTGATGATTGTGAAAGCCATGAAACTCTGAGTTGTCGTACTGTAAATATAGGTATATGTAATTATATATATATATATATATATATATATATATATATATATATATAGAGAGAGAGAGAGAGAGAGAGAGACAGACAGACAGACAGAGAAAGAGAGAGATAGATATGAAGTGACTGAGACAGATACATGCAAGTATAAATATACTGAAATCTATAGATTTGAACAAAGATATGATATATATATATACATATGTATGTATTTATATATATTTATGTGTACATCTATATGTGTGTGTGTGTGTGTGTGTGTTTTTGTGTGCTCCCATGTAAGAATTAACTGCAATAGGTTGGGGTGAGAACTTTCCAACACCCCATTGAATATATATATATATATATATATATATATATATATATATATATATATATACTAGCAGCATGGCTCAGCGTTGCCCGTGCTTGATTCAAAAAATTCATACAGCAATCGCTATCACTTGACTTAAAATATTTTTGCCCTTCCTTGCCTTTAAAGGAGTGCCCTTTGCCATGCTGATGTTGCTAAATGCCTTACTTCTTGCCTATCTCACAATGCAAATTTTTTCTAAGCTCTATACTAAAAATTAAATCTGTTACGGAAAAAGAACTAAACAAAATGAACACAAAACGATCAGCTTTAAAAAAGGACTTGTAACTGGAAAAAACGAATGAAAAAGAATGTTAACAACAAATAATTTTTCACACCAAACCCAGTTCTGCGGAATCAGAATCAACGTTGAGTCTAAGCAAGCAAGCGAATGAGCCAATTGGAGTAAAGTGCCATGCAGATTTAAATTTTTCCCACTTGTGACGAATGCAGCTATTGATTTTTTTGCATGCTAGCATGCTAGTTAACATTCGTGTCAGTCAGCTGTTGGCTCTCACACTGGCCAATATAATCTATATATATATATATATATATAGAGAGAGAGAGAGAGACAGACAGAGAGAGACAGAGAGAGAGATAATGAAGATAGATATAGTTATAGTAAGATACAAGAGACTGGATAAGATAGTCACTCCTTCAATCCAGAGTTTGACCACTGCACCGAGCACTTCAGTCAAAATTGTAGGATTGATCTTGAAAGAGATAGATAGATATGAAGAGGCCATGTTTGATATAGGTAGGTATAAAGACACTGAGATAGATTTGAACAAGCATATATATATATATATATATATATATATATATATATATATATATATATATATATATGTATGTATGTATATATATATGAGTATATATATATATATATATATATATACATATATATATATATATATATATATGTATGTATGTATGTATATGTAGCGTGAGTGTAACGAACTAAGTGTGATGTGTAGCAGGAGGAACAGAACATTTTCAAGATTTTTCTATTGTAAAATGAACTTTGAAAGAAGTGTCAAGAAAAAAAGAAATCAATTGTTTTGATAGATCTCAACAATTGATCCTCATTAATTGACTTTTTCTTTTTAGGGTTCTTCTCTAATTGGTTGAAGATTGCAAAAATTGTTTCATCACAGAATCAGATGTTCATATTCTATAAGAGAACAATGAGTGCAGAAACATTCAGGTGAATGTAGTGTAGAAGTAAATTTTTGATTTTTCGTATTCTTTATTTCTTGTTCACTTCCATCACTAATTGATATGTTTATTAGTTGTCCTTTAGCAAGTTTCTGGGAGAGTTTCCAAAATAGATGTTATATATATATATATATATATATATATATATATATATATATATATAGATAGATAGATAGATAGATAGATAGATAGATAGATAAAGTTCTTGAAAATATGCATACATGCACACACCGACACACACATTACAGGCACATATTAAAATAGCTAAAACTGCATGTGTGTATATATATATGTATGGATATATATGTATGTATATATGTATGAGTATATATATATATATATATATATATATATATATATATTACTCCAAATGTAAAATTTGTCAATTACCTGATTATTGTAATATTTATCACCCTGACACTAGAGTTTCATAAACAAACATTTTTGTAATCATTCAGTCCATTCATCAGGAGGTATCAGTAATTGTTTACTGATTTTCTCAATTTCATTACATTTATATTGTTAAAAAATAATTTATGCACTACATATTGATGTTAGGTTGATTTATTTTTCCTTTATTTGTGTTTGCGTGCATGTGTGTGCATCCTTGTATGTGTATAATGTTGTAGTTTTATATATATATATACATGTAAGTTCTTTAAGTTACACACAAATATAACTGTGTTTATGTATATATATATATATATATATATATATATATATATATATATATATACATATACATATATATATATATATACATATATATATATATATATATATATACATATATATATATATATATATATACATACATACATACATACATATATATATATATATATATATACATATATATATATATATATATATATATATATACATACATACATATATATATATATATATATATATATATACATACATATATATATATATATATATACATATATATATATATATACATATATATATATATATATATATATATATATATATATATATATATATATATATACATACATACATACTATATATATATATATATATATATATATATATATATATATATATATATAAGAATATAAAAAATGTGTTAGGTCAGACCAGAGTCAGCCCAATGGACGGATGTTTAAAGAAAGTGCTCAATACACAATTAAAAAAATTGAACGTCCAGAGCTGATAACAAAAGATTTGAAATTCACACACACACACACACGCACATATATATATATATATATATATATATATATATATATATATATATATATATATATATATATATATTACAGTGGTGTTCACCCTGATGCAAATGCCATTCAAGGTAGGGGGTTGCAGAGTAGAAGGCACTGATTATGTGGGTATGAAGGGAAGATAAACAGTTAATCCTAGACTTGAACAGGTTAAGATCAAAGTGATCAGGAACCAATCCCCTTGGTAGTCAGTTACACAAGGCAGTGGTTTGTGGTAAAAAGCTGTTTAAGTGGAACTTACATCTCACCAGGGGAATATGAAGGGAATGAGGGTGGTTCACCATAAATTACATGACATGGCAGGTCATAAGCAATAAAGTTTAGGGGCTGGTGGAACTATGGAGTGTAGTTCATTCTCAATGGAAATAGCACTAGAATAGTGAGAGGGGGCTTGCAGAGTGGAAAACACTTTTTCACCTACAAGGATACAGATAAGCTTTTGATCTCTATCAAGAGGGGAAAGTGATAACTGAGCAGCTCTATATATGGCAACTATACACCAATTTCAGCCTGATCTGGCTCTAGTAAAGGTAGCAGGTGGAGTGAAGTATTAGGTTGGTGCAAAAATAATGACGGTTTTTGACGTATTTTTTAACGTCAAAAACCGTCATTATTTTTGCACCAACCTAATACTTGCTGTAGTGGTACAGGAAACTGACCATTTTCCCAGCATTTTTAATGATGGATCATATGTACGTTCTACTTGAGCTCTGGGTTGAGTTTTTTAATAGGCACAGGGTATCCCTTAGGGAACATCCGTTTATCACATTTGGTGAAAATTCTGAGTCCAGATGGTGATGGTGGAAAGTCACTAGTTTGGCTTTGGAGGCAATGAATGTATTGATATAGATACATAGATAGAGAAATATAAACAGGTCACATATAAATATATACATATATATCTGTATATATATGTGTGTGTGAGAGAAAAAGAGGAAATATGTTTGCATAGAAGTGTCTGTACATTTTAGGTGATTTCTTCAATAATATATGTTTGATTAAATAATATAAACAAGAGATTTTGATTTAAAATTTTTTTTGTTAACTTTTTGCTATTTTGTACTTTTTCAAATCCTGGTCAGAATTCCAATTCTTTAACAAAAGACAGATCTTAAATTCGTCTGGTTCCACACATCCTATGCTGGAATTCTGTCCAAAAATACCAGAGTTATAAAACCTCTTTTCTGGCCGATCAGAAAAAGCCCATGTGATTTTCGCAGCAGCCATTTCTGAGCTGCTGACTCACTATAAATCCAACCCTGATTTCACCCATGATGGTAGATCTGATCAGGCTGGAATAAGTGATGGGAACCCATAGCAGACAAACCTAACCAGTAAGGACACCAAGATGTTTCCATCAACAGTGATGCTTTTGGCTAGTGACAGTCAATGGCAGCAGTAGCAGGAATTAACTCTTAACTGCTACAATGAAATAATTCCTCTTGATGAACCATAGAAACAAATCAGTCAATCAACAAATAAAACTTTCTAAATTATGGAGAATAAAAACTCTTTCACTTAACCATAGCCTTTCTCCATTCGTTGTTTTGTCACTTCCACTTTTTTCTTGTTAATAGTAAGGCTGCCAGTTCAACTTACAAAAAAAAGGGAGTTTGGAACTGCTGTGTAATTTGAGGCAATAGAAATATTATTATACAGAAGTATTTTTTACAAAAAAAATGCCATATCTTTTCAAAATCATAATTCTCCAGAGATTTCCATTTTTTTTTTTTTTTTTTTTTTTAATTATCAATGAATTTTACTTTTGTTGTATCCTGTTGAAATTCTAATTCTTAACAAAAGACAGATCTTAAATTCATCTGGCTCCTTGATTCCTCTTCTGGAATTCTGTCCCAAAATACCAGAGTTATAAAACATTTTTTCTGGCTGATCAGAAAAGGCCTGTGTGATTTTCGCAGCAGCCATTTCTGAGCCACTGGCTTACTATAAAACCAACCCTGATTTCACCCATGAAGGTAGATCTGATCAGTCTAGCATTAGTGATGGACCCCATATAGCAAGCAAGCTTAAGCAGACAGTCAGCAAGAATACTAAGATATTTCCATCAACAATGATGCCTTCGGCTAGCTGCAAAGTCAACGGCAACAGCAGTAGCTAACTCTTGACTAATATAATGCAATAATTCCAGTTGATATTTCCCCCACAGGTCTATCTCACTCAACAATATGTGTGTTGATTTTCTTCACATTTTTCTTGACTGTTACTTTGTGTTATACCCTGAACAAATGAGCTAGTGATCAAACCTTGTATAAAAATTTAAAAAAACACCTTTACTTATCTCAATCATATCTACCTCCATTTGTTGTTTTTTCTCTTTCACTTTTTTTCTTCTTAATGGTAAGGCTGCCATTTCATCTTACACAAAAAAGATATATCTGGATTCACATCAATGAGTTTGAAACTACTGTTTAATTTGAAGCAACAGAAACATAATTTACAGAAGTATTTCTTAAAAAATGCCACAGCTCTTGAAAATCATGATTCTCCAAAGATTTCCTTTTTTTTAATTATCTATTAGTTGATATACATTCTTGGGAAAAATAGTGGAGTGGTTTTCTGTTGTCTTAGTTGCATCCATAAAGAAATACATAAATAAAAATTAATTATACTATCACAGTATAGTGTCCATAAAAAATAAATAAAAAATTAATTATAATGTCAAAAATAATTATAATAAAATAATTATAACAATTATAATTATCATTAATTCACACATTCTAAACCAATGAGAATCAACTCCACTTTTCTTCTCTACATACACAAACACATGACATTCTCATTATTGGACAAGCAGTTCGCACGGACAGGTCATTAACATGTGCATCATGAAAATTTCATCACCTTTTCTTTTTTCAGGCCATCATAATAACATTTATCTTTTAGCACTCAACAAAAATTTTAGGCACGAAAACCCCCAAACACTTCTTGTATTTTTTAACTAAATTATCTGGACATGCATTACACACATCTCTAAAAAAAAAACTTATAAGAAAGACTGTATACAATTTGCTTATTCTTTCTCTTATCCTCACTTCCCTGATAACTACAATCTTCAAAAATTTAAATGCAACATCAATCACCATCTCTCTTCTTGAATCGTGTTCATCTTTTGTCCTTTCCTCAATCCTCCTTATACTCAGTCATTTCTCTCACTTTCACTCCCTGTAAGCCCCACCCCACCAGTGTACTAAAAAAAAAAAATGAAAAAAGATCTCCTAAGGTGTAGCACCCAACTGGAGCACAAGGTCCAGTTGGCTGAAAGTTGACCCTGGATATAGATGACTGATTGCTGATAGCAATAAAGAGCTCAGTAAATTTCAGAGACATTTCAAAGGCTTCCCTAACCTTGTGTAAAAGATGATGCTGCAAATTTCTGCATCAGGCAAGTAGTTTTTATATACTTCTATTTTGAATGGAATACATTACACACATATGAATAGTTGTATGTACATTAACTAAAAAAATAAAATAATAGCAAAACAAAACTTTTTCCTGCTTTTCCAAAACCGATGATTTGTTCTGAATACCTACTTTTGTTGCTGTCCATGACACATCAAAATATCTGTCACCATCACTCCACCACCTTCCCTGCCTTCCATCTCATCAATAATGATCTTCACCTTCATCTTACTTATTTACATATGCTGACAGGAATGTAAATTGTCTTCGAGGTTTAGCATTACGTGTATTGTTCAGTTAATTAAACAGTTACTGGTTTCAGAAAATTTTCTTCGTTAGCTATGCTCAACCTAACACTCTGTTTGTTTCTATAACATGGTCCATTTCTTTATAGCTTTTCTTTGTTTAATTATCTTTTATTTTTACTACTTTATTATGACTTTAGTTACTTTATTAATTTTATTTACTTTCTTTTTTATTCTCCTTTTCTTTTTTTTTCATTGTTACCTTTCCTTCTTTTTTTCTTTCTTTTCTATTTAATTTCCTCTTGATTTTTCTTATTCTACACTTTTACAATCCAGTTCTTTTTTTTTTTTTTGTTTTCTCTTTCTTCTCTTTTGTTCTCTAGTTCTTTCTTTTTTTTTGTTTTCTCTTTCTTCTCTTTTGTTCTCTAGTTCATTCTTTTTTCTGTGGTTTAGTTTTTGAACTTTTTTCTTTATCTCCTTCATCTTTTTCTATTAGTCATTTTTTTAGTTAATTTTTTTATTTTTCTTCTTTATGTTTTTCTCATTCTGCTTCTGTTGTTCTTATTTTCTTTTCTCTTCCTCTAATGATATTCTTTCATTTTTTTGTTCTTCACTTCCATCTCCACCTATGACTCTCACGTTATCTAGTCTTTTTTTTTTCTTTGTTCTCTTTCTGTTTTCTCCTTTTTATTGTATCATTATTTCTTTTGTTTTTTCTTTCCTTTTAAGTCATTCTTAACTTTTCATTTTTCTTACTGCCTATCATTCTTCATTCAGAATTAACACAAGCAACTTTTATCCTTTCCTCAGTCCTCCCTATACCCAGATTTTCTCTCACCTTCACTCTCTGTAACCCACAACGTCCTAGTGGTATTATAACCTTGCTTGGAGTGAAATGATTGAAAAAAAAAAAAAACCAAGAAACTCAGTTTTTCCTTTTTTTTTTGGGACTCAAAATCTTTCTTCTATTTCATTTCTTTTTGGATTCTTATTTTCTTTTTTATCATATTTTCTTCATAATTTGTCTTGTTTCTTAGCTTTCTCACTCTTTTTTCTTTCTTTCTTTCTTTCTTTCTTTCTTTCTTCCCATTTTGCTTTCATCCCATTCTTTCTTTCTTTCTCCCATTCTTTCTTTTCTGTCTTTCTTTCTTTCTTTCTTTCTTTCTTTCTTTCCATTTTGCTTTCATCCCATTCTTTCTTTCTTTCCTCCCATTCTTTCTTTCTTTCTTTCTTTCTTTCTATTTTGCTTTCATCCCATTCTTTCTTTCTTTCCTCCCATTCTTTCTTTCTTTCTTTCTTTCTTTCCATTTTGCTTTCATCCCATTCTTTCTTTCTTTCCTCCCATTCTTTCTTTTCTGCCTTTCTTTCTTCTCATTCTTTCTTTCTTTCTTTCTTTCTTTCTTTCTTTCTTTCTTTCTTTCCCTTGGCTTTCCTTTCTTTCCTTCATTTTTCCTTTCAAGTTATTCTTTTTCAGATGTTTTTTTTTTCTTTTATACTTTTGATTTATATTTTTTCTTTTCTTTATCTTCCTCCTCCACTTCTCCTGTACCATTTTCACTTTTCACCTGGCAAAACAAAATCTTTTACTTAAATGTAAAACATACAAATTCTTTCTTCTCACCTTTATGCCATTACTTTTTCCTTCTATTATTCAATTACACAGTTTCTTCTTCTTAAGTACACATAAAGAAACCGGACACTGAGACCAAAGAGAACCAGATGCGAAACCTACATTTCGTGTCTATCTATCTATCTATCTCAGTTATTTTATATCTATCTGTTTATCTATCTATCTATCTCAGTTTTTTGATATCTATCTATCTATCTATCTATATATATATCTATCTATCTCAGTCTTTGATATCTATCTATCTATCTCAGTCTTTGATATCTATCTATCTATCTCAGTCTTTGATATCTATCTATCTATCTCAGTCTTTGATATCTATCTATCTATCTATCTATCTATCTATATATCTATCTATCTCAGTCTTTGATATCTATCTATCTATCTCAGTCTTTGATATCTATCTATCTATCTATCTATCTATCTATCTCAGTCTTTGATATCTATCTATCTATCTCAGTCTTTGATATCTATCTATCTATCTATCTCAGTTTTTTATATCTATCTATCTCAGTTTTTTATATCTATCTATCTATCTATCTCACTCTTTTGATATCTATCTATCTATCTATCTATCTATCTCAGTCTTTTGATATCTGTCTATCTATCTATCTATCTATCTATCACTCTCTCTCTCCCAATATATATATTTCAATCTGTTTTTAACTATCATATTAAATCCGTTCATTATCTATCTATCTATATATATATATATATATATATATATATATATATATATATATATATGTGTGTGTGTGTGTGTGTGTGTTTATCGGTCAAACTCTCATTGTCTTTCTCTGTCCTTTCATCTCTATCTTTTTCGCATCACTTCCTTCTTTTTTTCAAATCTGTTTCAGTCTTCTCTCTCACTATCTCTCTCTCACTCACACACACCCACACACACATATACAAATATACATATATCTATGTATAATGGATGCATGCCCAAGTAGTTAGAAAATTAGCGTTTTGACCATAAGACTCAAGTTCAAATCTCAACATGGTTGTATTCATCAAGGATATGTCTTCTTGAAAATAAATGTGATTTTATTTTCACTGAGAAAAAGAAAATAAAGTTTTGATAATCTGAGAGTGAAATATATGATAAGAAAAGAAATATATATTGATTTTTCCTTCTTGGAAATATCAGGTGAAATCTCAATCTTCTTCTTGGTTTACACTGGCCTCTCCTGCTGATATAGCCCACATAAATCACTTTTTCTGACTATACCAGTGTGACAGTTCCAATCACAACAGACATATATACAGAAAGATAAAAATTATCCAACCATTTAATATTAATGATAAATTAACCTTCATGCATCAATAACACCTTCTCTTCAAAAACTCTCCTTTTTGGACCTCACAAACCTATCCCTGTTTACCTTCCACTTGATGCATATTTGATGTGATGGTGACATTCACACATTACATAAGCTCACTCAATGGCATCTCACTTTGAAATGAGTAACTATTTTTAAGTGCATTTCCTAGATGTCTAAACTCTCAGCTATATACAACTGCTTTCTCATATCAATGATTAAAAATGGTTTTGAGCAACTGAACTCTGTAGGTCTTAGAAAGGACCATCCTTCTTTGGACCTCGTGGACTCTTGCTACAGAATCACAAATAATAGAAACCTCATCACTTGAGGACTTACAACAGCAACAACAACTGAAATGGATAGCATATATAACTTGAAGAGGGACTGAGATTTTTGAAAGTTGACAAAAACTTAACTAACAAAATTAAGTCATTATAATAAAATGTCCAATAAATTAAATTAGAGTAATTTTTTTTTAATGATGTCCAAATTTTACTTTGTTTCAAATAACTCTTTCAAATGTATATTTTAAAAATCAAAATGTATTCATGCAAAAATCAGTTTATTGATTTATATAGATTTATAGACTTTAATAAATGTAAACAAATTTTCTTCTTTTATGTGCTGCATCCCTTTAGGACATGGACGATCATGGCTCTCCACAGCCTCCTGATTTTGTAGGTCTTAGCAATATTTATCATTTTAGTATCCCTCTCCCTCCCTGTTCTGCATTCCATTTACATAATTTACTCACTGTCCTCTGCTCTTCTTGCCTTTAATATATCCAGTGAATATCAAATTCTACAAGCACTCTTTCTTCATTATGTAACCAAGAAATTTCAACTGTCTCTTTCAGGTTTTATGTACAAGTGTCCTTTCTGCTTCCATTTTCCTTAAAACTTCCTTGTTGCTCACATGTCCCATCCATACTATTCTTAACATTGTCCTGTAGAACTACATTTCTATTGCTTCTAGTCTCCCTTTCATCTGTGAGGAAATTGTTTAGCAGTCACTGATATCTTGGAGGATTCATATTACATAGCAGTTCCATGCTTTCTTTCATTTCTAACAAAATATTCTTGTTTTTTAGTACTTTGTTTAAATTTTGAATGTTTTTTGTTTTTTTTGCTATTCTAATGCACATTCTGATTCCAATGTCACATTTTCTGTTGTCTAGATATTTAAATTTCTGTATTTGGTGGATTTTGACCTAAATCTCAAAATAGATAACAAATCCTTTTAAGATTCATATTGAAAATGAACCTTTTATAATGTGATGTGTCCTGTAACTTAGTAGGTTTATAGGGGTAACCACATCTACTGCAGCCACAGAATTAGTGCGTTGGGAGCAAGATAACCTGAAAGAGCTCATCCCATTTCAAGCCAAAATTTCCCCCTCGGGATATAGGTGATCGTGACTCTCCACTGAATCTTTTTCTTTATTATCTTTAAATTACCATGGATTCTTACTGACATAACACACTGAAACACTGTTGAGCCTGGTTGTACCTAAATGGAAAATACCAGGTGTTGTAAGCTTCAATGTGCAGCTCAGAATTAGGAATCAGAGAACTGAGTTTTAATTCTAATTGTAATCATTATATTCACTTAGGTGCAAATAATCTTGGGGAAGCTATGAATCCATTTCTTCTCCCTGCCAGTTATGGGTTAATTAGTTCTGATTAGCATCTTCTTTATGTGTTGTGTTCCATCCAGACAAAAGCGATCATGGCTTGAAACAAATTCCTGTCCCTTGTAGCACTTAATAAACTTTGTCTTTCTGTTATTTCTCCAAAGCCCTGTTCTGCCATCCATTTATTCAAGCTCATCAAATACGTCATGCATTGTTTTCCTTTTTCCATCTTGTCTGCTATCTGCCCTGTGAGTATCAGATTTCCCAAGCTCTCCTTCCTCATTATATGCTCCAGAAACCTCAACTGTTTCTTCCTGGTGTTAAGTATTAGTTGTTTCCTTTTGCTTCCATTTTTCCAAAACTTTATCATTACTCACATTTCGGTCCACAGTATTCTCAGCATCCTTCTGTAGAACCACATTTGTGTTGCTCAGCTTCATCTTTGAGGAGATCATCCAGCACTCACTGCCATACAGGAGAATAGATATCACATAGTAGTTTAGTACTCTTTTCCTTGTTTCTTGCAAAATTTTTCTATTTCTCAGTACTCTGCTCAGCCCATAGTAAATAAATATTAACTCCAAAAAGAAATTCTTACAATCTAAAAATATTTTCTTCAAAAGGTTGATAAGCTGTAAAAAATAAATCAATCAGTCTTGGGAAATATACTGGAATGATTTCCTGTTGATTTCTTTAAATTTGGAATCCTGTGTTTTCTTTCTCTTACATATGTGGGTAGTGTATCAAATATCATCATGGAAAATGAAATTTGCATGCCGAGTTCAAATTCCAGGTTAATGTGTTGCATTGACTTTCATACTAATGTCTTTGTAATGGTATAAATTAAAATAGGTCTTATTAGTTTCATATTCTAAATATCAAAAGAAATGTTTAAGAAGCCTAGTAAATATTGTAATTTAAAGCAGAACAAACCAAATAATTTAGATTTAAATGAAAGTAATATTTTTAAAATGACAATTTTTTTTAATTAGAAGTGTAAGTGGTTTTGTTTGGAATACAAGTTTGATATCCTATTTTGATATTCAAGATTGATATCTAATTTTGATATTTAAGATTGATATCCAAGTAGGCTTCAAGATATATGGAAAGTGTTGCAGTAAGTAAATTTACAAGGCAAATTCAAATTCCAGTCTAGCTTCTTGCATTCACTTTCCAATAAAAGCCTTGGGGAAGGCATGTCTCTGTAATTCCTCCCCTACTAACTATAGGTTAAATAACAGTGCTGACTTGATTCTCTTGCCTTGAGGTGGCAACCTATCTAGGAGAAGGATAACTCTGAATTAAAAACCAGCCTGAAGTGTGTGTGTCGGGGTTCTGTCAGGCTATCTGACAGACTCACACTATGTTTCTATGACTATAGTACATATGGTATCCCTATGAACCTAAAAGGTTAGGAAACACTAGTCATGTTGTGTTGTCAAAATGGCTTCATGTACAACAAAAGCACATTAATTTGTAGGAGAGAAGGCTAGGGAAATTTGACTCTCACAGAACATATTGAAAGCAAGAGGAACAGAGGAAAACAGTACATAACCTGTCTACCAAGCTTGTGTAAATGGACAGCAGAATAGTGTTTAGAAGAAATATCAAAAAGACAACATTTATTAAGAGCTACAAAGGATAGAAAACAGTGGAGAGCCCTGATCACCAATGTTCTGAAAGAGTATTGAACATAGAAGAAGATGATACCTGCTACATTCCAAAAGGGACCCACATTTTCAACAAGTTCCACATTTTAAAAAAGAAAATTTAAATAATTATGCTCCATTTCTGTCTTTGCAAGGGAATAACAAATTGAAATATCTTTAACTTTTTTTATTTGTAAACAAGAGAAACCAAATAAGTAGCTGAGAGATGTAGGGGAGGAAAAGAAATTTAGATTGAAATCAAATTAATTCTTAACCAAAATTTACAGGAAGTGAGTCTGTTCTTCAATGGATATTCAGCAGATGAAAAAAGTTTCTGGATGGAAAAAAAAAAGAAAGTCAGTGACGTGCTCTTTAAGTGTGTGTACGTAAAATGAAAAAATAATTCAATTTGTTCTGTCTCGAGGTTTATTTATCTGCTTTAAATTAATTTAATTATTTTGTGCAGCCATTTATTTATTCATTTTCAAATAATTAAATTAACTTTAAAAGCGATATCTGTGTTTTTAAAGCTTTGATTTTTCTTTCCTTCCCTATTTAAATCTATTTTTTCACTTTGTTTTATTTTTAATTGCCAGTACGCACACACACACACACACACACACATATATATATATATATATATACATTTGTTTTTTTAAAATGCAGAATGCTGCCAAATATTTACACAAAATTCACACTAATTACTTTAATACATCTATTTTTTATTATTTGAATATTTGTCCATATTTAGATGTATGAAAATGCAAATAATTTCATCCACCCACACAAGTTTTTTTTTTTTGTTTTATAAGAGAGGGTGCTGAAAAATTCTCAATCCAACAAGAAAACCCTTCCAAAAAAGTCTTATATTTGGTCATTTAGACAAATTTATGTGCTGTGTTCCTTCATGACATTGATAATTATGACTTATCCCTTCCAGCTCATTTCAACTCTGAAGAGCCTTTAATTCTTTATCTCACCTTGTCTCTTCTCTGCCATCCATTAACTCCTCAGGTAAGTTACTCCCCTGGTATCTTTCACTCTCCTTTCCCTCAGTACATCCTGAAAGTATTATGTTTTCCAATCGGTCTTTGGAATTCGCTTCTTTAATGAAAATTGCAGGAAGGTATTGTCCTGTTCACACTCCTCCCCAATCTTTTAAACAGGAGTAGAGGTTTATCACTTATTTCCTCTTTACGACTGGGTTTCTGGTTCGTTCTAAATTTTTCATTCTCTTTCACTCACAGTTGTTCTTTATTTCTTTGTGGCATTATAATCTTGCTTGGGGTGAACTGATTAAAATAAAAAAAGCCTTTCCTCATAATTGACCACCCCCAACCCCAAATTTCAATGGATTATATATACAGGTATGATGAGAATAAAGAGAGTACAATTCCAACATTCATAACATTTAAAAGAGGGCTCAGTACATAGTAGAGAAAATATTATTTATTTTAGGATATTACAATTTCTAATTTTTTCTCTTTCACTTAGTTTGAATTTAACATATTTCATTAGTTCATCAGGGTAAAGTCATTGAGTCTTTATTTTTTTATTTTATAATTTTCTTTTTCAAAAAATGAGGATGTATTTTGCTTTTGAAACCAAATTAACCATTCACTTGTGAGTAATTTACAATCGCCACAGGAGATGCATTATTAAGTGTTGAAATTGACTCCAATTGTGTAGTTATCCTTAAATGATTTTGTTGTAATATCCTAAAATAAATAAATGAATATATATATATATATATATATATATATATATATATATATATATATATATATTTTTTTTTTTTTTTTTTTCGTTTCATATTTTGGAAGTGCTATCTGATGATCCGGCGTCCTTTAAAAGGGCTCTGGTGAAATAAATTATTATAATGGAACCTTAAAGTTGTCTGTTTTTCTTTAAAATATTAGCTCTGGATTTGCATTGAGCTCTCAGGATTTCATCCTCCTTGGTACTACCCATACAGATTACTAAGTTTTTCATAACTTAAATATATATATATATATATATATATACATATATATATATACTTATAGATATATTAGTATAAAACCCATAAAAAAATGCTAGAATGATTTACCTATGAATTAGTATTTCTGCCTAGAATCAGTGCAGTATCTGCACTTTGCCTAGGATCAATATCTTGTTCTCTGTTTCCTCTGCCTATAATGAGAGTAGTAACTGTACTCTTTGTGACCCTACCAAACAATCAACTTCTTGAGTGATAGACAGAGTAGATTTTGGCCTGCTATATCAGCTGATATCTTAATTGGTATTATTTACAAAATAGTATGGCTGTAGAAAATAAATTCATACTGAGGACCATTGCCCTTAATATATCAAATGCCTTTGACATGGTGTGGAATCAGGGCCTGCATACATAAACTCTCCAGTTGTGGAATCTCTGGAAGGTTTCTTTCATTTATCTAGTCCTTCCTAACTAGTAAGGCCCTGAAAGTCATTATAAATGGTAAGTGATCAGAAGCCCATAAGATCAATGCTGGTGTTCCTCAGTGTTCTCTTGGTTCTACCCTCTTTCTACTGTATATTAAGGACCTGCCTGAGAGTATACTCCAATTATTAGAGAGTACCTATGCAGAAAATAAAACAATTTATAGGTGCACTGTCTAAAATCTGGAAGACCAGAACCTAGCAGCTCATCTCTCTTCTGACCGGACCCAGGTGTCACAATGGGGGACGGACTGATTTGTAAAATTTAATACAGCCAAAACAAAACTAGTAACATTCCACCACCACTGTACAGACTCTGAACTTTGACCTATCATGATGGATCAGTCTTCTCTCAAGGAGGGTCCTTGCCTTGGACCTCTACTCGGTCTCAAGCTCACCCCAGACCTCAATTATTGCTAAAAATACTGCAAAAATGGTTAGTTCATTGTACCTCTTCAGTAAATATCTGACTACCCATGCTATCTTTACAAGAGCCAGATTAGACCAGAAATGGATTATTATTGCCATATCTGGGCTGGAACTGTCCAGTATTCATTTCCCTGTCTTGAGAGAGTTCAAAAGTGTCTACATAGCCATTTTCCCAAAGACAAAACTTACTGCTTCATAACTATTTCCATGGCAGGTATTCTGACAAGCTATATTCCCTGATCCCAACAGCCCTGAACTTTTACAAATGGGACCTGCCATGACACATACACATGTGTGAATTATTTCCATTCCCTTTGTATTCCACTAATCAAAAATAAGTTCCACTTGAACAGCTTCTTTCCAAGAACTGTTACAGATTACTGTCAAAATATTTTCCCAATCACTTCATGTCTAGTGTTAACTGTTACCTTTCTGGCATAACCCCATGACTACATAGTAAGCCTTTACCTTGAGTGGCTCTCTGATATTGTATTGAGTGAACATTGGTCTATATAAAAAAAATGTAGATATTTATCCATATGTTGACATTGTAATAGTTTGAGTTTTGTGATTTTGAAAACTGTTAAAAAATTCCTCAAACCACCTTAGTATTCCTCCTGTTAGGGATACCTCAGGTGCCAGGTAATGACCACAACTAAGGAGAGGTACTGCATTAGGGATCCCCTTCTAGGGCTTGAGTTAATTTGAAACTCCCCAGCTGGATCATATAAGTATGACTCTTCTGTTTTTGGAATATATAGCCACAGGTTCATCACACTAAATGTTGTTACAGTGGTTTCCATAATTAAGTTTATTTTTTATAGGGTGGAGTTGCTAGTCACCTACTTAACTAGTTTTGAATTTAGAATCTACTCCTAGACTGGTTGCCAATACAGAGAGAAGAGATGGATCTATACCTTTCCAAGTATATTTGTATGGAAGCAAACAAAATATTCTTGGATAGAATTTAAATTCAATCTGACAATCCCAGTTTTGGCACCAATAACCACTAAGCCATGATGCATCCTATATTTATACTGTTAAGTCTAAAAATTCTCAGAAATCCTTTCATAGTTCATCAATATAGGCAATTGTCCAATATTAATCAGTAGATATAAGTTTTTATTAGTTTTTGACTAATCTTTTATCTTAATTTTTGATTAGTCTTTTAATCTCTTATTTTGTAGCTTTTTATTGGAACTCTCAAATTGTTAATCCATTACGATTAATTAAGCAGTTTGAATCAAAAATTGGATGCTAATTCTTTATTCCTGATCATCACTGCTTACTTAATGGTCATAGAATAATGATTGGAGACTTGTGATAAAATTCAATGAAAATAGATTAATAAAAGATTAGTTAAAAATGACAAGGCTTCACTGATGAAATTTGTGCAACTTAAGATTATTTTCACTGCTGATTATTACAACACTCATATCATTATTCTATTATTATTAGATAAGCAAGCTGCTTTTTCCTCTATGTTCTGTGTGCGATCATGGCTCTTCCCAATTTCTTATCCTTTGTAGCTTTTAGTATCATGTCTTTTTACCATGCCTCTCTTTCCCTGTTCTGCATCTATTCACATAAACTAATCTGGGAGGTGAGCTGCAACCTCCCCCTGTCTCTTGTGTTTTCAGTATATCCTGTGAGTATCAAATTCTTCAAGCTCTCCTTCTTCATTATGTGCCCAAGAAATTTCATCTGTCCCTTTCTGATTCTGAGTTTAAATGACATTTTGTTCCAAATTTCCTTAAAACTTCAAAATCAATCACATGGTATATCCATGGCATTCTCAGCATCCTTCTGTAGAAACACATTTCTGTTGCTTCAAGTTTTCTTCATCTGTAAGTAGATTGTCTTGCATTCACTGCCATATAAGAGGATTGATATTAAATAGCAGTTCAGCACCCTTTTCTTTGTTTCTAATAAATTTTCTGTTTCTTAATACTTTGCTTAGTTTTTGGAAGGCATTTTTTGGTATTTCACTACACCTTTGGAATTGGGTGCTACATACTCTATTAATACGTTTCCCAGATATTAAATTTCTGTATTCGTTTTATGTTGACATCTCCAATTCATATTTTTATCTTGGCATTTTTCACTTGTTGACAACCATACATTGTCTTCTTACAATAGATGGTTACTCCTTTATTCCCACTTTCCTTCACTACATTGTCTTGCAATTTTCTTCTGTGTTTGCCATCAACACAGAGTCATCTGTGTATCTTCTATTGTTAAGATTGTACCGAAATCCTGTTATGGACTCCAGTTCCTTTATGATAGCCTCACTGAACAAGTGTCCAAAAAGATTTGGATTTATATCCTTTATCATCAGGAATCTATCTTTTTATCACCTTGGCCTTACTGGCTTGTGTATGGAGGCTTTACTAGCAGACATGTTTCAAATGAGCCATATAGAATTAGTCTGAACTTTTCTAATCGTGAACATAAATGAAGATTCCTATGGTAGACTTTGTCTTTGTTACTTCCTTAATTTAGACCAAATATGATGCACACTGCTGTCCTCTTGCTTGATGTGACCTTGTGATGTCATACATTCTAATCTTCCTTTTCAGGTGACATGAATGAGAAATCAAAGCTGTCTTTTCATAATGATCAACAGTTACCCCATTCTCATTTTAGATCTTCTCAAATCTTCCTTGTTGGCCACTCTATCCATGTATGATATCTGCAGAATTCTTCTTAGTAGCCAAAGTTCTTCTGCTTCAATATTCTTCTCAGGCTTAGGAGAATGTCTAGGCTATGCATTCATTTGTCAAGATCAATTATATGTAACTCCTGAGCAGACAAATCTTTGGCTTTTTCATAGACAAGTTCCTGTTGACAAAAATGGGATGGTTGACTTGAAATTTCATTTTTGCAATGGCATTTCATTTCCCAGTCTCTGTCTTACATCTTGCATCAGTTGAATTAAAACCATTAAATTAAATTAATTAAATTAAATTAGATAATTATTATTAAATTAGATAATTAAAACTTTATCACCTTAATGCATTTATTGCAGATTCTCAAGTGACATTTTTTCTCATCTGATTAATTGAGTTGGTCATCAGGTAGCAGCATTACTGTTAAATTTCTTTACACCATTTACATTGTTAAGTCTCTTGTCCTCATCTTTATTGACATAGTCACAACATTTCAGCTATTTGTATACTCCAGCCTTCTTCAGGTGATGTATGTTGGAATTTTGAACCAAACCCTTTATGTAGTCCACGGGAGCCAAAATGTCACGAATATGGCAATAAAGATGAGGACAAAATTCTGAATGATGTAAATAGTGGAAATAGTTACAAGACCTTATCTCAGAAATATAGACTGATGTTAACTTTATACTAATTTCTAGCTCTTTCTGTCTGAATTTCTAGGATGATGAGTAATGCTTATTTTCATTTCATACAGACTAACATCCTCATCTTTGTTGCTATCACAATGTTTCAGCCATTGTACTCTCTAGCCTTTGTCAAATGTCTATTGATGAAGGTAACCATCAGAGAATTTGGAAATGAATTCTCTGTTTAATCTATTTTGGTTGGCTGATTTTATGACAAGTCAACTTTTGTTTGATTATTTAATTTTGTACAGAGCATCCTATGAGAACTGAAAGGACTTGGCACATAAAAGAACAAGTAAACTTGGCAATTTTACTATTCTTATAGAAAGCAAAAACAAGAAAAGAACTTATACTTACAATCAGAAGGAGACAAATTAAATTTCTAGGACATATCCTGAGGAAAGGGAGCCTACAGAATTTGACACACACAAGGCATACTGAAGGCAAGAAAATCAGGAAGAAACAGCAATTAACTAACTTAACGTGTTTGTGTCAATTACTGGCTGAAATAGGACAAGGAGGGATGGTAAAGAGTCAAAAGTAACTTAGAGCAATTAAAAACAGGAAGTTGTGGAGAGCTATGATCATCCACTTTCTGAAAGGATTTGGCAGATAAAAGAAGAACAATGGTTAATTGTAGAAAATTAAATTTTAAGTTGTCAACCGATATATCAACTCAAATAAAAATTTGAATTATTTTCATCCTGACACCAAACAATTTTTTGGTAAATATGTTACAAAATTCCAGTCTTCCAGATTCATTTCCATGTTAATCTTCTTTATGTGCCATGTCTCATCAGAATGTAGGTGATCATAGCTCTCCATAACTTCCTCTCCATTGTAGCTCTTAATAAATTTTGTTTTGATGTTATTTCTCTTAAACCCTGTTCCGCCAACCATTCAGTCAAGCTCCCTAAATATACTATGCATTGTTTTCCTTTGTCCCTCTGGCCCTCTATCTGTCCCATGAGTATCAGATTTTCCAAGCCCTCTTTCCTCATAATGTACCCAAGAAGCCTCAACTGTCTCTTCCTGATGCTAAGTATTAATTTCCTTTTGTTTCCATTTTCTCGAAAACTTTGTTCTTGCTCATCTTTTTAGTCCATAGTATCCTTCTGTAGAACCACTTACACCATAAAAATAAAAAAAAATGGTTATAGTCAATAAAAATATTTGCAAGTAACTGTTACAAAATATCCAATAGAATTTTATCACTAATAAAAAAATTATCAACACTACATTTTGATATTTATTTTACTGATTTACTCGGTGTGGTATAAATATTTACCCATTATCTACATATCTATAATTCTCAAAATGTGTGTGTATGTATGTGTGTGCATGTGTGTGCGTGATCGGATGTTGTTTATGCGTTTCCACAGTTTTCATCATATTTCGATGAAATTTTTTTTGTGTGATAGATTATTCTTCAGTGCCAGTTCTGAGTCAAAATTGGCTGGAAAAAATTACAACCTTGAAAGTGAAAAATCAAAAAACTGATTTTTTACACTTTGCGCAAAAAAATCAAAGGCAAAATTTAATGTCTGTAAAAAACAGCATACAATCAATTTAGAGTGTTGAAATCTAGCACAAAAGATTATTGGAATTATAAAAAAAAAATTATATTATAAATAAAAATTATCGTATATTATTATTATTACAGTCCATGTAAGAAGTTCTTTCCTTGCAAGATTGAGAACACAAAAACGGCCCTTTTCAGGGATACCCCACCATTCATATTGTTAATCCCTTATTTGGGGATGTGCCTTAGTTTCACCTAATTGCTGTTACTAATATTGATTTTCAGTTGGGCTCACTTTAAATTTAAACTGTTCCAATTTAACAGCAAAAATTCCCAGTAATGAAACACCGGGACAATGATGGGTTATACTGCTAGTTTAAACATAAATTTAACCAAACCTATTTGTAAAAATAATTTAAAATCTAGCTTAAGGCTTCTTGATATTCTTTTGTTTTATTGGTTATAGTTTAATTAAATGTGATGACTCAAACAAAACATCTGCTCTGGGTATGACGGTAAACTACATCCGTGTCCTGGGTAAGACAATAAACTACTTCCAATGGCAAGGCATCTCATCAGGAGGTTTTGAGAAGCATGAAACCACCTTTTAATTGCTAATGTTCCCAGGTCCACCCTGACCTGGGTTTGTAGCACCTGTTAGGGTCCCAGCTATGGACAAATAGTTAACCCCCAAACTTTGGTCAAAACACAGTGAAAGTATAAAAATAGGTTTTAATACTAGAAATACTTTGTAAAATAATTATTACCAGCAATACATTCTTGAAAAAAAAAATTACCAGCAATAAATAAATAGATTTTTGAAGGAAAAAATATTATTAGCAATACATTTTCAAAAAAACAAAATGGGGTCATAACACTATGAAAGTGTAAAATTATGTTTTAATAATAGAAATACTATGTAAAAAAATTTATTACCAGCAATATATTTTTACCAGCAATACATTCTTGAAAAAAATATTACCAACAATACATTTTGAAAAAATATTACCAGCGATATATTTTTGAAGAAAAAATATTACCAGCAATACATTTTCAAAAAAAAAAAATATTAGCAGCAATAAAAATTTTGTTGGCATTAAACCATCCATTGAGATTGATATGTCGTAAAACAAACTAAATAAAACCAAATCAAACAAAACATGATCAAATTGTCGCATTGAAAATGGCTGGTATGAAGAATTGTGAGGTGATAAAACAGTTGAATGTTTGCTGAGAAATTGTTTTTAAAGTGTGAAAAAATTTAAAGAGGAGGAAACAACCTCACAAAATCCAATTCCAGGGAAGAAATGTTCAGTTTGCACCAGGAGAATCATTGAGACCATCAAGAAGAAGGTGAGGAGAAATCCATAAAGATGTATGAGGACGATAACAAAAGAGCTGGATAGGTCACTAAGGTGTGGACTGTGAAAGAGTATTGGTAAAAACCATTCAAGATTCATCAATGACCACTGCCTTCAAGTTTCTGCAAGCAAAAACTGCTTGACAGTGGGAAATTTTGAAGGAGAACAGCATACCACAGATAAAGTCTAAGTTTTGTTAGGTGAGGACATTTTCACTATGGAAGCTATGGGTAACTGCTAAGATGATACAGTTTACACCATTTCACCAAGAAACATTCCCAAAGTTCTCAGAACACATTTCAAGCAACAGAAACCAAACAGTATCATGGTTTGAGGTGTTGTTGCTTCAAAAGTGCCCATGGTGTTCATAAAAAAGAAGTGAGAGTGAACAAGAAAGTTTACCAGTAAATGTCGAAGAGATGTGTTGCCTTGGTTGTCAGCCATATTTGGAAGCTGCTATGTCTAATTTCAAGCTGGAGCTCCTATACACATGGTGAATCTGATACAGAACTGGTGCAAGAGACATTTCTGTGGATTTTTTGACAAGTCAATTTAGCCTCCATCAAGTGCTGATATTAATCCTATGGACTTTGTGATATGGCCCATATTAGAGTACAATGTTTCATTATCTTATAATCAAATGTTTCAGACATGATAGAAGCAATTACAATTCGAGAGAAGAGATGGTAAAGAAGTCATGCATTTTACTTGAGAAAAGAAAATGGGGGAAAGCACAGGATGTTCATTTTGAATTGTAAATATATGTAAATTATTGCCATTAAATATAACAATTAACCTGTAAATGTAAATGTTTATTAACCAAAACCTGAAACGTTTTATTATAAGTGCAAATGAAGTCCTGCTGTCAGATATGGCCACAAGCTACTGAGTTCTTACTTTCTAGTCTTGATAGGTTCCAAAAGCATCTCCGTGTCCTTGTGAGGGATAAAATTATTTTGCACTCTGCAAGCCCTCTCATACAGACAAGACATAGCAAGCCTCTCACTGCTCTATTGCTACTTCCATGGAAAGTGCTCAAATGAACTACATTCTGTAATTCTGCCATTTCTACTTTCATGGCTAGAATCTGTCATACTACTCACATTGTAACAGACCATACTTATTCCCTCTGTATTCCATTGGTAAGAAATAAGTTCTACTCAAGCAGCTTCTTACCACAATGCAAGCTCTGTTGAACTGACTTCCAAGAAGATGCTTTCCTGATCACTACAATCTTAACCTGTTCAAGTCTAGGGTTAACTGTTATCTTCCCCACCTATCTGCATAAACTGTGCCTCTTACACTATAACACTCTACCTCGAGTGGCTCCCAGGCCTTTTACAGGGTGACTCTCACAGTAATATATATATATATATATACATATATATAAAACGTATTGCTCTTCAACTGAATTGAATTGATCTCTCTGGGCCACTGGTATATTTTGTATAGAAAATGTTAAAATTTCCCTTTCTCTCTGCCGTGCAACACCAGCCTAGTGGTAGAATCTCTGACTGATGCCAAATCAGTCAGGTTTTGATCCCGGCTTGAAGCAATCGGATGTCTAGCCACACTGATACAGTGAAACAGTCTGTCTGTGGATGACAATATATATGTTTCATTGAATAATATAGATATATTGTGTCTACTTATTTTTATACTGATCCTTTCAAGTTGTCGAATCATTTTCTTGATGTTGAGAGGAAATTCATCAAGGAAGAGGGCATAGTTTTTTTAATCCAAGTACTTTTGACCTTTTATTGTCACTGTAATAAAAGTTATTGGGTAAAAAAAACCCCAAAAAACTGTAACATCTTCCTTGATGTGTATCTCAACATCAAGAAACTGATTAGACAACTGGAAAGGATCAGTATAAAAATAAGTAGACACAATATACCTATATTATTCAATGATACATATTTGAATGCAGATATGCTGTATATATATATATATATATATATATATATATATATATATATATATATATATATGTATATATATAGATAACAATGCTGTCACAAAAGTTATAAAGGCATCTCCCCTATATGATATAAACCAAAGACTGACCTCCGACAAATCATTTTTTTTTAATTTCCCTTGCTTTATAAATTCTTATAAACAGCAACTGTGTCTCAGTGTTGAATATTATTCAAAGACATTGGCTTGACTTTTTCAAAGACGTTTTTTTTCTTTTACTTCCTTTATTCAATTTAAATATTCAAAGTGATATTCATTGTATTCTGCTAGCATTCAGCAAATTTAATTGGATTTTCTAATATAGGCCATTTCAATTATCTACTAATATTGTATTGATCAGGGACACCCTCAAAACATATTGGTTTATTTCATTTCCATTTGTTCTTGCTTTCGTTTAATTATTCTTTCTTCATTTCCTTCTTTTTTTTTTTTCTTTTCCTTCTGTTCTGCCTGATTTTCTTGCCTTTTCTTTCTTTGTCTTTTGTTTCTGATATTCATAAACTCTTTTTTTTTTCTTTCTTCATGAGTACTTTTTATTCCCTTCTTTTCTTTTGCATTACATGTTTTTTTTCTTTTTGTCACTACCATAATTTATGGCCATTTTTAAAAAAAAATTTTGCTCTTTGTCTTAAGTCTTATGACAATGACAATAACTTCTTCTTCTTCTTGTTCTCCTTCTCCTCCTCTTCCTCCTCCTCTTCCTCCTCCTCTTCCTCCTCCTCCTTTAATCCTTCATTTTATTAGGTTGGTGCAAAAATAATAACGTTTTTTGACGTATTTTTTAACGTCAAAAACATTATTATTTTTGCACCAACCTAATATTTTAGCCTTTGCTATCTTTTCTATTTTATTGTCTTTCATTTTCCTAATTTTGCTTTTTAATAATTTACTCCATATTCCATTTTCTTTCGTTCATGTAATTTGTATAGTCCTTTATTTTTCTTTCTTAATGTAAATCATATAATTCTTACTTTCTTTATATTTTTCTGTCTTTCTTCATTTAAGTCATATCTTCTTCTTTATGTGCTGTGTCCGCTCAAGATGTAGGCGATCATGGCTCTCCACAATTTCCTGTCCCTTGCAGCTCTAAATAAACTCTGTCTTTTCTTTAATTCTAAACCCTGTTCCATCATCCATTTTCGCAAGCACATCAAGTATGTTATGCAGCATTTTTCTCTGTTCCTATTGCTCTCAATCTGTCCTGTGAGTAACAGATTCTCCAAGCCCTCCTTCCTCATTATGCATCCTCGGTATTTCAACTGTCTCTTCCTAAGTTCTGTTATTTTTGCTTTCTTTCATTTTTTTTCTATTTCATAGATATTTTCTGTCTTTTTTTTTTCTTTCATATTTACTTTCTTTCTTATGTTCTTTCTTTCTTGTATCCTGGGTATGATGATAAACTACATCCAGCAGCAAGGACTCTGCTCAGGAGGTTTTGAGGAGCGTGGATTGCTGGTTTTCCCAGGTCCACCCTGACTCGAGGTGGTAGCACCTATTAGTGTCTCAGCTATAGACCAATAGTTAACCCACAAACTGGAGTCAAAACACTATGAATGTGTTAAAATAGGTCTTAATACCAGCAATACATTTTTGGAAAAAAATAATATTACCAGCAATATATTTTTGAAAAAAAATATTACCAACAATACATTTTTGAGAAAAAATATTACCAACAATACATTTAAAAAAATATTATCAGCAATAACTTTCTTAAAAAAAATATTAAAAAACTCTTGTTGACATTAAATAACTCATTGAGGTTGATATGTCATAAAACAAAACAAATCAAAACAAACCAATTTTTCTTTCTTAATATAAACCTTATAAATATTTCTTAGGTACTTTCTTTTATTGTTAGTTTTTCTTTTTCATTTTTGCTTTCTCACTTTTTTCCTTAATGTAAACCTTACAATTTTTCTTTCTTTCTTATTGTTTTTATTTCCTTCATTTTTCTTCCCCATACTTTCTACTTCTCAATTTTTTTCTTTCATTTCTTAATTTTCCCCCTTTTTATATGACTTTCTTTCTTTCTTTCTATCTTTCTTAGTTACTTTCATAGTTTCTTTCTTTCCTTCATACCTTCTTTTTTTCTTATGTTTTTTCTTTTGTTCTTTCTATCTTATTGTTATTTCTTTAATCCTTTCTTTTAATTTTATTGTCTTTCTGTTTCTATCTTTCTTTCTTTCTTCTTTCTTTTTTCTTAATGAAAACCTTCTAGTTCTTTCATTTTTCTTTTTTCTTAATGAAAACCTTCTAGTTCTTTCATTTTTCTTTTTTCTTAATGAAAACCTTCTAGTTCTTTCTTTCTTTCTTCTTTTTCTTTATGCAAGCCATATAGTTCTTTCTTTCTTTCTTTGATTTTCTTTCCCCATACTTTCTACAGAGTGCAATGGGTAAATTGTCGTCTAAATTATGCAAAAATGAAAATAACACTGACATTTCATTTTAACAGATATATTTACCAAAATTACATAAAAATATTTTGAAATATTAAAGAGTAAATTTATTCAATAAAATCGCCATTGGTCTCAACCATACCCAAAAGATGACTTCAGAATCTCCTGCATCTCTTCTGGATGGTCTCCTTGTTTAACCTGGTGAATGCTGCCATAATCCTTGCCTTCAGTTCATTTTTGGTGTTACAAGAATTTTTGTTGGTCTCTTGCTCAACTGCACCTCACACAATAATCAAGGGTATTGCAATCTAGGGAGTTAGGGAGCCAGCTGTAATTGTCTGACAGCCATGACTGAATTTTCCTTTCTTGTGTGGCATTGTGCAGAGTCTTTTTGCTAAACATAGTCTTCCAGCAGCCACCCTCTTGACCCAGGGAAACACTACCTCCTCAATGCACTTGAGTCTAAGGCCTGGTGGGAAGATGAATGGAGGCATAATATCACTATCAATAGAAATCACTCCAACCACTATGATATTACCATCCAACTCTTTCTGAATCCTCTGCACTGTCTTCAGATTGACACTCATACACTCTGAAATGTTTGTATTGGAACATCTGGTATGAATACCAAGCAGTACAGCATAATTTTTCCAAATTCCCAGTAGAGTGAATTGCATCATGGTGCTCTTTTTCTCACAGATAGTACCTAACTGACCCGACTATACTGTGCAGTCAACAAAATTAAAACAAACAAAACACCTGCACAAAATAAAAAATGAAAATGGCAGCAATTTACAAAATCAAACCCTCTACTTTTCAATTTAGTTCTTTCATTACTTAATTTTTCCTTCCTCTTCTTTTACTTATATATAGTGTCTTTGATCTCTGAAATAAAACCATAATAAATTCAACATTGGTGTGAAAGAGGACCCCTGCTCTAATTAAATATCCAAGCAAAAGCATAAGTAAGCCATTAACAATAACATTATCAAAGATGAAGACAGCTATTGTCAGCTAGCTGTGTCAGCCATTGTATTAATGTTAGCACCAAAAACTACAAAGACTTTAATTCTTAATTCTAAGGTTGACCATGATTTCAATAGCAACAATGATTCTGTCCTCTTTCATTTTGCATGTATCCATTGCTGTTAAGAATGTGACTCATCACATCTTTAATCTGTTTCCTAGAAATGCCTACAACATATTAATATTTACTACGGACATCAGGGACTCCTTTGGTACAAATCTCTTTATGATGGTTCTCAAAGAAGAACAAAAATTGAAGTTCATGAAGAATTGTGACAGCAAGTCAAAATTTGAGTGATATTTCACAAAAGTTATAGCTGTGGAAAAACTGAAAACTCATAGGAGATATCATAAGATTTTTTTTATCCTAACAATATCACATAACTGAAACCATGATAGTGTTGTTAGCCATGTAATACATAAGTAAATATACTCTATAAAAACAACTGATCTTTGAAGATAGTCATTACAGTTGCAGAAAAATTGTATTTCCCACAGCCTTGTGAATTTGATCCTCACTAAGTGCCTCATAGAAAATCTGATATTCAGTCCTCCATAGTCTTTGAACAGGTTTATCCTTTGTTTGCTGTTTAGGATTAGGTTTCTGGTTCCTTCTAAAATCTTTTCTTGCTTGGAGTGAATTGATTAAAAAAAAAAAATCTGACAAGGATTGACATGTCATAAAATCAGCCAACCAAATACTGGGTAATGTTTAGTGAGGCTCGTCTAATCAGACCATTATTACTGAGTATTGAAATTGATTGTCACTAAGTACCCCATACAAAATTGAAAATTAAATAATCCCATATATATTGACATATTGCAAAATCAGCTACCCAAAACAATGGTAGCTAGGCTAGTTTCATTGACCATTACTACTGAGTAGTGAGTTTGATCCTCACTGGGTGCCCCATACAAAATTAGACATTAAATAACTCACAAATGCTAACATGTTGTAAACTCAACTAACCTAACATTAGATTTAGTAGGAATTCTGCCCTCATAATAGTTTGAGCACTCAGCAGCTACTAATATGTACATGCCTCAGGGTTGACCTTTAATACTGAATGGGGAATTTGATCCACACTAGGTGTCCCATAAAAATTCAATATTTATTCAATGTAGCAAAAATCAACCAACATAACTTAGTCTTTAGCACAAATTCATAATGATTGACCAAACGATTATTTTGTTTGTTATAAAAATCTTTGTTGATTTATTCCTTCAACATTAAGTGACTTTGATCCACACTAGGTGCTGCATGCATTGTTTGCTATAAAAATTGTGTGCTTATTTTTATATTGATCATAACTCTTTTCTTTAAAAAGCAAGTCTTTAACAACAACAACAACAAAATGTTACATATTTTATGACCCATGTAGGTTGGAGTTTAAAGGTTATTATTCTTTGATCATTTGTATGGTTGTGTTAAGATAAACATCAAGTTTATAAAATCTTCTTTTCTTCTTTTATATGCTGTGCTCTTTCGGGGTGTAGGCGATTATGGCTCTCCGTAATTTCCTGTCTTACTTTGCTTTAGGTAACTTCTGACCATTTACTGCAATTCATTAATACAAATCTGCAAGGTTGCCTTTGAGTATGACCAGTGAGTACTAAATTTTCTAAGCCTTCTTTCCTCATTATGTATCCCTGAAATAACTACTGACTCTTTCTGACTGTAAGTATAAATGTCTTCTCAGTTAATATTTTCCTTAAAACTTTCTTGTTCATAAATTCGATCTATGGTATTCTCGGTATTCATTAGTAGAAGCTTATTTCTACCAATTCAAATCTCTGTCAGTAGATTGTTCAGCATTCACTGCCATATAAAAGATTAAATCTTATATAGCAGTTCAGCACTCTTTCCTTTGTTTCTAATGAAATTTTCCTATCTCTTAATACTTCCCTTAGTTTTAAACAGCCCAAGGTATGAGCTATGTAATAGGAATGTCAAAATCAGGCAGGTACAGAAATGTAACATTTTTTTTTAATAGGGTTCACTCCAAGTAAGGTAGTAAAGCCACTACGACACAAGGGGTTACTGGGTGTGGAAGAGTTAGAAACAAACATGACTAAGGAGTGAGAACAAAAGAAGAGTAATCAGAAGGACAGCAGATAGTGATTGACATTGCATTTAAATTTTTGAAGATTAAAGTTTGATGGAAAGCATGGAGCCAGAAGGGAGTTTCACAAGATGGAGAGTGTATTAACAAACAATGGAAAATATGACACAGAAATGCAAAGGTACACTTTAATGGTGAAGGTGGTTCTGGAGCTAGTTATGATTAGTCAGGACTAACTATTAACTGTAAGAAGAGAGAAGGCATAGAATTTGCAGTTGAGGACTAGCGTTGTTATAGAATAAAATCACTTCTGCTCTACCCAGAAAATGATCATTGCTTTTCAAATGTGTCATTTTATCCAACCAATTGCTCACTAATAATTGTCTGTTTATCTAGGTCTCAGTAATTTATAATGAATTATTCCCTTTTAAACCTACTAAGAAGAGAAAGAAAGTTTTATTCTATTAAAATGCTGTTTAGATTAAGATGTTGAAGGAGATTCTGTAACTAGTCATGATTTTCTTTACACTGGATACTTTTAATGGATTCAACTTTTCATATCTACTTATTCTCTTGTCTCCAAATAACTTCTTTCTGTGTCAAGCAAAAAGACAACTGGGCAAACTTGGACCTTTGTTCCCACAAAAAACTGAGTGTCAAAAAGACGGTTTTTCCCTTGACACTGCTATTATTTTAACTACCTTCACTCCGTACCAATGTTTATTGTTTTAAAAGTGATGATTAGAATTGTAATAAAAGCTAAACATTTGAAAGTGAATTTATAAATTTTCTTTATCCTTAAGAATTGAGAACAAAAATAAACACTTTTTATTTATTTGATTCTTTATGTTGTCAAAACATTGGCTAATTGCCAATTGATTCAAGTTTTATAAAATGGTAAATAATAAGGATTTCTTTATAATTGTTCACATATTTTAATAATTTAGTAAATTTTTAAAAATAAAAAAATGTTTTCATATTTATTTCTTTATAAATTGGTAAATTATAAATATTGCATTGCATTAGTTTTAATTGTATTAATTTTTAGAATGATGCAAATATAAAATTATTCTGGCAAATAAAAAAATCTAATAAATAAATAATATTTATTTTTTTGTAAATTCCCAAGAACAATAAAACTGTATAATTTCACTTTCATAATCTGTTTAGGATTTATTACAATTCTAATCATTGCATTGTAAAACAACAAACATTGCCGAAGCATGAAGTTAGTAAAAATAATAGTGGTGTCAAGGGAAAACCATTTTTTTATGACACTTTGTTTTTTTGCTGGCAAGTGATTAAATAATTTCTTTATGTTTCTTTCTATAAGGTCATGTCAAAAGCCCTTTTCCTATCTTCTGAACCTTTCCTAAAGCTTGCAGACAATTACAAGCAATAAAGTTGGTTCACTGCAATAAAGCAATAAAATTGGTTCACTGTGCCACACAAGACAATTTTTTCGGACAGAATCTATCATACATATAAGTCTACCACTGATCCATGTTTAGAATATCATTGCCACATGTGGTTTGGTGCCCCTGCTACTTACTTTGAGCATCTTGATAAAATCCAAAGAAGAATCAGCAATATTATCAGTCTTGATCTAGCAGCTCAGCTTCAGTCACTTTGCCATCAACATAAGGTTGCTTTCATATGCCTTTTCTATAAATACCTTCATGGAAATTGTTTGGATGAGCTCTTTGCTCTGGTACCTAGACTTTATGAATTTAAGCGCAGTACTAGACTGGCGTCGTGATCTCACCAATTTACAGTTTAGCTGGCTAGATGTAACCATAAATTCTATGCTAACAGTTTTTTCTCACACTTCTCACTTGTAGAAATCCCTTCCAGTTCCATACTTTCCAACCAACTTTAATCATCAGAACTTTAAATGCAATGTCAATCGCTATCTAGTGTTCTCCTGATTACTCTTTTCTCTACCTGCTCATTAGTAATGTTTGTTTTTCTAATTCTTCCACATCCCTTGTGTCTTAATGGCTTTAGTGCCTTGCATGGGGTGAATTTGAAGCACTGAGAAAAATTCAAAGGCACTCATAGGATTTTCTTTTTATTGTTCAAATGATGCAGCTGGAAACTTTTGCATCAGCTTAATAATAGTTATGGCAAAGTTAGTGAAGAATGTCAAAGGCGATGAAAAGAGTTATTTTTAAGGAACAGGAACAAGATGCACAAGTTATGATTTATCTATAGTTAATACTGATATTAACTGTAAAGAAGGCATCTTTGGAGACAAATCAAGATTTTTTTTGTTGATAGACAGAATTTTAGAATTATGTCAGGGTTAGGTCAGCTGTGCTGAACTAAGTAACAGAATTATGTACCTTAAAGAGATGAGAGAGTACATCATATTCATTCACCCATGACTGGCACAAACAATACTGTTTACAGGAGATGTGACTGGAGATTTTGACTTGGCTTGGATGAAATGCTGCCAAAATGTCTGAAAGAATTAAAGACACACAGACAAAAGAACAGAGAGAAATTAAAGAAAAGAAGCAATTCTGGTATGAAAGAACTTGTGAAAGAAAAGACAAGTTTGAAAAGATTTGAAAAGATCGAAAAAAGAAGGAAAGAATAACAAAAGAGAAATAATACATAATTATAATAACGTAATAATTATTATTGTAATATTAAATACAATGATAATGACTTCAACTTTTTAGAAGAAGAATATAAGAGGATGAGGTGTAGAAGGAGGAGGAAAAAGAAGAGGATGAGAAGAAGGAAGAGGAAGCAGATGAGGAGAAGAAAAAGGAAGGAAAAGTAGGAAGAGGAAGTAGATGAGAAGAAGAAAAAGGATGACGAAGAAGGAATAGAAAGCAGATGAGGGGAATAAAAAGAAAGAAGAAGGAAGAGTAGGCAGATGAGAAGAAGAAAAAGGAAGGAAAAGTCGGAAGAGGAAGCAGATGATGATAATAAAAAGGAAGCAGATGAGAAGACAAACGAAGGAGAAGATGAAAAATGAACGGAAAGAAGGAATAGTCAGTAGATGAGAAGAAGAAAAAGGAAGGAGAAGAAGGAAGAGGAAGCAGATGAGGAGAATAAACAGGAAGGAGTACAAGGAAGAGGACGCAGATGAGGAAAATAAACAGTAAGGAGAAGGAGGAAGAGGAAGCAGATGAGGAGAAGAAAAAGGTAGGAGAAGGAAGATGAAGCAGATGAGAAGAAAAAGGAAGGAGAAGATGAAAAAGGAACGAAAAGTAGGAATAGTCAGTAGTTGAGAAGAAGAAAAAGGAAGGAGAAGAAGGAAGAGGAAGCAGATGAGGAGAATAAACAGGAAGGAGTAGAAAGAAAAGGCAGCAGATGTGAAGAATAAAAAGGAAGAAGAAGGAAGAGGAAGCAGATGAGGGGAATAAAAAGCAAGGAGAAAAGGAAGGAAGAGGAAGCAGATGAGAAGAAAAAAAGATAAAGTAGAGGAAGAATATGAGGAGAAGAAAATGGAAGGAGAAGACGAAAAAAGGAAGGAAAAGAAGAAAAAATAAGTAGATGAGGAGAAGAAAAAGGAAGTAGAAGAATGAAGAGAAAGCAGATGAGGAGAAGAAATAAGAAGAGAGAGAAAGCATATGAGGAGAAGGAAAAGGAAGAAGAAAAATTTGAAAACAGCATGTGGAGAAGAAAAAGAGAAGTAGGAAAAAGAAGCGGTGAGTAAAGAAGAAGAAGAAGAGACTGATCTTTTTTTTTTACTGTTTATCAACCCTTTGTGCTTTACTTAAAAATGAAACATATTTTGGATTGTAAGAGATCACTTACAGTACAAGAGAAAAAGCAGTTATGATCACAATATGATACATAATGATAATAATGAAAATGGAGAATTTTTTAATAACAAATACAATGATAATAACAGCAGAAGCATCGACTATTAGAAGAACAAAGTAATAGAAAAATGTTGAATAATGAGGATGATGACAAGAAAGGAAAAAATAAAAATATAGCAAAGGAAAGGTAAATGAAAAAAGAAAAAAAGGATACTGAAAAGTAGGAGAGAGAGAGAGAGAGAGAAAAAAAGAAAGATGATAAAAGAAAATATACAAAGAGGAAAATGGGATGAAAGAAAGCAAGAAAGTCTGGTGAAGAGGACAAGAAGAAGAAGAAGAAAATGGAGAAGAGGATGAGGATAAAGATGCAGAAAGTTATGAAAAAGAGAAAATAAACAGACCAAGAAGTGGAAATCAATTTTTTTCTTGTGATGCAGTGAGTTGTGTAAAGCGATCATTTTAACACTGATCCCAATCAGTGAACTGATGAATGTCGGTACAGATTAAGAAGATATTTCGGTTTTAGTGATTTGTGCAGTATCTTTTTATTGGTCTTTTTGTCTTTCTTCCTTTTCACATGAGAATATATACATTAACGGAGAGTACTTTTATTGGTAGCAAATGGTGTATTTATGAAGGATAAATAGAAAAGAAAAAGGAGCAAAAACTATGAGAATTTGAAAAAGAGAAGGAAGGAATAATTATTAAAATAAGCATTGTCTGGCACAAGGTCATAGTAATGGGGAGTAGCCAGTGAGGATCAAATTCAATATACTCACAAATTAGTTCATAAGACAAGATTGTTAACAATAGCATGGTACATGTCTAAGAAAGAAAGAAAGAATTATAGCAAAGAAAGAAACAAGAAAAATTACAAATAAATAACTTAGATTAAAATATTTATTTGAAAACAAAATCAAAGGAAAAATGTTTTAAAATTTGTTTCCTGTAGGTTGCAATCATTATTGATGGCCACAATCTTAACAGTGTAAGATATATAGATGACACAGTATTGATAGTAGACATAGAAAGGAAACAGCAGTAAGTAGTAAAGGAAAACAGTAAGAAAGGAGTTGAGAATACCAGGTGCTGTAAGCTTGGATGTGCAAGTGGTGAAATGCATAATGGCTTGAAAAGGCGAGTTCCAATTCCAGTTGGTTTCATTATATTCACTTACTTGCAAATACCCTTAGGAAAAGGAGAAAGCCACCTCTTCTCCCCCCAGATATGGGTTAATCAGTAAGACTAAGATCAGCAAATCATTATTATCTCAAAAAACTCTAAAAATATTTTCTGGCTTTAAATAACCTGGAAAAAGTTGATAAATCATCATCAAACATTGTATATATATATATATATATATATATATATATATATATATATATATATATATATATATGCGTGTGTGTGTGTGTGACTCTTATAGGGAGTAAAAGAAGACATGAAAACTTTAGTGAGGAGAAGTAAGTAAAAGGACAATAATGGAACAGGTTTCAGGAAGACAAAAAGTAATTACCATTGCGTTTAAATTTTTGAAAATTGTAGGTAGCAGGGAAGCAAGAAATCAAAAGGGAGTTCCACAGGCAAGAAGTGCAAAAACAATTATTAAAATAAAACTGGTGGTTACATCTAGTTAGTCAAACAGTAAAAAATTAAAACCTAGTTGCCAATCTAACAGCACATTTAAATTCAGGCAGTTGAGACACTGAGGAGAAAAGCTTATCAGACCAATGGCCATGAAAATACTTGTAGAAAAGACAGAGAGGTAAGCCATATCATGCTGGTGAAGAAGGGATTACAGACCTTGCTTTGAATTTTGTCAAGAATCTCAAGATATATTGCAAGAGCACCAAACCATATATGTCAATAGTATTCAATGCATGGATTTACAAACGTGCAAAAAGCATTTTGATGAGAAGAATTGTCTTGCACAACACAGTGAAACAACTTTCCTAGCATAATCCTAGCAACTGATTCAATATAATCACTCCAATATGTCAGTGGAAAATGTAAGGCCAAGAAGATGCAGAGTGTTGTTCTGCTGGAGTCCTGATAGCACAAAAGATTCTCTGTGTTAAATGAAAGAAGCTTTGTTTTGGAGGTGTTAAAATTTACAAGTCATTCGTTGCCCCAGTTAACCACTGAATGGAGGTTCTTTTTGAGAGTAGTTGCTAGTTTTACTTTATCAGATTTGTTGGACTTGCTACTAAGACTGGAGTAAATACAGATATATAGATAGATGCATATACAAATGAATGCACATGGATATGGATCACCCAAGTTTTATTAAAGTTACTTAAGAGCTAGAGATAAAAATGACTGCTTAAGAATATTAAAATGTTTGAAAATGCCAGTAATTTTAACGATACACAAACTACAAAACTTATTCCTCATGAGAGAAGTTATTTTATAACAGCCAAATCCTCATGGAAAGATATGCTTCTTGACAGTATGAAGAAAAATGATGATTGCTCTATAAAATGATAAGATGCTTGCCTTGTAGTTCAGATCTCTTATAAAAACAATAAAGTGCCCAAATAATTAAAGAAAATTATATTTTTGGCTGAAAATAAGAGTCGTTGATGGTCTTGTAAGATTTTAAGATTCTTTGGCATATATCCATTTGTCAAATTCTCTCTTCCACTTCTTGCCTGGATCCTGTGCTAACTTCTTTTTACTGCTTTTTTTCATTACTAGAATTTGGTTAAAAACAATCTATATTCTTATGAGTAGTTTTATCAGTTGTCAAGATTTGTATTTTACCTCTAAACATCTCATCCTATTATTGTATCTATCACTTTATCTATTTATCTCAGTTTGTTCATATCTATCTATATATCTATCAGGCTATTCATATATTGATAAATCTATTAGATCAGTCACTGTCTATTCATAGCTATCTATTCTGCTGTCTATCTATTAGTCTTAGTCTATACATATCTATCAGTATCAGTCTCTCTCTCTCTCTCTCTCTCTCTCTCTCTCCCTATATATATATATATATATATATATATATATATATATATATATATATATCAACATATTTATCTCTCTATCCCAGTCTATTCATATCTATCTATTGATCTATTTATCCCAGTCTATTCATATTAGGTTGGTGCAAAAATAATGTCGTAATAATGTCGTTTTTTGACGTTAAAAAATACGTCAAAAAACGACATTATTACGTCATTATTTTTGCACCAACCTAATATCTGTCTATGTATCTATCTCAGTCTATTCAAATCTATCTATCCAAGTCTATTTATATCTACCTATCTAAGTCAATTCATATTTATCTATCTATCTCATTCTATTCATGTCTATTTATCTAAGTCTATTCATATCTATATATCTATCCAGGTCTATTCATATCTACCCGTCACAATCTATTCATATCAATTTATCCCTGTCTATTTGTATTTATCCTAGTCTGTTCATATCTATCACAGTCTTTTCATATTTATTATCTATCCCAGTGTTTCATATCTATCTATCAAAGTCTATTTCTATCTCTCAGTCAAAATAAATCTGTTTCTATCTATCTATCTATCTATCTGTCCCATTTGTTATTATCTCTCTATCCCACTCTATTTGTATGTATCTGTCTACCTATCTCAGCCTATTATTCATATCTATTTATCTATCCCAGTCTATAT